>CM034151.1:273460716-273644056 GCA_019776745.2 Taxus chinensis | reverse complement strand
TTCATTAATAAAGGCAGACATGCAAGTAATGATGATTCATTGTTATTTAATAACAAATGAAATCATCATTACTTGCAATGTCTGCCTTTTATTAATGAAATGGATATTTCAAAATTTTCTAGTGATGTTCCTTATTATTCTATTACAATATCAAATGACACCAATGATTTTAATGTTCCTTTATCTGCTCTTGAAATAGTAAATAATTACAATAGTTATGATACTTCTCTTGATTCTACTAAAATGGAAAATAGTGTAAATTTTTCTCTTGAGGTGATTAAAATTTCAAGTGATATGTATTATATTTTTTATTATTTTACTTATATTCTACATGTGAGGTTAAAATTTATTTGTTGCCTCTAGTGTTAATCTTTATTATGAATACGAAACCTCCTAGTTCTATTAGTGATGAATAATTACACCATCTTCACTTATAAGGGTCAATTTTTCAATAGAAACAATCAATGGTCAAGCCCATCCCTCTCATTTTCCCCATGTTATCAATCAACCAAAAGGAGAAATCTGACTTGATATGGTACATGTTTTCATACTCAATCTACAAATTTGATGGGTGATGACATCTCTTATAAGGTTATCCTAGAATTTATTCAAGCACTACACAATTATTTTCAAAATACAATTCAAGATACGAGTCTCAATATCAAATCACTAAAGAATGATATTTTCCAATTAAATAATCGTGAACATGCTTATGTTTGTAATATCTCTATTCCCAATCTTGGGCCTCAAAAAATTTCATCTCCCATAAAGATTAATAATCAAGTTCAATCTATGTCTAATGATAAAGTAAAACAAGGTGATAAATTAAATACACTAAATATATCTGAAAGATCAAGCCAAGGGAAACTCCTACATAGATGAAAAAAAATTATTTATCCATGTAATTGACCTTGGGTAGAACACCTCCACATAAGAGGGCACCACTTTGGTTTGAAAATTTAAATGATTGTGTGCATGACATTTTGTAAATAGTATGGGATGGGTGACTAATCATATTTCCCCTAATTACTATAAACAATTGCATCAAATTGAAACAACTAAAAGGGAAACCTTTTTGAAATCCTCATGGAACTAATAGAAATTGTGTTAATGTTTGTTACTCTTTGAAAAACAAGTTAAAAGAAATTGAGAATAAAAGAGTTATTTCATTCGATCTAAGTACCACTATATATTTTCAATACCACTCCTCTTCTCTGATGATCCTTTCTACATAGGTTAAGACATCCCATGAAATCCATTCATACTAACCATCGGTCCATCAACCTGTCATGAAAGACACATCTCATATAGGATCTTATTTTGTTGTACACTCCACAAGGCCTAATCTATCTAATCATCAAAGCGTTGAATCTACAAAGTGTATATGGATACAAAAATCTAAGCAACAAAAATTTTAAGAACTTAAAAAATCATAAAATCAGGAAATAACATATATCTCAATACAAGATCCATTTCATAATTACTCAACCAGATACCCAAAGAAATCATATTTATTATAATACATTGTTGCAACCTAAAATTATTATTTGAAAGTTAATAATCTAACTCAATCAACTAAATAAACATGCAACATATGAATGATAATCAGTGTTATATGTTAACCATGTAATCTTAAATTGCACACCCATACCAAGTGGGTACTTATATGGTTACCTATGTCACCACATTTTGTACACAAATGACTACCTGAGTATAATCTCATGTATCTCCCTCCCCCCAAAGTGATTTATATGAGTATATATATATATATATATATATATATATATATATATCGTGGACATTAATGAACTTATTGGACATATTTTATTACCCCTTCAAATGAGTTATCTATAGCTTTCTTTGATCTCTAAATCCTTAGGACATATGACATGTTACTAAGACACATGTGGTTTATAAGGTCCATGTCATCACTTCTATTGTGCATGATTATGGTAATTATATCTATTGTAATGAACTTATAAATTTTAGGACATCTCTTTTGAGTCTCCTTTTCAACTTATAGTTGTTATTCCTAATTCTAATTTTTATGTAAAAATGGTCACATGACCTATGTTTTCCCGATTTATTCAGAAAATTCTTAATCAAGTGGAAATCACGCCTATATTATAGTTAATTCAACATAATCCATAATTAAAATTATGTAAATATAATTCAATGGAATATCCTAGAGCATTATAATCAATTCAACAAGTCCCACAGACTAAGATTATAGTGACAAAATATAGTATCTTGTGCATTATTCCATCAAGGAACTTGCATCCTCCAATTCTCCATCATATTTATCCTCCTCAATTAGAACATTTTAATATTATGGAACATAATTACATTATGGACTATCAATTAGGCACGGTCCATTATCTTCCCCTTTTACATGAAAAAGTCATCAGATAACACATTTTTCAACACCTTCAACGAACAAAACTAAAAATAAACAAAATAGTTTTTAAATATTCAAAAATTATCAAAGTACAAAATCATACTTTTAGTATAACTTTAGTTACTAAATTTTATTCTACATATATTATTTGTCACATGATTTAATATGTAGAATATTATATTTTCTAGAAACACATGTTTCATGAGGTACATGAGTAGGATGTAAGATACAAAAGACTCTATATGATTTAGATGGTTAGTTTTCCCTTCACTAATTTGGCATGGTTATTTAAGGGGAATATTTTATACTATAATGTGATATTGTTATATTTATTACACAATATTATAAAAAATAATAGAGCCCTTTCACAAAATATCTAAGAGTTTTTAATTCATAATGCATCTATCTATTTATAACCCAGAGGGTTGGGAAATTATATTTCCACCCTTTAACTAACTTAACTAAAAATAGAGTGCATTAATAACATAGGGAACAACCTCCCATGAAAATAGAAAAATTAGTTACACATTTTGACCAAGTCAACCCTATAACTTTCACTGGTCTTATAGCTTGGAGACTACTCAACAATGGTTGTTAAACCTAGCCAAGGCTGGTAGTACCTTTATCTTCCTCTAGTTCTTCTTCCTACTCTTCTACAAATAATTTTCTCCTGTAATCAAAGAAATGCTTAATGATCCCTTGGACCTCTTCTTCTTTAGGCCCACACTCATGAAGATTTATTAAATCCACACACTCAATCTCTTTGGCAACCTTTTCTAGAAATCTCTTAATCTTGTTGGCAATATTTTTAAGATGATTCACAAATTTACGATAAGAAACCAACTTGTAGATAGAATCAATGCTAAAATATTTTGTAACATCTTCATCTTCATTTACTATACCCTTAAAATTTTCATTGATTTGATCAATAGGAATAACATCAACAATTTTATTTAGGAACTTGTAGTGGATATTTTCAAACTCTTTTGAAATATCGTTCAATCCATCTACTGCTTCAAAAAAAAATTCTCAAGTTTCATTGTGAGATCTCGTAACACCTGAACCAGAAATTCCATAGCATTTTGAATTTAAAACTGGTTTGAATCATCATCAATCACACCTTCCTTTACAAGTAAATCCGAATCAACACTTCGGATTACTTTCCATGTTTTCAAAGAAAGAGATAGATTATCATTGTCCTCTGTAAGAAGTTCACTCAACTTCATAACAACAACTTTTTGTGTACAACTCATTATACAAATCCACAGCAGTTTTAATAAATGTGTTTCACCAATATTTTTCATCTTTCTCCAATATTTTTTATCTTTCTAGGATAAAATAGATAGAAGGTAAGTGGTTAGGAGGAATACTTGTGAGGCAAAGGTGGAAGGTAGAATGCACACATTTTTGACGTTATCCAAACTAGTCATAGAGAACTCCTTTTTTCTAAAAAGAACTACTTGTAGATGCAAAGTAAGACCACAAAAGAGTATTGACATAGTATATGAAAATGGACTGACCTAGTGTAAGCTAGATCCAAGGAAGCATGGTGCTTCCTATGAGAGGTTATAAATCCACTATTTAATTAACAGTCCAATGTGAATAAGAAAATGAAATAAATAGGTCCTATTGAAATGTAATGATTTAGGTTTCTCATACACACAATACATTAGATTTTAGGCTAGATATTAAAATAACCCTAAATATACTTAGAACCACATTTGTTTCAGGTCAGGACAGGTCTGTCAAAGGTCTAGTAAGGTTCTGGGGCTGATTGGTTGAGGTCTAGGTTGGTATTTGGGGTGAATGGGAAGCTTTTTGGTCTAAGAATATAAAATGACACAGAGACTGATATCGGTCAAGTGACTGATGTCAGTTCAAGGATGAAAACTGATGGCCAATAGGGTAAACTCAATGTCCGTAGGGGACAATTGCCAATAACTTAATAAAAATGATTTTTAGGCTTCTATGTGATTGTACAAAGAGTGAGGATGTATGTGGTTAGGTTCGTAGTATAACTGAGAAGACTCGGGAATACAGAGGGAGAGGTCATAAAGGGGTGAAAGGGCTTGAATTTTTTGGGGTTGGTGGATTGGTGAGAAGATGGAGATGTTTGGATAACAATAGAAACCTGAAAATAATGAAGGAGGAAAGATATCTATAATAAAAGTAAGCACAAATGATTACTATCACGTTAATTACTTGTTTCTATGAAGATCTCGTGGCTAGATGGAAGCTGGTGATTGATTGGTGAGGTGGTAGATGGTTCAGTGCCATGGAAGTACAACTTGTGTGTTCCCATGAATTCTCCAATGATCTGGAAGGGAATCATTTTGGCTTGTGTTTCTCTTTGGTGGTGTGTAGAATGTTGTTTGGATGAAGCAATGGCTCTGAGATCCTCACTTGATTGCAATAGCACTCTCCAAAAAATCAAAATGATCAACCTTGATAAAAGGTTTTAAAGTTGAATCTATAAAGGAACCAATGGAAATTTAGGTGACTGACATCGACCAAGGATAAACCGGTGTCAGTTAGGGTGAAATAGTCTTATTTACCAAAAATAGGTAGATCTTCCTAGATTTGGTGATCTTTCCTTGTTGGGTACACTTAGGGAAGTAGATTTCATGTGAGAGAAGGCAAGAAGATCTTAGAAGAAGTTTAGTTAACTTTAGGAAGAATTCTTAGTTAGCTAGGTCAAGTAGTGACTCAACATTGGAAGTGATGACTCAGTGCTAAGAGTGATGACTTGGTCACTGTGAGTTAAATGCCCCTAGAATGGGTCCAAGGTGAGGTGTCATGATGAGGTGGAGGTGTGAGGATGAAATTAAATTAATTAAAATAATTAAATTAATTAATAATGTGAGGATGAATATTAATATGTGGTAAAGGGGTCATGTTTAGTTAAATGTGTTACATTAATTAATCTAAGGGGACCAAAGGGAGTGTGACCCAAATTTGGTGTCTACATTTTCCTCTTTTTTACGTAGCTTGTATTCATAAGTGACACTGAAAAAAACATGAATTTGGTGCTCCATGTATGAGTGAAGGTTAGGTTGCCCCAAGTGTGGATGGAAGTGATCCCCCTCAAACCGGGAATTGATGAAGTGGTAAATGAAGTCGATGAGTGGTTTGATAAAGTGGTAAGTGATGAAAACAAGGGTAGGTTGGTTGTAGGTAAGGGTGATTTCAGTTTAGGTAATAGGTAGTGGTATTTTAACACACACACACACACAGACACACACACACATACACACACACATGTATAGAATGCAATAAGGTACTAGGGTTAAGATCTTACAAACTCTACATTGTCAAACGTCAATAAGTTTATCCAAACAAGGTTGAAGTGGTTTAGGTATCCAAGGTATAGGATATGATCCTAAAACACCACTGTCAATAGTAGGAATGGGTAATAGGTTTTTTTCTAGAGCACCAAAGGTATGGTCATGATAAACAACATGACATTAGGCAAGGTAGGGTCATTAGGCTTAACAACACGAGTATCACATCACAAGGTATAGCGAGTACACGAATTCAAGTGTCACAAAAGGTGAGTGTCGGTTGGGTGATTTAGGAAAGGTCGTAGGTAAGGCCATGTGAGGGAAAAATGCATGCCCCAATTGATGATGAGCTTGGGTGAGAGGTAATAAGGTTGTGAGGGTGAGGTGTAAGGTCAGAGTCAACGTTGGGTTAGGCAGAAAAGGATTCAGGCAAGCAGATGTGGTGCAATATGGTGCAATGGGTTTAAAAAAGGTGAACCGACATCAGTTATGGACAACTGATTTAGGTCAAGGGAAACTGAGTGCGGTACACTAGGGCATAAGACCGATGTCAATCATGTATAACCGATGTCGGTGAGGTCAAGGGTTGGTTAAAAAAGTAAAATTTTGTGTTTTACGGATTCATTATTATCTTTCCATTAATAAAAATTGACAGTGGAGACAAATTTCATCTCTTTTCGAGGGAGAAAAGGAAAAGGTTATTTTTCAGGCTAAGTTGGAGATAGCTGAGAAGCTAGAGGAGCAAGGTAGAAAGGTTTATGAGATCACTACGAGTGAGTTGATTGGGCAGAGGATGGAAAGGGTGATTTAGGCAGGCTAAGGTAGCAGAGGGTATTGGAGGACCACTGATGCAGAGACCAGAGGTTCCACTAAGGAGGAAGCACTAGGTTGAGGTAGGAATCAATCTCCATTCATTATGTTGAGTGAAAATTTGATAAAAAGCAAAAATGGGGTGGGAAATTTATAAATTTAAAATTTGGGTTAAAATGTATGAAATTGGGTACAGGTAGGGCAAAATGTAGGTTAAATAGGTGGATAAATGAATTGGGGTGGGTGCTAGTGGGGAGTAGGGTAGAATTGAGGGTGTTTTAGTAAATTTTTTGAAATGTGGGGCATGGGGGTTTGGCCCTAAGGCCAAACCAGAGACCGATGCCAGTTTGGTGTCAACTGATGTCTGTTGGGTAAACTAGAATCAGTGGCTAGAAAGGGGAATAGTACCGGTTAGTGGTGACTGATGTAGGTTGAATGTAACTGACATCGGTCAATGTTAAAAGTGACCTACTTCACACAAGAAAAATGGTAAAGTAGGGATAATGGGTGCAGAAAACTAGGAGGTAGTTAAATATAGACATATAAGATGTGGGTATAAGTGGATTTAGGCTAGATATGCCTAGGAAAATATGGGTATGGGTATGGGTGAATATAAAATGGATGATAGATGAGGTACAATGGTTAGGGACTAGATATTCAGGCAGATCAATGTAGGTATGGGGTAATTAGGTTTGAAGAAATAAGAAAATTAGTTTAGTACTTGACATTGTTAAGTTGTATGGATGTAGGCACATTATCAGTTAACAATGCGGGACAGGGTCCCACCATTATTAGGGCAGATGCATCCCAGCAATACTGAGGAAAAGTGGGTGCACATGAGAGATCTCAGATTGGTGGGTATTATGTGTTATAGGCAGATTCACTGGGATAACAGTCTCATGGTCACTCTCAACAATAGATGGGATGCAACAACCATCACCTTCCATCTACCCATCGGTGAGATGATGATCTCGTTAAAGGATGTTTATAGGATTTTGTGGCTACCTATTTTTGGGGAGTTAGTGTATTCAGTATCAGTATATGGAGCCTTTGAGGTGATGATTGCACTATTTGGGGAGATGGTGAGTGACCTGACTGAGCATGACGCCAGTCTTGTTTATGGGGCTTTGTATGTTGCACACCCATAGGATACATGGTTAATAGTACTAATGATGGTAGTGGTGGGGTGCTATGCACTTCCAGATTCATAGGGTGGCTGATTTCCCAGAGGATTTATGGGAGTGTTGCAAGATATGATCTAGGATTGGGTCTGCTTTGCATGAGCACCTGCATATTTAGTTTAGCTATACAGAGAGTTGTGGGCTTACCATAGGATGTGACGCTACAACATCTGTTGTACATTCCTACTGCATTTTTGGGCATATGAGAATATTGTGGTAGTATGGCCACGAGGACTACCGGTACCTGATTGGAACCGTGGAGGACAGAGGGCAAGTTACAGGAGGTGGGTGGTCGTAGGTGGTCATCCTCGAGTAGAGGAGGAAGCGCAAGACATAGTATACTACATGTGGGAGTTGGAGGGATTGTATGCGACGGACATATTCTTGCAGCACTATGTAATTTTTCCATATTTTAGAGGGATGGATCAAGAGCTATAGGAGTTACAATTATTGTGATGGATACAAGAAAAACATTCTGATGAGCACGAGATAATCCCAGTCAGCATATTTTGATCCTAGTTCATATTATAGTAGGATGTGTCTCTACCCTTCCCACAGTACTATAGGGATGATGTGGAGAGAGCTTTGTCTCTACCCCGGCCCACAGACCCCACATGATAGGAAGAGGTACCATTGGATATGATATTGGACGATGCAGGAACCAATGTGGCATATAGATAGTGGTGAGCAATAGAGTTACAACGAAACACCACCATGTCCAGGTCAGTCTATACTTAGCCATAGTGATGGTTCATATGGATTCCCTACAAGGATAGGTGACCACGTTGGGAGTTTAGTTGACAATGGAATAGGCACAAGTAGTTACTTTAACTATAGGGAGGAGTGACTACATTACAGGGTTAACTGACTACTTCCCAGGCACAGACATTAGGTACAGGCACAAGCTATTGTAGGGGATGGTGCATAGGTAGTGGCACTTTTGTAGGTGTAGTCACTAGTTTACAAGGATAGTTGACAGCCATGTAGGCACAAGTTTTAGCCTTACAGGCCCATGTAGTTACACATGTACCAACACATGCACCAGGACAAGGTCCCATAGCATAGGCACGGGCATAAGGACAAGGTCCTCCATTGGTAAGGAAGAGTTCACAGGTGGTAGATAGGCCGATGGCACCACCCCATATTGTATCTATGGAAAGGTTTTAGGGATTTCCTAAATAAGGTATGCTATTACCAGGACCATCTAGCCACTGTAGGTATTGATGTTCCCTCATATGCTAAGCATAAGGCCCAATAGGTAGCTAGTGAGAGGAACAGGTCCAGGACTCACAACTCAAGTAGCACAAGGGGTTATTGGCCCCATAGATAGGGTTAGGGTGAGGTTACTAGCTCTCGTAGATCAGGCCCAGCTGAGGGCAAGGAGGAGGAGATGGTGGTTAGGATATGGACCAGCAGATGGTGGACATGAGATGTTGGCGTGGGTAGATTCCTACAGGGAGTTGAGAGGAGGAGATAGGTGAGAGTGGAGAGGAGGGTCTCAGGTGGGGTTGATTGATCATGACATTTGATATTGTATGATGATTTTGATTTTGGTATATATACCAGCCTGCATGCCGAATATTTTGCGAGATTGTATATGAGATTTTTTGAGACACTTTGATTATTTATCCATGTGTACATATGTATTGATACAAAGACATTCCCATTTATATAGTTGATTATTATTGGATGGATGATGTAATCTTTGTAATTTCCAATGTTATTTTGTATCATGGGAACTAGGTGAGTTAGGCATGATTGATTCAAGGTATTTTAGGCATGATGGAGTCAAGTATAGGCATGGTTTGGTCAGGTATATGCATGGTGGAGTTAGGTATAGGCATGGTTTTGTCAGGTATAGGTATGGTTTGGTCAGGTACAGGTATGGTTTGGTTAGGTGTAGGTCTGGTTGAGTTAGAAAATTTCCAAGTTACTTATTTTATGGAAATAATGTGTTGTATGTATGTTGTGTTTAAATTTCTAAGTAATTGATATCATGGAAATGTCAAATGATGTAGGTAGAATATGGTTGAGGTTATAAAATGGTAGGTATGATGAAACAATAGGTGTTATTAATGATATATTAATTTCCAAGTTGTGTAAATGGAAACTAATTAAGTTTGTATGTGAATGTAAAAGGGGAAAATTGGTTAGGGGTAAAAGTGGCCAAGCTAACCTCCAAGGGCCCCATGCCCTCAGAGTGCTTCCTATATAGCCTTGTGAAAAAGGGGCCTTAGGCCAATGTAGTTATCCCATAAGCTAGGGAAGAATATGATAAGGGATATGAATGGGTCGGTAGGTTTTAGGCATGATTTAGTTAAGGTCATTTAGGCATGGTTGAGTTTATGTAATTTAGTCATGGTTGAGTGTAGATTGAATAAACATGGTTGATTTTAGGTCATGTAGGCATGGTTGAGTTTAGGTTAAATAGGCATGGTTGAGTTTAGGTTGAACAGGCATGGGTGATTTTGGTGGGAGAGGAATTCCCAAAATGTAGGTGTTGAATGTCTAGTCTTGTGTAGCAGAATAAATAAGTAAGAAAAAAGGTGAATGGTAAGAGGAGAATAAAAGCCCACCTAATTGGTAAGAACCATTATGATTCTATCATTCCAAATATTGGCTTATGAACGTAAGACCCTAAAGGCGTTGCATGATTGATTGTTCTAAGGGTGAAGAAAGTCACATGATCATGAAATGTTACATTTGTGGCATGTCCCTTAAGTAGGTAGAATATTAGAAAGGAAATATGGTGAGGTGAAATGGGTTGTTTTAGCATAACCTTGGTGTGAGACAACATGCCTCTTCTGTAAGATACCCAAGACCAAAATAGGCAAGTCCATGAAAAAAAAGTTATCTTTTTCTTTTTGCTTTTGTTTTATGGACTTATCGATGTGGGAATTCTATGTGGGATGAATAGAATATCTCCTTAAAGGTCTTCATGAAGCTGATTAATGCAAGAAGCTTCAAAATATTTTTTATTTTAATTTCTGTAGAAATAGTCTTCTTTTTGTGTAGAAATAGTCTTCTTTTTGTCATATACTATGTACAATAGGGTTATCTTTTTATAGTTGTCCTTCAAGGGAGCAGTTTACTTATAGCAACAAGATGGAAAGATATATTTCCTTTTGGAGGGAATCATCTATTGATGAGAAGTTTGACTCAAGGAGTTTAAATTTGAAAATCTCGTATATTAATTTTGAATTTTTTTTTGAACTTTTAGGTCCTAGACAAGACTATAGAGGAGTATAAGATTCTTTTATGAAGACAAAACCATAGCACACAGAGGTTAGCTATGAAAGAGAGTTTTTAAGTGGAAAATGACCATGGGATTCCATCCTTAAAAGGATGAAAATAATGTATGAGAATCATGCCATGAGTAGAGCTCATGGTACTCATATTTAAGATAATCCTTGAAAGGTGATGGATAATAATACAATTCTAGTGTAGTTGGTGGTCCTTAAAAGAGGAAGATGAAACGTGAATGTTTCTCAAGGGATGATCATTTAATAGACAAAAGGTGATATAGGACTTAATTTAATAATATAATGGTTGAATATGCAAGGCATTGAGGGGCTCAGGTTTGGGTTTACCTTTGAGTGAAGATAAATGATAAGACACCCGATCCATAGGCATGAGTAACGATATAGGGTCCAAGCCAATTAGGACTGAAATTTCCCCGTTTACTTTTCTCCACTTTTGTTACATGTTGATTTTCCTTCAGGATGGAGGTCACCAACCTTGAAGGTTCATTCTTGGACACATTTATTGTAGGCACGTTTGATACGTTTTTGGTAGATTTGAAGGTGATCGAGAGCATTTAGATGGATTTCATCTAATAACTCAAGTTGTGCCAAACGGTCATGGAAAAAATCATCATCATTGAGCATATTTTTGAGTGAGATATGAAGAGATGGAATTTTGAATTTGAAGAGGAAAAACATGACCTCTGTACCATAGACCAAAGAGAAAGGTGTGGCAGTGGTTGAGGTATGAATACTAGTGTGGTAAGCCCATAAGGAGAAAGGAATGTGCATGTGTGCCAATCCTTACTAGTATCTGTCAACCAATTTCATAAGAATTTTGTTTAGGGTTTTGTTAGTCAATTCAGCTTGGCCATTTTTTTGAGGATAATAAGGTGAAGAAAAATTGAGTTGAATGCTGAAGGCATCATAAATTTTCCATAGGGTTTTTTTTTGAATTCTTTTCCATTATCAGTGATGAGGCGGTGAGGAACACCAAAGCAGAAAAATGATGTGATGGTTGATGAATTCACATATTTTCTTGGCTTTTTTATAAATGAGAGGTATGACTTCCACCCATTTAGTGTAATATTTGGTAGCAGTAATAATCCATTGATGACGTTGGGAAGAATGAGGGTTAATCTCTCCAACAAGATCCAAACCCCATTGAGAGAAAGCCCAAAGGTCTCGTGTAACCTGTAAGGCATGACTAGGGGTGTGATGAATATTAGCATGTTACTGACACTTCACACAATGCTTGACATAGTCACAAAAATCATGGTTTAGGGTTGGCTAGTAATAGCCAAGGTGAAGGATGTTCTTAGTGACAGCTAAGCCATTGAAGTGACCCCCACAAATCCCATCATGAACTTCCTTGATGGTGTATGGAATTTAAGAACTTGTAAGGCATCATAAGAGGATACCTTCAAAGTCATGTTTATAGAGAAGACCACCCATGATGACATAGCAAGAGACACTTTTGAGGAAGTCTTGTTGTCCATTGCGAGTAAGATCTAGAGGTAGAATTGAAAGGAAAAGGTAGTTAGCAAATTTCTTATACCAAAGGTCATGTGGGTCGGTTTCAATGTTTCGTACAAAGTTAACGTCTTGGAATAGATAAGAAGGTGATTGTAACCTTTGTACTATGACAAATATTTTCAAGTCAGAGGGTGAAGTGGGTATTTGAGAAGAAATACAAGCCATGGTGTCAGTCAAATTTATTAGTGGAACATGAGGTGGTTTGAAGTTCATAATGGTCAAAGGTAGTCAAAAGCATGTCAACATGATGTTTATACTTTTGAAGTATCTTATTACAAAACTGGTATATACCATTAACTTGGTTCACAACCAGTTGAGATTCACCAAAGATATTAATTGATTTAACATCTAAGGTTATGGCGGTTTGAATACCTAACACGAATGCTTCATATTCGGTGATATTGTTAGTATAATCAAAATCTAGTTTGAATGATAATGGAATAGGCTCATTGTCAAGAGGAATGAGGATAACTCATGTACCACCCCCACACTGAACATTTGGATCCATCAAAGATTGAGGTCAACTGGTAAATGGTATTGTCCTAGGGAGAGGGTAGCTAATGGATTCATTAGGGAAATCAAAGTCAGAAGTTTGTTTTCTGGAGAGAGGTGCATCTATGAGTTAGTCAGAAATGGTTTGTCCCTTTGACATAATTTTGATGGATGAATTTGAGATCTAGGTTTACAAGAAGCATGAGCTAATGTGAAACACATTGATGTTGGTAGGGGCTTAGCAAACATGTAATGTAAGGGGTCAGTGTTAGTGACAATAAATGTTTTTTGGTTGAGTAGATAATTGTCAAAGTTTAGTGGCGACAAAGACTAAGGCTAGGTAAGAGTATTTTTAGCATGAGTATATCTAGTCTCGTAGTCTAAAAGTGTATGTCTTATATAATAAACCACTGTACTCCCTATGTTTATCTTTGTGATGAGTGAGCATGGCACTCAGGGAATTATCAGTGGCATAAATGGAAATGTAAAATGGTTGGTCATCCTTAAGTGGAATGAGCACTGTTTGTTGGAGGAGGTATTTTTTAATGTGTTGAAGGATTTATGGTATTCATCATCCCATTTGAAGGAGACATCCTTTTTTAGAAGATTATGAAATGTATGAAAGCATGGTTGGAAAGCTAAGAAATAAAGTGAATGAATAGATTGCAACTTGCCTTGCAAACATATGAAATTGATAGAAGGTTAGTAGGTGGAGGCATCTTGAGAATAGCCTTAATTTTAGTGGGATCAACTTCAATTCCACACAAAGAAATGATAAAACTAAGGAAATTTCCTAAGAGAACAACGAAGACACACTTTTTAGGTTGAAGGTGAACATGTAGTATTTGATGAGTACTGTCAAAGAAAACATTAAGGACTACAAGGTGTTCAACCCGATGTTTGGATTTGGCAAGAATATCATGTGAATGTAATATTTCTAATATGTTATGTTTCATATCATGTAATTAAAGATATGTCATAGCCCACTGATATGTAGCACCAGCATTTTTAAGGCCAAAGGGCATGACATGATATCAAAAGGTCCCCCAAGGAATGATGAAGGATGATTTTGTGTTGATCTTCTAGGAGTAAGTAATATTTGGTTATAACCTGAGAAACCATCCATGAGTGATAGCATCTCATGGCCAATGAGTGAGAATCAACTAGTTGGTCAATACTAGGTAGAGTAAAATCATCTTTGGGGTAAGCCAAGTTAAGGTCACAGAAATACATGTAAATACAGAGCCCCCTTGTCTCTTTTGTCACAGGAACAATGTTAGAGATCCATTGGGGATAATCGATGGGTAAAATGAAGGAAACTAAAAGGAGGCACTAGAGTTATTCTTTGACAAAAAGGGCAATGCAAGGATACATTTTTTGCATAGCTTCTATTTCACGGGTTTAGCATCAGGAATGGTGACAATATTCTGGACCACAATGTTTGGGTCAATATTGGGCATATTAATGTAAGGACCAAGCAAAAGTGTTGATATGATCCTGAAGGAAAGAAGTGAAAGTTTCCTGTTCAGTAGCATCTAGAGATTGGCCTATTTTTAGAATGTGTGGGTCATCCTGAGTGTGAATGTTGATTTCAATGGTCGATTCATTCAACATGGTTTATGTCTCAGAAGGTAACTGACCATGGTGAATAGCAAGAATCTTCCACACCAAGGTAGGTGATAATAGACTTATCGTCCTAACATTGAAGCGATGTTAATAGAAGGCGTATAATCATTGATCATGTCAAGATATAGGAAGGGAAGAGAAGAGGGAGCCTCACCATCACGCTAATAAGTTAGAGGTCCCAGGGAAATGGTATTCACAAAAAAAAATAGGAGGAATGAATTATGGATCCATAGACTTTGTAGGTGAAGGTTTTGAATGAGGTGAATGGGGTGGGGAATGTTTGTCATCCTCAATGAGTTTGACTCGGGCCTTCTTAGAAGGTTGTTCATTAAATCCAATACCACTTCAGTCTTTATGCTTACGAGTGGTGCAAGGAATGACAGTATCGTGGCCTTTTTTATAGAAACCAAATCCAAATCCCTTCCAAGCACAACAATGGAGGAAGGTGTGGGTGAAGCGGTGGTTGGTGAGAGATTGAAGGTGGGAGGAAAATGGTTAAGTTTGGTAAGGTGGCTCAGGCGAGTAGGTAGAATTTTCAAGTCCCCCATATGTTAAGTTGGTGCGAAGGTGGGGAAAAATTTTCCTATGTGGTGATCATAGTGGGGATGTTGGTGAAGGTTACCATACTCTTGAGGATTAAGGAATATGTCAATGTTATAAAGGAGGTACTCCCCCAGAGTAAGGCATTGAAAAATACCTTCTAAGGGATCGATAGTTGGTATGTGGGTATCAGGAATGGATACCCACTATTAAAACATAAGTGGGTATGTGGGTATCGGGAAGGCACTTTGTAGTTGTATAATTTTGTTCAGTAGGAGTCATCTTCCTAATAGAAAAACAAATTAGATGATCCATAATACCTTCTCCAAGTTTAGCTAACACAACATCAATGGCCATTACAGAGGCATCCACATGCACATGAAATAGTTTATCCCTTAAGGGAAAGCATAGAATGGGCACGGTAGTAAGTTTCTCTTTTAATATCTCAAACGCGCACTATTGTGGTTCTCCCCAATAAAATGTACCTTTCCCCTTCAGTAACTCTTCCAAGGGTGCAGCAATTTTGGCATACCCTTTGATGAATTTTCTATAATATCCTGTATGACCTAAAAATCCATGCACACCTCACTTTGACTAGTAGGCGCTTCCAGGCCTAAAAAGACTGCAACCTTAGTTGGATAAACGAGCAAACCTTCCTTACAGATTATATGTCCTAACAGTATTCCAAATGGTGTGGCAAATATGCACTTCTTGATGTTCAAAGAGATACTCAACAGTTTACACCATTCAAACGTTAAGCACAGATTGTCACAATGATCTCTCACAAGCCCATATACTGTCCAATCATCTAGGTAGACCTGTAAGAAGTTGTGAATAAAATATTTGAATGCCTGAACAACTATGCGCAAGAATACAGCAGACATATTTTTCAATCCAAAAGGCATCACAGTATAGGCAAAAACTACCCCATTCAGTAGTAAATGTTGTCTTTTCTTGATCCTCCTAAGCAATCCTAACCTAATGATACCCAGAAAACCCATCTATGAAGGAATATATTTCACGCCCTACCACGCCTTCCAATATTTCCTCAGTGAATGGCATAGGGAATGGATCTATTACACATGTAGCATTCAACTCCCTGTAGTCCACACATATTCTAATTCATCCATCCTTCTTGATACTGATCACCATTTGGCTAACCCATTTTGACTCATCAAGGGGTTTGATAATTCCATATTTCAACATTTTATCAATTTCTTCTTTTACCTTTTCACACAAATTAGGATTCATTCTATAAGGCCTCTTTCTAACTGGGCATGCACCATCCTTAAGCTTTATCTTCATTTCCCCAAGTGATTTATGCACGCCTTTAAGTTCATGATACCCTCGAAGGGAATAAGTCTTGATAATCCCGTAAGTAACTCGATGATCTTTGCTACCTCCGAATCTGACCAGTAGTCTCCAATTATGGCCTCCTTAGGCTCAGCCTCTGAACCTATATTCACCTTCTTTGTCTTCATGGGTTCATGATAGGTGTGCATATCCTTGTCTACACTATCCAAGACCTCGTGCACCCCTTGTGAATGTTCAATATCTAGGTTCTCAACTTCCTCATCATCCACGATGTAAACCATCTTTCCTTTTCTCTTTCTCAAGGTAAGTGCATTCAAGTAGTATGGAGTCCATTTCTTCTTCCTTTTAAAAATGAACTCTAAACTTTGTCTCACCAAATAATTCCTGAATATTCTCTTCTACTTTTGCACTATCTCCCATAGTTAAGCGCTTGATAAATTTTAATGCCTCTTCTATTAGAGGTTGAGAAGAAAAGTAGTCAAAGGTCTGGATCATCCCTATAGTCAAATTTTTCTAGTTTCCAATCTCTCGATGTAGTTCTGCATATACATACCAAATGCATGCACATCCTTGTAGCATAGAGTACAATCTATGCACCCAGAGTGAAGGTGGTAATGCTTCTTGTCCTACTATCCAAAGTCTCTCACACTGTTGAATGTGATGCTGAACAGGTTGATCACCATGATAAGTGCAAATCTACGTAGGTGCATTATTCCTTACAAACCTAATAGATAGGGTGATTCCAATCTCTTCCCATTCTATAAGATTATCTATGTGGACTACCCACCAGTAAGCATTGTTTTCCCGCGCAAGGTATATACTAACATAGTCTCTTCTCTTAATTTGATCTGTCCACTATGTTTCCATGGATTTCAAAAATGCAGGAAGATCTTCTACCCCTGTATACCAAGGTACTATGCTACCTATCTGTCAGACTGAATGAAGTCCATTATTGCACACAACCATGCTTTTTACTTCATTCCCTACTAATTCATATGTACCTTGAGCCCAATTTTCACAAGAAATACTCGTAGTATCACTAATAGAATGAGAATCCTCCCACTGTAGGATGCCTTCTTTTGATGGCTCATTGACCTCTGGGTCCTTGAATAGCATGCGTACATAAATTTTGTTTAAGTTTTCCTCACTTAGAGGCTCAACATATGGTGTAGACTTCCCATCTGTTAAAGGTATCACAATCCTTTCCTCATTCTCAAAGCTGATATACCCCTTATTGAATCTCAAGTCAGCATTATTCACATAACACCAAGGGCATCCAAGCAAGGCTGGAAAATTGTCTGCTTCTGCAAGTGCTAATACCTCAAAATCCCCAGTGAATTTGGCCCCTTGTATGGTTATAGATGCATCCTTCAAAAATCCTATGGGAGTGGCCTTAGTCCTGGTTTGCCATAAACAACACATTAGATGATGGTTGTAATGGAGGCCTCCCCATTTTTACCCATGCATCTAATGTAAGAACATTTACTTCCACACCTGTATCAATCAATATGTTGCTCAATAACCATCCATCCACAATAGCATTCAGAGTAATTTCCTTGTCATAGTCAATGCTATCATGGAGAAGATTTTCATGCAGGATCTATTGTCCTAGTCTCAAGACTTGCATGCACGAGTGTTCCCCTTTAACCAACTTCCTAATAGTGGGATAATGTTCTCCTGGTGCAATATTTACACACTTCTCGTCAGATCATCAATATCAATTTGGAATTCCCTCTTCTGATGATTTTCTTCTACTCCTTTTAAGTATTGTATCTCACCCTAAAGATTCCTTAGTGACTTCCATGGTATCCTGATAAACTTCCTTCTGATGAGCAGGATCTAGGTACCTTGCATGCAAAACCTCCTCCTTGGTGATCATAGGCTTCTGGTGTACAAGATCCTCTCTTGCACGTGTCCGCTTTAGCATGCGTGTAGTAATCTTCACTAGTCAATGCCTTAGGTCCTTTTGCTATCTTGGGCATCCACTAATCTTCTACCGCTGCACTAGATCCTAACCATCCTTGTGCCTTTGTTTTCTTGCTTATGTTATTTACTGAGATGCTCATATAAGTCCAGGCACTCCTCATAGCTATGGTTCTTTCCACAGAAAGAACATGTAACATTCTTAGGACATTCACACCTATAGAGGTTAGGAGGATCCACATGTATAACACTGTTCCATGAGGGAACTCACCTCTTCCTCCACCATGGCCTCATCCTCCATATCCACCTTGATATCCATGTCCTCTTCCATGACCTCCATCAAAACGTCCCTCAATTCTTGTCATAGTAGCAGTTTGATTATGATCCTAATGCTTGTTGCTCGTTCTTTTTCTTAGAGTTATCTGTTACACTTGTCTTCAGTACCCCAATGTCTATAGCATCATGGATCTGACCAATCAATCGAAAATCCTTAGTATCATGGGTTGTGGACCTATAAATCTTACAAAAGTAGGATACATTATTCCTTATCATGTGACGTAACAAAGGATAGTGGCTAGCATCATGATTCAGAATGACATATTTCACAATCTAACAGTAATGAATGCATATAGATCTGCGAGGGAAACTATCCTTGGTGGTGACATTCCACTTCTAAATTTGTACACCAAAATGTCCTATAGTCCATTTCATGAGCTGAATTTGGTGATAGATTCCTAACTGATTTTCTATCTGTAATTTGTGCCTCTAAGAATGGACTAACAGTGGGAATGTTCCAACTACCTCAGCACATAGGATATTCTAATCCAATGCTTTACACGGATCAGTGTATGTCTTATGTGACAGGGCCCTTCTAAATGGTGTAATCAATCCTCCAAAAACCATTGTGCATGTTGGTTAGTGTGAATATCATAAGATAGCTTAGATAGAAGTGTCTTAAAATGAGGATCATACTCACGTACACTCTCAGTAGTTCCTTGTTTGATATCCTTAAGTGCATGTATACTCTTCTGCTCAAACTCAGGGATATGGAACTCGTTCAAGAAAGCATCTTTCAATGCTACATAATCCATGCAAGTTTGATCAGTGTAAAACTTCCTATACCAGTTGTGTGCATGTCCCTGTAATGTAGTACCAAATTAACCTACCTTACACTCAAAAGCCATGATCCCTTTATTGTGCCACAAGATTTCACACAAATGCACACTTTTCCGAACCATCCTCTATACCCATTATACTTCAAGATGAAGAGAAATCTCCATATAAATATTTTGTGGTTCTTGCATGACCTTGATCACCTGATCTAGAACCTCTTGTGTTTCCTCTACTCCAGAACCAATCTTTGATCCAATAAAAGGTAGAACAACCTATATACCTCATGATCCTCCACTTGTAGTTGGAATATGACCTTGTAGATGTACTCCCCTATGCTCTCCATAGTAGTACTATATTGAACCCCTACAGTCTGTGAAGTAGTTCCACTTCATCAAAGGTGAATCCAACATTCTTGTGTGCTCACATTCTATGTGGACAATGTGCATAACAATGTTCCTCCAAATATCAAGGAAGTTTGAAGTCGTTTGTCCTTGCCATTGATGTACTTTTAGCTCCCTGACTTACTCCTTGGCTCTCCTACTTCCCAAATTATGCTTTCTTGTTACTTGTCGTACTAGATACTGGAAAACCAAGTGTAAGGGCTAGGTCACCAGGTGGATTAAGATGTGCATGCCCATTGGTCCAGGTAGTCTCTTTTAGCACACTTCTGTGTGACCCGAGGGGGGATCTCTATCATGTTTTCCAAGATGGGGGAGTTCTTGATGCTCTAGCTCCACATCTTCTACATGAGCTGTAAATCCTTCACGAGCCATCTCTCTCCTCAATGCCATACTTTCTGCAACGTAACATTACTTCTCTATCTCCCTCTCATGCACCTCATTAAACTTAAGACAAATATCTTCCTCTCTACCTCTCTACCGCTAGGTCTGCCATCTTTCACCAAACTTGTTCCTGCCCTCATGCGTGGTGAAGTTTAGTTAGCCATCAGTTTACTCTCCAGGTTCAAAGTTACCATCAAGATCTTGATCACCAGTGGAATACCTCACAAATATGCTCCTCTTAGATACCGCAAAAATAGGAATTCAACTACCTTTGGGAAAGAGTATGTCGAAATTGAATATTCCAGAATATAACTATTTAGAACACCATGAAACCAGGCTGTATCCACAACATGAGATTCCAAATCAGATCAACATCATAAAGGGCCTGGAATTCTTCCTGTGTCTAGACAAGTGCACAATACCTCCAATTCCATTGAGATGCATAAGCAATAAGCCACTCATATAATTCTACTGAAAAGATGGTGAAAAATATCTCATATAAGTTGTCATATAGATTCTGTTCTACCCAAGTGCGTGTGTTAAACTCAAATCCACTGCTGAAACGGGGAAAATTTACGTGCATATTCTTCCTCCAGATCATGTATCCATTCCTCAATACTTGCTAGAGTTAACCAGTACGTCTTCATCATGAACCATCCTGAAAACAACTAAAAAAGAGGTCCCAGCAATGGAACCAATGATGTAGCCTAGAATTTACCAGATAACACCCTAGTCACGTTGGCACATCACTCAGCCTAGACTGAGCGCTCACCTGAAGTGCGAAAAGGTACCAGGTCCCTCTTTAGGGTTGTTGTAGCAGGATGTTAGTGTGATGAAGGAAGAAACATATAGATTCATAACTAATCTATCATTCTACAATGTATGCTACATTCATATCTATGAAAGAACAAGCTTTAAACAGTAATCATGATTGAATCAATAACATGCACTACTCAATTACACACAGGAATGACACTTAGATTCAGCCAATATCTTCCATCTATTAATAAACACAGAAGCTCCTTACAATAATGTCAATCTATACCAATGCGCGTATGGATCTGATACAATAATTCAGTCATATGCGTATATCTCTATACCTTCATACATCCATCACACTCATATCTGTTATCTACTATGTACCTCACATCATATATATAGGGTGGGGACTTTCCCTTCACCACTTATCTATTCCAGAAATAGGCCGCATGCTATTAATAGCCACGCACCATTCACAGGCATAGCCACACATGCAAGTGTGCTATCTATAGGCCTCTTACAGTTAACTGAAGTGTCAATCCTATTCTTAGCTCATCTCCATGCAAAACGCTTCGATCCGATCCTCCAAAAATAGACAATGCATGGCACGCACGTCTCTGCATCATTGGTGTGTTCCACACACCATCTTCTAAAAATAGGTCGTCATGCTCAAAATCGGCTAAGTCCTGAATGTTGAACTTTCCTTCCATGCGTGGGTCCTTCCTGTCCTTCCACACCCTTGATCCTGGCCTTCTCTCCCACGCAGACTCCTTGTGTGTTCTCTAACAAGTATTCTCTGATCAACATTACCCCACACTAATCTCATTGTCATCCTGACAATGGGTATTCCTCCAAAAATTGAAGTAAAGAATAGAATAATGGAAAGAATAAGAATGAAAGAATGTAGAAAAATAAATAATTTTTATGAGATGAGACAACTCCTCTGTATCATTTTGTAGTATCAATTCTGGATACTCCTCCTTTATTTCGGCCTCCAAAACCTGCCATTTAGTGAGTGCTTGTTCTACTTTTTCTAGGATGTCCACAACAATGGATTCCAACTCATCCCTCACAATCTCTCCCTTTTCATTCTATAGAACCAACACAACGCTGGACATTGATGTCATTCTTCCTTCTAAAAGATCCATCTTCTGCGCAATTAGCTTCCCAAGCTCTTCCAGCCGAGTCTTGTGTGGCTCTTGTGTTGCTGTCAGGGCCTCGCACTTCTGCTTAACTATTGATAATCTTTTTGCATGGCCCAATGTCTCATCCTTCATTGCTTTCTAGACCTCATTATTTTCTTCTAGGGTCTTTATGCTGATAAGCACCTCTGGAGCTGTGCAGATATTTAAAGCCTGGTCTACTTTCTTCAATACTTCTTGTAACACTTGCAGCAACCCTTCATAAGATGCAATCTTTCGCATCACTGAGGATTTCTCTCATTCTGCATCTTGCTCTAACTTCCTTGGCACTGTCATGTGTAGAGGTTCATCTTCAAGTACCAAGTCCACCAACTTTCCTACATAGTGTATCACTGAAGGAAATGTTTGTGGTACCTTGGCCTCCAAGTGTGGCCTTGCTCTGATGACATTGTCCCTAATCTCCTCTAATGCTGATAAATACTTCATTCTTTTCTGCGTGAAGTCCCTCTCTTGTGTTATGTGCACTATCTCCACATCCTTTATCTTCAGCTCCTCACACAATGCTCTGATTATTGCAGCTTTGTCCATGTTTCTTCTAGCCACTTCAGCAGAAACCTTCACCAATGCATTACTTACTTGCTCATCTGACATGACAGTAGGCTTTACTTGTCATGTGTCTAGCTTGGGGTGCCTTTTTCAGCCATCTCAAAATGCATGACTCTTCACATACATCAAATTCAGGCTCATCCATGTGGGTGTGCATTGACCATGATAGTTTCTTTTGAGTGTACACAGTCACCATATCCTCATCCATTAGCTCCCAGCTGAATAAATCCTTCTGTGCTATCGTGCTCTGGAAGTGGGCATGAATAATTTTACTTGCATCCTCTGCATACCCCATGGCTGGTGGAATGTGCTCCCCACTTATTCTTCTAGACCATTTCCAATTAGGGACTTTAGCTTCCAAATTTGGCACTTGTGTCTCCATGTCCTGAACATTCTTGGTAGTTGTCTCCTCTGGTCCCTTCTCATCCTCTTCTCTTCCCTTTGATTCCTCACCCTGTTCTTCTATGTTCTCTGGAAGTGTAGGAGAATTAGGTGTGCTTTCTTCTGACTCTTCCACCTCCTCATCTAACTTTAGTTTCCTCCTTCTTTGCACAGTTACCTCCTTCTGTGGAGAGAGTCTGGGTGATCTGTGCACCATGGTTGGAGTAGCACCTTGGGTCCTTGTTCTCCTAAACACCTTCTTAAATCTATGCTCCCCTTGGACTGCATTCAAGTCCTCATCATCCCCCTCTTGTGGCTGAGGTGGTGTAATGGCGTGCTCAGCTTCACCCTTATTTGTAGGATGTCTCCTACCTCTATGCTCCAAACCACCACTATCTTCGCGCTCCTCCTCCTCATCCTCCACTTCAATTGGCTCTGTGGGCTTAGGCACTGGGATGTTCTCCATTGTATGCTTTCCCTTTGGTGGTGCTGGAAGTGTGAACTCACCTTCCACATACTTTTTATTCTCCATCTTTGGCTTCAGCTGAAGATACACCAATGTTGCCCCTACATCTGCTACAACCAGACTTATTGGCTTAATATTCAACACCTCTGAAATGATCCTCTCGGTGAAGGCACTTCTTCCAGGATACACATACTTCTTTCTCAACATGTGGTAGTCACAGTCTACCTTATCTGCATTGAATACTAGTCAACATGTGTCTGTAAATCTGTGAACAGATGCTTGGAAATACCTTGCAGTGAATGCGTAAGGAAATTTACACCAAGGGCTCCAGACTCCATCTTTCATTGGGAAGTGCATGATACAGAAATGTTGATATACAACAAACTGGACTTGTGTCCCTACTACTGATGGTAGGTCCTTTGGGATGCACCACTCTTCTCCAAATGCCACGTGGAGCCTGTCATACCATTTCTCTACCCTTTGCTTTACATCGTCTATCATGGCCCCTTTACATAGATACTTGCTGAACCTTTCAGCTAGTGACTTATTCTCCATGGGGTATTCCCATACTTTTTCCTTCGGCCCGTCTGGTACTCCAATTTCCATGAATACTAGTGATAGTAGAACAGCCCCAAAGCTGATCTTCCCTCCTGTGTGCATGCTTCCTCGACTATTTGTTCTGTAATATAGCCTGCAATATTGTAGATTTCTCCTTCTGACATCTTATGTGCAACATGTAACCACATAGTATTTACCTGTGACCACCACTCCTGATCATTCAACTTTGTAACAAGGTGTGTTGTTGCTTGCACAACCAGACAGTTCTTCAATTTGTCTATATCCATACCATGCGGACCCTTTAGGTATCCCAACTCCTGTCTGGTCTTCAAGATCACGGTTTTATCTGTGAGATCATTCTTTATGTCCTCTCTTGTGGCCTTCAAACCTGTAACTGATGAGATAAGCACAGATGAGATTCTAACTCTACGTCCTGCAAAGTAGAAGAAGTCCTCATGCACTCTGCTCATGAGCCACTGATACAAGGGCTCATACTTCCCAAAATATGGAAGCTCATATAATTGGTAGACCCCAATTCTCTTCAGAAGCTTCTCACCTGCATCATCAAAAACTGGCATGTCATCTGTCATACGCTTGTTCATCCTAGTAGTGAGCAAGGAATCGAGCTCCTTCTTGTTCTCCGTGGTCCTGTGATTGTATTCACTCACTTTTCTCTTTCTGATGGGTGAATCCCACTCCTAGCCAATGATGACTCCTTCTGGATATTGCATTTCTAAAAAATGGCTTTCGGGTGCCATCTCTTCTTCCTCAACGACCACCTTCTTCTTTCCTTTTGCTGCTGCTGTAGATGCCTTCTTGGGTGCCATTTTTTTTCCTTTGCAAACGTCTCCTCTTTAACTCTGTAACTTGTGAATCAAACCCTAGCTCAATTCAATCATGCCCTAGGTGGAAACTTTGTGCCCTAACTCCTCTCTACCTCCTTGCTTCACTCAAACCCTTCACCACTAGGGACGCAAGCTTCTTTTCACACAGATCTGTTTATCACGCTTGGTTTCACACCCTTCACACCTTAACCCGATCACTCAGCTCTTCACAATTGGCTCTTTCCTCAAATTCTCTTAGTTGCAATGGTAAAAATGAATCTACATCCCATCCTTATATAATTTTTTTCAAATTTTGATGCATTTATTGCTCCTTCACCTACCAAATATCCTCTCATTTACTGACCAAATTCATTCATTCTGTGATGGTACATCTTCGTGCCCCAGCTATAACCTTCTAGCGCACCTTCCTACCCTCTGGTCACAGAATTCTCTTCAGTACTTGCCCTTGTGCTTGAGTACCTCATCATTGTACCTTCTCCTGGTAGTTATCATGGCCTCCGCTTACCTCGTGTTATACTGTCCTTTCATTCATCTCCATCCTTGGTCACTTTTGAGAAGCAATCTTCTTTTGACTTAAAGCACACCCATAGCAGCTTATTCCTTTCACCTTTCAATTCCCATGGTCTTTTACTTGGATAAATACAACCACCCCACACTAAAGGTATGTGCAGTCCTCTGCACATAAACATTCTTCACATAGTAATTAGCTTCATGCGCACAAGCACGTTTTACACAAGAACAACAACTAAATTGACAAAGCATAGTGACAATGAAGGAAATACATTAAGGAAATACAGAAGGGAAACCTAATCTAAATGGCAATACTACCTTATTACAAACACCAAGAAGTCTTATTTATAGTAGGGCTTCAACCTACTCCCGTTAAAGTAACCGGGTAGCCATGTTCCATCAAGTGCTTCTAACTGGAAAGCACCTGTTTCAAGTATGTGAGTGATGACATACGGCCCCAACCAATGTACTTTGAGCTTGCCTGGATGGCGCAAGAACTTAGAGTCATAAAGAAGTACCATTTGTCCAATCTCAAACTTCTTATCCCTTATGTTTCTGTCATGCCATGCCTTCTGCCTGGCCTTTTCCTACTTCTGACTCCATCGTGCTATGGCTCATCACTCATCCAGTTGAATCATCTTCTCGATACACTCTTCTAAAGCTATGTTCATCAGCTAGACCTCTAGCACACAAATGCACAAAGAAGGTAACATAAATTCTATAGGGAGAACGGCTTCCATGCCAAACACCAGTTGAAATGGTGTGGCTTTGTTCAATCTCTTGTAAGTTGTTCTATATGCCCAAAGAATAGCTGACACTTTGTCATCCCAATCCTTTCTTCCAACATCACAATTTTTTGTCAAAGTCTGGCTCAAAATCTTGTTGAAAGCCTCAGCAGTTCCATTTGCCTGAGGATGGTAGGGTGTAGTTTTATGGTGTGCAACCATAAACTCATCTAATAGGATCCTGATTGTCTCATTCAAAAAGTGTGTACCCCTATCACTTGTCAAGCTTAAAGGACATCCATATCTTGTAAGAACATTCTCCCATAGAAACCTAGCCATTGTAGCTATTGTATAGTCCTTTGTAGGTGTTGCTTCTACCCACCGTGTGAGATAATCTATGCAAGTAATGATATAGCGTGATCCAGTCCTGCGCAGGCTGGCGAAATAGGTCCTACAAAGTCAATGGCCCATTTCTCAAATGGTTCTGCACTAGTAATTGGTCTCAAAGGCATCTCATCTCTTTTCCCTGGTTTTCCTAGGCACTGACAATGATCACACACCTTACAATATTCTTTACAGTCTTTATACAATGTCTCCCACCATAATCCAGCAAGTAGGATCTTCTGGGAAGTCACATCACCTGCATAATGGCCTCCTGCAATACCACCATGAGCTTCTTCCATAATATCCTTGTGCTCATGCTCTAATACACAACGGCGTAATACTTCATCTCTACCTAACTTGTAGAGGTCACCACTGATTAACATAAACGGTGCCACACGTATAGCAAGTTATTTCTTTTCTAATGCCTTCATTCCTTCTGGTGCTATACCAGTCCACAGAAAGAAAACAATGTCTTCTAATTCTGATGGCACACATTGTAACCTATATAACTATGCATCTGGCATGGTTTCTTCAATTGTCTGTGCTTCCTCTCCTGAGTTGATTCTAGATAAATGGTCTGGTCCAGAATTGCTTTTCCCTGGCTTCACCACAACTGTGAAATCAAACTCTTGAAATAAGAGTACCCATCTGCATATGCACCCCTATAAGATAGGCTTGTTTACCAAGTACTTCAATGCCATGTGATCTGTATAAAACACAAATGGTGTTGCTAACAAGTACTGTCAAAACTTGTGTAATGCATAGATCATGGACAAAGCTTCACGCTCTGTAGTTGTATAATTATGTTCAGTAGGAGTCAGCTTCCTACTAGAAAAACAAATTGGATGATCAACAATACCTTCTCCAGGTTGAGCTAACACAGTGCCAATGGCCATGCCAGAGGTGTCCACATGCACATGAAATGGTTTATCCCATGAGGGAAAGCATAGAATGGGCGCGGTAGTAAGTTTCTCTTTTAATATCTCAAACATGCGTTGTTATGGTTCTCCCCAATAAAATGTACCTTTCCCCTTCAGTAACTCTTCCAAGGGTGCAACAATTTTGGCATACCCTTTGATGAATTTTCTATAATATCCTGTATGACCTAAAAATCCGTGCACCTCACTTTGACTGGTAGGCACCTCCAGGCCTAAAATGACTGCAACCTTAGCTGGATCAATGAGCAAACCTTCCTTGCAGATTATATGTCCTAACAGTATTCCAAATGGTGTGGAAAATATGCACTTCTTGATGTTCAAAGAGATACTCAACTGTCTGCACCATTCAAACATTAAGTGCAGATTGTCACAATGATCTTTCACAAGCCCATATACTGTCCAATCATCTAGGTAGACCTGTAAGAAGTTGTGAATAAAATCTTTGAATGCCTAAACAACTATGCACAAGAATACAGTAGGCATGTTTTTCAATCCAAAAGGCATCACAGTATAGGAAAAACTTCCCCATTCAGTAGTAAATGTTGTCTTTTCTTGATCCTCCTGAGCAATCCTAACCTGATGATACCTAGAAAACCCATCTGTAAAGGAGTATATTTCGCACCCTACCACACCTTCTAGTATTTCCTCAGTGAATGGCATAGGGAATGGATCGGTGACACATGCAGCATTCAACTCCATGTAGTCCACACATATTCTAATTCATCCATCCTTCTTGATACTGATCACCATTGGGCTAACCCATTCTGACTCATCAAGGGGTTTGATAATTCCATATTTCAACATTTTATCAATTTCTTCTTTTACCTTTTCACACAAATTAGGATTCATTCTGTAAGGCCTCTTTCTAACTAGGGTGTGCACCATCCTTAAGCTTTATCTTCATTTCCCCAAGTGATTTATGCATGCCTTTAAGTTTCATGATACCCTCGAGGGAATAAGTCCTGATAATCCCTAAGTAACTCAATGATCTTTGCTACCTCTGAGTCTGACCAGTAGTCTCCAATTATGGCCTCCTTAGGCTCAGCCTCCAAACCTATATTCACCTTCTTTGTCTTCATGGGTTCATGATAGGCATGCGTATCCTTGTCTGCACTGTCCAAGACCTCGCACACCCCTTGTGAATGTTCAATATCCAGGTTCTCAACTTCCTCATCATCCACGATGTAAACCATCTTTCCCTTCTCTTTCTCAAGGCAAGTGCATTCAAGTAGTATGAAGTCCATTTCTTCTTCCTTTTCAAAATGGGCTCTAGACTCTGTCTCACCAAATAATTCCTGAATATGCTCTTCTACTTTTGCACTATCTCCCATAGTTAAGCACTTGATAAATTTTAATGCCTCTTCTATTGGAGGTTGAGAAGAAAAGTAGTCAAAGGTCTGGATCATCCCTGCAGTCAAATTTTTCCAGTTTCTAGTCTCTCGATGTAGTTCTACATATACATACCAGGCATGTGCGCATCCTTGTAGCGTAGAGTACAATCTATGCACCCAGAGTGAAGGTGGTAATGCTTCCTGTCCTACTGTCCAGAGTCTCTCACACTGCTGAATGTGATGCTGAACAGGTTGATCACCATGATAAGTGTAGATCTGCGTAGGTGCATTGTTCCTTACAAACCTAATAGATAGGGTGATTCCAATCTCTTCCCATTCTATAAGACTATCTCTATGGACTACCCACCAGCGCGTTGTTGTCCTGCATGCAAGGTATATACTAACATAGCTCTTCTCTTAATTTGATCTATCCACTGTGTTTCCATGGCTTTCAAAAATGTAGGAAGATCTTCTACCCCTGTATACCAAGGTACTGTGCTACCTATCCGTCAGACTGAACGAAGTCCATTCTTGCGCACAACCACACTTTTTACTTCATGCCCTACTAATTCATATGTACCATGAGCCCAATTGTCACAAGAAATACTCGTAGTATCACTAATAGAATGAGAATCCTCCCACTATAGGATGCCTTCTTTTGATGGCTCATTGACCTCTGGGTCCTGAATAGTACGTACATAAATTCAGTTTAAGTCCTCCTCACTTAGAGGCTCAACATATGGTGTAGAATTCCCATCTGTCAATGGTATCACAACCCTTTCCTCCTTGTTCTCAAAGCTGATATACCCCTTATTGAATCTCAAGTTATCATTATTCACATAACACCAAGGGTGTCCAAGCAAGGCTAGAAAATTGTCTGCTTCTGCAAGTGCTAATACCTCAAAATCCCCAGTGAACTTGGCCCCTTGTATGGTTATAGATGCATCCTTCAAAACTCCTATGGGAGTGGCCTTAGTCCAGTTTGCCATAAACAACACATTAGATGATGGCTGCAATGGAGGCCTCCCCATTTGTACCCATGCATCTAATGTAAGCACATTTACTTCCGCACCTGTATCAATCAATATGTTGCTCAACAGCCACCCATCCACAACAACATTCAGAGTAATTTCCTTGTCATAGTCAATGCTATCAGGGGGAAGATTTACATGCAGGATCTGTCATCTGGTCTCAAAACTTGTGCGTGGAGTGTTCCCCTTTAACCAACTTCCTAATAGTGGGATAATGTTCTCTTGGCGCAACATTCTACACACTTCTCACAGATCATCGATATCAGTTTGGACTATCTCTGATGCTTTCTTCTACTCCTTTAAGTATTGTATCTCACCCTGAAGATTCCTTAGCACTTCCATGGTATCCTGGTAAACCTCCTTCTGATGAGTAGGATCTGGGTACCTTGCATGCAAAACCTCCTCCTTGGTGATCGTAGGCTTCTGGTGCAATGATTCTCTTGTGCGTGCCACTTCAGCGCATGTAGTAATCTTTACTGTCAATGCCTCAGGTCCTTCTGCTATCTTGGGCATCCACTGATCTTCTACCATGCTTTAGATTCTAACCATCCCCATGCCTTTTTTTTCTTTCTTATGTTGCTTACTCAGATTCTCATATAAGTTCGGGCACTCTTCATAGCTATGGTTCTTCTTGCAAAAAGAACATGCAATATTTTGAGGACATTCACACCTATAGTGGTTAGGAGATCTATACATATAACATGTTCCATGAGGGAACTCAACTCTTCCTCCACCATGACCTCATCCTCCATATCCACCATGATATCCATGTCCCCTTCCATGACCTCCTTCAAAATGCCCCTCATTCCTGTCATAGCATGTTTGATTATGATCCCAATCCTGGTGCTCATTCTTACCCTTAGAATTATCTGTTACACTTGTCTATCGTACCCCAATGTCTATAGCATCCTAGATCTGACCAATCAACTAAAAATCCTCAGTATCATGGGTCGTGGACCTACAAATCTTGTAAAAGCAAGATACATTCTTCCTTATCATGCGTTGTAACAAAGGACAGTGACTAGCATCATGATTCAAATGACAGATCTCACAATCCAATAGTAATGAGTGTACAGATCTGCGAGGGCAACTATCCTTGGTGTGACCTTCCACTTCACAATCTGTACACCAAATTCCTGAGCACGTTTCATGGGCTGAATTTGCTGATAGCTTCTCTAACTACTTTGTCCATAGCTGTAATCTGTGCCTCTAAGAATGGACTAACACCTAGTGTCAATGCTCCCAACTACCTCAACATGCAAAGCTACTTCCAGTGCTTCACATGGATCAGTGTATGTCTTATGTGACAGCACCCTTCTAAATGGTGTAATCAATCCTCCAATGAACCATTGTGCATGCTGGCTAGCATGAATATCATAAGATAGCTTAGATAGAAGTGTCTTAAAATGAGCATCATACTCACGTACACTCTCAGTAGTGCCTTGCTTGATATCCTTGAGCGCACTTATACTCTTCTGCTCAAACTCAGGGATATGGAACTCTTTCAAGAAAGCATATTTCAATGCTGCATAATCCACGCAAGTTTGATCAGGGTCAAACTTCCTATACCAGTTATGTGCATGTCCCTGTAATGTAGTAGCAAATTGACTTGCCTTACACTCACCAGTTGTGATCCCTTTAGCACGCCACAAGATTTCACACATATGCACATGTTTGGTAGCATCCTCTATACCTCTATACTCTAGAAGATGAAGAGACATCTCCATATAAATATTTTGTGGTTGTTGCGGACCTTGACCACCTGATCCAGAACCTCATGTGTTCCCTCTGCCTCTAGAACCACCAGATCCACCAGAACTAGAACCACCTATACCTCCTGATCCTCCACTTGTAGCAGGAATATGACCTATAGATGTACTCCCATGTGCTCCGACAGTAGTACTATACTGAACCCCTACAGTCTGTGAGGTAGTTCCACTTCCAGAGGTGAATCCAACATTCTACGTGCTCACATTCTATGTGGATGATGCACCTAAGGATGTTCCTCCAAATATCATTGAAGTCATTTGTCCTGCCATTGATGTACTTGCTCCCTAACTTACTCCTACTCTCCTACTTCCCAAATTAGCTTTCTGGTTACTTGTCATACTAGATACTGGAAAACCAAGCACAAGGGCTAGGTCACTAGGTGGATTAAGATGCGCACCGTGGTCCAGGTAGTCTCTGCTGGTGCACTTCTGTGTGAGGCCAAGGGGGGATCTCTGTCATGTTTTCCAAGATGGGGGAGTTCCTGATGCTCTGGCTCCATGTCTTCTACATGAGCTGTAAATCCTTCACGATCCATCTCTCTCCTCAACGCCATACTTTCTGCAATGGAACGTTGCTTCTCTATCTCCCTCTCGCACCTCATTATACTTAAGCCACCTTTCCTCTTCCTCCTCTCTACCACTAGGTCTGCCATCTTTCACCAAACCTGTTCCTTCCCTCATGCATGGTGAAGTTTAGTTAGCCATCGGTTTACTCTCCAAGTTCAAAGTTACCATCAAGATCTTGATCACCAGTGGAATACCTCACAAATATACTCCTCTTGGATACCACAAAAACTGGAATTCAGCTACCTTCGGGCAAGAGTACGTCGAAATTGAATATTCTAGAATATAACTATTTAGAACACCATGAAACCACGTATCCACAACGCAAGTCCAAATCAGATCAGCATCATAAAGGGCCTAAAATTCTTCCTTTATATAGACAAGTGCGCGATACCTCCAATTCCACTTAGATGCATAAGAAGTAAGCTACTCATATATTTCTACTAGAAAGATGGTGAAAAATCTCTCATATAAGTTGTCATATAGATTTTGTTCTACCCAAGTGCATGTGTTAAACTCAGATCCACTTTTGAACCACCATGCATATTCTTCCTCCAGATCGTGTATCCATTCCTCAATACTTGTTAGAGTTAACTAGTATGTCTTCATGGCAAACCATCCTGAAAACAACTGAAAAAGAGGTCCCGGAAACGAAACCAATGATGTAGCCTAGAATTTACCAGATAACTCCCTAGACACGTTGGCACATCACTCAGCCTAGACTGAGCACTCACTCGAAGTGTGCAAAGGTACCAGGTCCCTCTTTAGGGGTTGTTGTAGCAGGATGTTAGCATGATGAAGGAAGAAACATATAGATTCATAACTAATCTATCATTCTACAATGTATGCTACATTCAGATCTATGATAGAACAAGCTTTAAACAGTAATCATGATTGAATCAATAACATGTACTACTTAATTACACATAGGAATGACACTTAGGTTTAGCCAATATCTTCCATCTATTAATAAACACAGAAGCTCCTTACAATAATGTTAATATATACCAATGTGCGTATGGGTCTGATACAATAATTCAATCATATGCGTATATCTCTATACCTCCATACATCCCTCACACTAATCTCCCTTACCACTATGTACCTCACATCATATATATGGTGGGGACTTTCCCTTCACTAATTATCTATTCTAGAAATAGGCCGCATACTATTAATATCCATACATCGTTCATAGGCATAGCCACACATGCAAGTGTGCTATCTATATACCTCTTATAGTTAACTAAAGTGTCAATCCTATTCTTAGCTCGTCTCCATACAAAATGCTTCTATTTTATCCTCCAAAAATACATAATGCATGGCGTGCAAGTCTCTACATCGTTGGTGTGTTCTGCACACCATTCTTCTAAAAATAGGTTGTCATGCTCAAAATTAGCTAAGTCCTGAATGTTAAACTTGCCTTCCACGCATAGGTCCTTCCTGTCCTTCTGTGCCCTTAATCCCTGCCTTCTCTCTCGTGAGGAATCCTTGTGTGTTCTCTAACAATTATTATTTTATCAACATTACCCCACACTAATCTCATTGTCATCTTGACAATGGGTATTCCTCTAAACATTGAAGTAAATAATAGAATAATGGAAAGAATAAGAATGAAAGAATGTGGAAAAATAAACAATTTTTATGAAGTAATGAGACAACCTCCTTTGTATCAGTTTGAAGTATCAATTCTTGATACTCCTCCTTTATTTTGGCCTCTAAAACCTGTCATTCAGTGAGTGCTTGTTCTACTTTTTTGGGATGTCCACAATAATGGATTCCAACTCATCCCTCGCAATCTCTCCCTTTTCATTCTACAAAGCCAACACAATGTTGGACATTGATGTCATTCTTCCTTCTAAAAGATCCATCTTCTGTGTAATTAGCTTCCTAAGCTCTTCCAGTCAAGTCTTGTGTGGCTCTTGTGCTACTACCAGGGCCTCTCACTTCTACTTAACTATTGATAATATTTCTGTGTGGCTGAATGTCTCATCCTTCATTACTTTTTGGAATTCATTATTTCCTTCTAAGGTCTTTATATTGATAAGTGCCTATGGAGCTGTGCAGCTATTTAAAGCCTAGTCTACTTTCTTCAATACTTCTTGTAACACTTGTAGCATCCCTTCATAAGATGCAATATTTCGTATCACTGACACTTTCTCTCGTTCTGCATCTTGCTCTGACTTCCTTGGCACTGTCATGCGCAGAGGTTCATCTTCAAGTACCAAGTCCGCCAACTTTCCCACATAGTGTATCCCTGAAGGAAATGTCTGTGGTATCATGGCCTCCAAGTGTGGCCTTGCTTTGATGAAATTATCCCCAATCTCAACTGTGATGCTGATAAATACTTCGTTCTTCTTCTACGTGAAGTCCCTCTCTTGTGTTATGTGTGTTATCTCTGCATCCTTTGTCTTCAACTCCTCACGTAGCACTTTGATTGTTGCAGCTTTGTCCATGTTTCTTCTAGCCACTTCAACAGAAACCTTCACCAATGCATTGTTTACCTTCTCATATGACATGATAGTAGGCTTTACTATCATGTGCCTAGCTTGGGGTGCCTTTTTCAGCCATCTCAAAGTGCATGAATCTTCGTATACATCAAATTCAGGCTCATCCATGTGGATGTGCATTGACCATGATAGTTTCTTTCGAGTGCACACAGTCACCATATCCTCATCCATTAGCTCCTTACTGAATAAATCCTTTTGTGCTAATGTTCTCTACAAGCAGGCGTGGATAATTTTACCTACGTCCTCTGTATACCCCATTGCTAGTGGAATGTGCTCCACACTTGTTCTTTTAGAATGTTGTTGATTAGGGACTTTAGCTTCAAAATTTGGCACTTGTTTCTCCATGTCCTGAACATTCTTGGCAGTAGTTTCATCTGGTCCCTTCTTGTCCTCTTCTCTTCCCTTTTATTCCTCTCCCCATTCTTCTATGTTCTTTGGAAGTATAGGATAATTAGGCACACTTTCTTATGACTCTTCTACATCCTCATTTAATTATAGTTTCCTCCTTCTGTGGAGAGAGTCTGGGTGATCTGTGCACCATGGTTGGAGTAGCACCTTAGGTCCTTATTCTCCTAAACACCTTCTTAAATTTTTACTCCCCTTGGACTGCATTCAAGTCCTCATCATCCCCCTCTTGTGGCTGAGGTGATGTAATGGTGCATTTATATTCACCCTTATTTGTAGGATGTCTCCTACATTTACACTCCAAACCACCACTATCTTTGCGCTCCTCTTCCTCATCCTCCAATTCAATTGGCTCTATGGGCTTAGGCACTAGGATGTTCTCCACGGTATGCTTTCCCTTTGGTGGTGATGGAAGTACAAACTCACCTTCCACATACTTGTTATTCTCCATATTTAGCTTCAGCTGAAGATACACCAATGTGTGATGTAGAAGGAAAGGTAGATGGTGGAAGGGGATGGGTTAGCCAAGGCAATAATGGAGGTGTGGTGAAGGTTGTGGTAAAAGGCAATGTCAAAGGGACTGGTTGAGGAGAAGGGAATGGCATGGGTAATGATGATGATGTTATAAGTGGTGTAGGTATAGGAGGGAGAAAGGATGTAGGTTACGGAGATAGCATAAGTTGTGTAGGTAATTTGGGTGTAACAGAGGATTGTGACAAGATGGGTTGTATTTTTGGTTTACTTTGGGTAGGAGGCTACTTGGCCAAGGTTGATGGGTGGGTTCCTAGGATAGATGGAAGTGGTGAAGGTGATAGAGGGGTAGTAGGAAAATCTAGTGTATGTTGCCTAAGGGGTTGGGTCTTCCTCGTAGGTGGGGAAATAGTCTTTGCGATGGATTTTGAGGATGTGGCTAAATATTAGTTTGACAGGAGGATAGACTAGACTTGATGTTAGCATGACTCTTAATGTGGTAATGGTTCTAGATGCATAGGAAGATATAGGTGCAGGTAAGCTAATATGCCTAGGAAAAAAAAATTGTTGGTAAAGGTTTAGGTGTGGGCGAAGGTGATGAAGAAGGGGCCCCTACAACTTGCATGGGAATTATGGGTTTGGTTGTCTGAAACACCTTTGTAATGATCATGGAAGTGTCAGTAGACAACATTTTCATTTGAGTTAAGACAAGCAGTCGAAGACATCCCCAAAGCATGGAATTATCAACATAATCCAAGTGATTGGGAAAATGTGAGAATGGCACCGATGTAGGGGAAATGATGTTGATTTGTTAGAAATCCCTATGAATAATGTCTGTGAGACATGGAAATGTTTGGATTCAGACTCTTTGGGTAGAATAGATGAGAGCAGGTCAACATGAATCTTGAAATCCACTATAGATTTGTCGCCAATAGGAAGGGACACTACTAATGGATCCCCTGTGGGTAGGGAATATGGAAAGTTGGATGAGGTAAGTTCATATTTTGGAAAATAATAAGGTAAGAATTGTTAGGTTGTGGAGCATGTTTTCATGTGTGAAAATGTTAAAGATTATACACTAAGAGTATTGTACACTTTCTATAGTTGTCTCACCAGGGTTTGGGGCCGAGGTGGGCCTTGAGCGGGATTTAGGGGTGCATCCCCTGAGAAAAAAATTTAGCCTCAAAAAATGTGCATGATATACTGGGAAATGTTCTTTTCTCATATGGGTGGGATTTTTGACCCATAGGTTTATGGGATGGTTTTGGCCCATGGTTTTCATACCCATGGTTTTGTAAAGATGTTAAAGTAGTTGTCTACTTATGTGGTTTTGTGCATATGGTAGGGTGGATGTAACATTACAGATGTGTCTAAATTTAGGTGTGAATTCTATAGATTTTGTTGAGCATAGCTCCAAAAAGATCTGGGTATTGTATTGAGAGAGTGGTGGCTTGTAATAAAATATGAGCAAGTGATTCTTGGTGGATGTAGCCCAAATTGGGTGAACCATGTTAAATATTGTCTCTTTTTGTTGTGTTATTTTTAGTATGCACTTTTATTTGAGATCTATAATATTTTCTACATATTAGTTTCTACGGTTGCGATTCTGTGAGGGATTGTTCCACATATTTTATCCCTTATTTCCTTACAAGCATGACTCTCCCATGGGTAGAAGAGTAAGTATTGTGGGTTCTTCATCTGGTTGAGAAGTGAGTGAGGAAACTAAATCGGCAGATAAGGTGTGCTCCTCTGTGGGTGAAGGATAAGATAAGGGAGACTCTTTTATGGGTAAAAGAGAAGATGAAATAGGTCCCTCCTTGGGTGAAGGAGCTCATGAAATAATATCTTCAATAGATGGAGTAGGAGGAAATTGAGAAGGAAGAGTTGGTATGATGTTAATAATAGCATGAACCTCACGAACATTACTGTCATTAGTCAAGCTTTCGCTAGTTTGGTTAGACGACAGGGTGTGATTTGGGAATGGATTCGTTAAGATGTGAAGGTTTTGATTAGCTGGTACATCAGGAGTATCCAAGACAAGATCTCCATTATCTAACATTTCTTGGATTATGTTTTTTAAAGTTATACAATTAGCATCGCTATGACCTCTAACACGATGATAGTTACAGTAATCATTTTCTTTGTACCATGCAAGCACAAGATGAGAGGTTTTAAAACCAATATGTGGTTTGATAAGTGGAAGAGTGACTACTCTGGCTTTTAGAAGTTTTTATAAAACTAAAGAGTAGGGTTCTCTTATGGGAGTATATTTTTGTTACTCCTATTTGAACTAAAAATCCAAAACAGGAGAGATATTGGAAGAAGGCTTTGATTGGTTGGATGGATGAGATGGGTCAGCTTTCAAAACTACTGTGTTGGTAGATCCTTTTGCTTTAAAATAATTATTTTTGTGGTTTGGAAGAAGAAGAGGTATCATTTGATTTAAACACAACATTCTTGTTACACAATTGTATCTTCTTCTCTTCAATGGCACGAACTTCAAGTTTTTGGGCCATGGTGAACGCCTCGTCAAATGTGAAGAAGGTTTGAACTTGGAAAGTTGGTGAGATGTGTCTTGTATAAGCTCTAGTGAACAACTCTATTAACTTGGTTTGAGGAAGTTGGAATGTGAGTCGTTTTATCAGAGTCCACCAATGAGTGAGAAAATCTACGATAGATTCATCTTCATATTGACGTGTTGTATACAAGTCAGTCATGGTGACCTTCTCGACAATATTGATAGAAAATTGGTCTAGAAAATACTGAGCTACGTAATTTAATGAAAAGATGGAATTCCTAGGTAGAGCACTATACCAATCTCAATCCTGTCCTATCAAGGACATTGGGAATTTCTGCAAGAGTAAAGTGTCATCGTGAGTGATCAAATAAAACACATGTTTAAAATATTGCAAGTGATTTTGTGGGTCTTCTTTGATGTTGATTCGGTTGAATTTCTGAATTTTCCAATGGGGATGGTATTGTTATATTAGAATGAATGAGTGAATGGGCTCATTGTAAATGTTGTAGTATGTGAGAGAGTTATATGAGCCGGAGAAAAATGCTTCTAATGTCTACATCTTTTCCACCATCATTTTGATAAGACCATTCATAGGTTATGATGACTAGACACCCCCTGCAGTATAAGGGGGTAGATAAGGTGTGTATGACATGGGCGGCATCCCTGTATGTGGTGGTGTCGAGTATGAAAATTGTGAGGAAGGAACATAGGCCGGAATAGATGTAGAGGGAAAGTATCCTGAATAACCAGTAGATGAAATAGGGGAATGTTGGTGATAAGTGTAGGTAGGTGGAGTGGACGTAAAGACTCTCATAGCAATCAGAGGAAAAGACTATGGGATAGAGAGGAAGATGTTTTGGAAGGGAGTGTGGGTTATGGACACCAATGGTAGCTGAGATGCAATAGGTATATGAGAGGTGGTGAGTGCAGATAGACCTACACTCAAGGTGGTTGATAATGGCACGGTTGAAATCGTAGGAGTGACAGACATCAAAGGCATGAAAAATTTTGTAGGTGTAGCACATATCAATGATGTAGGGTCAAGCTGGGAAACCACAGGTGGTAAGGTGGAAGAGGGTAAGGCCAAGCTAGTAGTAGCTCATGTAGAAGTGGGTGCGATGGTAGGAGGAATGGACATAGGCATGCCATAAACAAGCTTCCTTGATGAATTATGGGTGGATGAATGAGTGAGATAATACTGTAGAGCAACGGGGTTTTTGATCAAGGATTCTCATGAACTCCTCATCACCATTGGGTATGGAAAGATCATGATTGGGGTCCATAGGTGATGAGATGGAAGGGGGTGATGGGCTAAGTGCGAGTGGCTGGCAGTTAGCATGAAATAAGAAAGTGTTGGCCTCCGTCCATCGGGTAAAATAGTATGTTGCAGTAACAACCCACTTATGGCCATCACTTGTTGTTTAGGTCAAATAACAAGACCAACTCAGATACTGAGTATGGCAATGATCATCCCTAACACACTCAGAAACATTTAGAATACACCAACTATGATGGTAGAGTGTGTAGGGAGATAAAAATGAAGAGAACAAACTTGCACCTCAAAACACAAATCATGCAAAAGCTACCAAAAAATGAAATCCTATGATGTAGATTTTTTTTATTTTTACTTATGCCATTTAGGAATGAATTGTGAATAAAGTAGAGTTTTTTGTTATTGAAGGTGCGCTACAGAAACTAACTATGGATAGTTTCATGTAATTTTTGGTGTGGGGGATCCTTCTCTGATATGATAGCTGGATAGAAAACCAGTGGGAGCCCACTGGCAATCCTCTGATCATGTGATTATTGACAGCTTCTTCTGTGAAAAATGTTGTTTAAGAAATGTGTAGTTTGTTTTCTGTGATTTGATATAAAGAGTGTGCAAGATTTGAACTACGATTCAGTTTTTCAACCATCAGCTGGGCATACATTCCAGAATATAGGTTGACCATAGTTTAAATGAGCTAGAATGTAGCATATAGAAAAGAGATACAAAGATTTTAAACCCAAATCCACAATGAAATTTGATGAGAACAATAATGAATAGGCAAGAGTATATCTTTCTCTAATGCAATACAGAATAAAAAGAAGTGTTCTTTTTAATCCAAAATACAATTTTTACTGAGATTAGTAGAAGAAGAAGAATGTTTCCAAGGAAGAAGATTTTAAGGTGAACTTTATTTTAAAAAGAAATAAGCACACAATGATTCCCTAAGAATGAATAATGTAAAGAACCCCAAATGGGTCCCACCGGGCATGCCAAAATGTTTCATCAATAAGTTTTACACTTTCTAGGATGAAATAGATAAAAGGTAAATGATTAAGGAGGAATACCTATGAGGTGAAGGTAGAAGGTAGAATGTGCACGTTGTTGACGTTATCCTATTTGATCGTGTAGAAATCCTTTTTGTCTAGGAAGGACTACTTGTAGATACAAAGAAAGACCAAAAACGAGTATTAAATAGCATATGACAATGGACTGCCTAGCATATGTTAGATGTAGGAAGCATGGTGATTCCTAGAGAGGTTTTTAATCCAATATTTAATAACAATTTAATGTGAATAAGAAACTGAAATAAATAGGTCCTATTATAATCTAATGATTTAGGTTTCTCATACGCACAATACACTATATTTTATGCTAGATATCAAAATAACACTAAATCTAATTTGAACTGGGCTTTTTCAGGTCAGACAAGTCTCTCAAAGGTCTAGTAAGGGTCTACAGCTAATTGGTTGAGTTCTGGGTTGGTTTTGGGTGGTGGGAAGCTTTTTGGTCTAAGAATATAGAATGACACAAAGACCGATATCAGTCATGTGACTGATGTTGGTTCAGGGATGAAACTGATGGCAATAGGGTAAACCGACGTCAGTAGGGGCAATTGGAAATAACTTAATAAAAATATTTTTTTTGCTTCTCTATGATTACACTGAGAGTGAGGATTAGGTTAGGTTTGTAATATAACTAAGAAGACTCAAGAATACAGAGGGAGAATTCAAAAATGGTGAAAGGGCTTGAACTAGTTGGGTTGGTGGATTGGTGAGAATATTGAAATATTTAGATAGCAGTAGAAACTGAAGGAGGAAAGAGATCTGCAATAAAGGAAGCACAAATGATTAATATCACGTTACTTACTTGCTTTCATGAAGATGTTGTGGCTGGATGGAGGCTAGTGATTGATTGGTGAGGTGGTAGTTAGTTTAGTGTCATGGTAGTACAACCTGTGTGTTTCTGTGAATGCTCCAATGATCTGGAAGGGAATCCTTGGCATGTGCTAGTCTCTGGTGGTGTGTAGACATCATTTGGATGAATCAATGGATCTATGATCTTCACTTGATTGCAATAGCACTCTCCAAAAACTCAAAATGAACAACCTCAGTAAAGGGTTATAAAATTTTATATAAAGGAACCAATGGCGGTTTAGGTGACTGATGTCACCCGAGGATAAACCGGTGTTGGTTAGGGTGAAATAGTCTTATTTACAAAAAATAGCCAGATCTTCCCAAATTTGGCATGCTTTGCTTTTTGGGTCCGCTTAGGGAATTAGAGTTCATGTGAGAAAAGTCAGGAAGATCTTAAAAGAAGTCTAGTTAGATTTAGGAAGAATTCTTAGTTAGTTAGGTCAAGTAGTGACTCAACACTGGGGGTGATGACTCAGTGCTAAGAGTGATGACTTCATCATTGTGAGTTAAATGCCCCTAGAATGGGTCTAGGGTGAGGTGTCATGATGAGGTGGAGGTGTGAGGATGAAATTAACTTAATTAAATAAATTAATATGTGAGGATGAATATTAATATGGGGTAAAGCGATCATGATTAGTTAAATGTGTTACGTTAATTAATTAAAGGGGACTAAGGGGAGTGTGAGCCAAATTTGGTGTTTACAAAATGGATTGGCATTGTGAATCAAACACTCCATCCATGTTCTGACTACTCTCCTTTTCTGCCCAATTTTCTCCACTACATGGAAGGATGTATCATCAAAACTTGAAGAAATGGTGAGAGCAGTCATAGTTTGTACAGGTTGTGTGATTTTGGTAAGAAGAGACGTGAGCTTCTCAAATTTCCCCTTAAGCATGTCTTTAGTTTCCTTATCCTTGTCATAATTATCCAAAAAAAATCCCAAAGTTACCTGCACATCTTTTTTAGCCCCTTCATGGGTAGCCTTCCCTAGTGAAAACCTAGAGATTTGATAGTCTTCTTCTGTTATAGTCTCCTTTGTTTTCCCTTCAGCATGAGTAGTTATTTCCACAAACCTTTCTCCTGATTGATCAACCAATATATTGGAGACAACCCTTGGCCACTTGACCTACCTTTTAGGAGTCATATCTAGGACACTCAAGTCAAAAGCATCAACAATATGTATTTTCTTCTTCTTCTTAGGGGTTTTCCTATTCATCCATTTAGGTACATAAAAAGATGATGTAAAAGATATCATTGGCATAGTTACAATGGTGCTTGGATAAACTAATAATACTACAACATTAGTATCAGTCACAGAAGGTGGCAGTGACGTGGTGAAAATGGAAGGTGGAGAAGAAATAATGGCCTTTGGTGTGGGTTAAATAGACATGGAGATAGAAAGAGTTGGTTATGGAAGAGGGGTGGAAAGAGGAGATCCAATCCCTAAGAGCTCTCCAAATGAGAGTGTATGAAGGGAAGAAAGCACCTGAGCCATGGAGGGAGGTGTAGTGAAAGAAACAGGAATGGAAGAAATGGAAGATAACACTAGAGGAAGGGTGAAAGGTGTACGGGAAAGTGGATTTGAAAGCGATGAAGATGGGGGAGAAGAAGGAAAAGGTGACTTTGATACCTGAGAAACAACTGGTGAGACACTTAGATTTATAACTTCAGTAGACTATAAATTTAGATATTTAGTTTTGGTAGTAGGAGCCTCAACAAAAGACCTTAAACCTCTGAGAACAAAAGAGATCTTGTGTGGCTTAGTAATGGTCTTGAGAGTTAACCTTTTACCTTTAGGAGTAGGTTGACCTATCACTTACTTCATGTGTACTGATTATGTAGATAATTGATCTGACCTTTGGGTGTGATTCCCAAGGTTTGAAACCATTCATAGGTCTTCCTCAAAATGGTACCTACCCTATCCTTTCTGATTTTGCACTCTTCATTTGACCAATTTATCCGGGGCAATGGTTGATTTGCAATATTATCACTTTTAGAAGTAGGATCCAGTACTTGCCCATCGTCCTTTAAAACTTCAAGAAAAATGGAGATCCCAAAGTGAATCACTTCACTCAAGGTTAATCTCTCAAATTCCCTTTTCCTTGCAATAGTTTCATCCCGATAGTGAAATCAAATATCCTCCAATTAGGGTATATGTACACTAGCTAACCCTGTTCTGCCAAACTAATCCCAATAATCAAAGTTGGTCCTCATATGGAAAGTCATTAGAGTAACCTAGGACATTTCCCCTTCCACATTGTTGTCTTTATATATGTTTTCACATGTATATTTCCCTATGGTAATGAGAAACTGGACTCCTGCCTTGTGTCGATTATGTTGGATTTTGTGATAATCAAGTAATTTCCAAACTAACTCCATCAACACCCACTTATCAGTTGGACATCTTGGCAATTTATTTGGAGCACTATGAACCCTGGCACTCTGATGCAATTAAATGTTGGGAATTATATATAAATAGCTCCCCACTCTCTCATTTCTTGTTGGGCATCATCTGAGATCCTTTGATTATACAAATTCTTGTCAAGAAAAATACAATAAGATAGTGAAGAAAGCGTGATTCACTCTCCTAAAGTGTAAATAACCTTCCTCCATGGTAATCTATGGGTAGTAGTCATATATTTGAGTGGTTCTTCTAACTCTTATTAGATTCAAGCTTGGATACTCTCTCATTGCAACAGCCGTATAAACAAGATAAGAAGTCATGAAAAAAAATTGAGATCATCACGTCTCCCTATTGGAAACATATTGCATTAATTATGTGCTCACCCCATCGAATAAATTATTTATTCTTCTTAATTGTGGCTATATAAAGGAACATCCACTCCTGAAAATATCTAGCTGCAGGAAGACCCGAAACCTTACTCAATAGTTTGATTATATCATTGACCTTTTGAATAAATTCTGAGTGGGGAATTGTCTTAGGAAACCTTTTCCTAGTGCCTTTAGTCTTGGCCAAGTAGCTCTTGGAAACGAAATTTGTGAAAACCTCATTTTTTTCCACCCAATTCTCAATTACAGGCTCAAGAGAGATTTTGACATATTCCTCTACATCAGGGAGCCTCAAAATATCTTCAAAGAAATTATTGTCTAACCTTATCACAACATTATCATCATCATCTTTTATAGTATGGGAAGCCTTTTCAAAAGGTGATGTTGCATCTAGTAAAAACTTGGGGCATTGTACGAACAATAGAAAAGCAGCAACAAGAGGTATCCCAATGTCATATATTTCTTGCATCCAAGGCTTCTTATTCAAGGCCTTAACCCTTTTCCAAAACTCAACAATTTCTATGTGCATGAAATCAGTGTCTCCAATATTTTCCATGTCAGAAGATATGCTAGAAGGTGGAGATACCCCTAGATAGGTAAACTTCATCTTATCTTTTCCTTTTGATGAGGAACCAGACATCTTCTTGTTAGAGGGTTCAAAATTTTGGACTTTGGAACCTAATTCTGAGCCTAGGAAGTAACCTGTAAAATCTACATGGACCTCCAAAAACTTGAATTCCAAAGTTCTAGAATCTGAAGCACCAAATTTAAGAAATATCAGAATTCCAAAGTCCAAAAACTAAGACTTCTTAAGTCCCTTGCTCACTGAACTCTAGAAACAACAATCTCTGAAAACATAAATCCCTGAAATCCAAAAACTGTAATGTCTGAAACCCAAAAACCAAAAAGTTTGAAGTCCCGCTTGGCCGAAAGTCTGAAGTAGAAAACTGCCAAAGTCTAAAAACCCCAAACTCTGAAATAGCTAATCTCCGAAGTCTGAAATCCTTCCAACCTCTGAAAACTACATAGTCTAAACCCCAAAATGATCAAAGTCTGAACTCTAAAATGGTGGAGGAATTTTCTTAGGATCCAAAATATATAAAACTTTGACTCTAGAATTTGAGAAAATTGACTCTGTAAGTGTTTTTGTTAAGCCAAAGAAAATTCCTCCTCCTGTTGGCACATAATTTTGCATGTTTAGAATTAAAAGTCAACAATATGACAACATTGGGATTCATAACAAAATGAAAACCAAATAATAAGAAGCAAAAAAAACAAAATAATTCTCCAATGATGAATAAAAAGAAAACTTAAACAAGACTTACCCAAAATAGTAAGAAAATATTAAAATATAGCCTCGAAAATTGCTTTAGGGAATTTGGTGAAGGGTCGCAGTAATCGTCAATGTGTAATAGTACTTTTTATCTAATGAAAATGACTAGTAAAAATCCCCATATTTATAAGGAGGTAAAATTTAATTACCCTAAGCCAACACACCTGGGGTAGTTGAGAAATAAATGTTTTTAGAGATCAGACTTCGAATTTGCTCATGCAAACCACATGCCCATGTAACCAAACTTCCAAAGTATGAAACCCCAAAGTTCTGAATTTCAGACTTCGGACTTCAAAAATTTTCACTCATCTTCCCTGCAAAAATTCCCCCATAACCCGAAATCTAAAACTCCGAAGTTATAAATTTCAGACTTCCAACTTCAAACTTTAGTAGAAAATTTCTTGGGAAAAACACAATGACAACTCTGAATTCTGATTCCAAAATCCGATTGGATTATATTTAGGACTTCAAACTTCTCCCTTCATTTTGAATGAAAAATGTCAATAAAACTTCAAAATATGAAACCCGATGGCATACATAATTCTCGAGACAAAATTTTCAAAAATTTTAAGGAAACGGAAGGGAAAAGGATTTGTAAAATCTTTAATGACCCTTCCAACAAGGGTAACTTGCAAAGTTAACATTTTTGGCAATCTCTCAGGGATGCTTTCCTGTCAAGAACTAGTCTAGTAGCCTTCAGCAATCCATAGGAAAAATAATTCTAAAACCTTAAAAATACCCTTAACACAAATGGAAAACAGCGACAACAAAGCAACCAAAATGCACAAAACACAACAAACAATGTGCAAAACACTTGGAGTAAAAATACCTAAACTAGACTGTACAAAGGTAGAACCTTCTCCAAAGAAAGCTTTGAGATGTATCCCATTCATAGGAATGGGCAGTGCTTCTCCATTGAGTCTTGATAGGAAAAATGAATTTTCCTCCTTGCAACTTATAATGACATATGGCATGTTCCACAAAACATCAAACTTTGTGTGCATCACTAGTTTGGCCCTAACAGCATCCCATTTGAGAACTAAATCTCCTTCCTGAAATTTTTTGTTAGATGCCTTCTACTCAAAATTATTTTAAGTCTAGGCATGGTGTTACTCCAAAGTCTTCATTAATTTGTTTCTAAATTCTTCCAATTCCATCAACTCAGCAAACATGACTATCATAGGATCATTTTCCACAACCTCCGGCTGATGTGCTAGGTCTAAAGAAGGCAACTCTAGTGATAACAGAAGGTTTGCTTCCCTACCATACACAAGCATGAAAGGGAAATTCCCAATGGCCCTCTTATGCATGATCATGTCTTCCCACAATGCAGTCTTGAGCTATGTGTGTCAATTACATATATTGGTTTCCATTGTATGCTTAATTATTTGAATGAGATTCTTGTTGTTAAACTCAGGCAAACCATTTCCCTACAAATAATATTTGGATGAATTTTTGAGGTACACTCCATTTCTAACAGCCCACTCACTGAGTTTCATACCAAGAAATTCCATGGAATTATCTGAAATAACTGTAAATGAAACACCAAACCTTGTCATAATACCTTCCAAGAAATCGAGAACAAATTTCTCATTTCCTTCCTTCAATTTTATGGCCTCCATCCATCGGGTAAAATAGTCTATCATGGTAATAACCCACTTATGGCCATCACTTGTTGTTTAGGTTAAACCATGTAACAGTGTTGCACATATCTATAACCAAATAAAGCATACAAGAAATGAATGTGGTAATAACTAGAAGATGAAATAAAACAAGAGAAAGATAACACCAAATTTAACATGGTTCACCCAGTGTGGGCTACGTCCACCTAGAAATGGCCAATATTATTATTCAGTTCTTTACAGAGGAAATACAATTAATATTTTCTATCTTCCAACACCTCACAGGATGTTCAATGCTTTTCCCTCACTCAACTACTCTTTCTTGCTCAGTAAGAAAACTAACATGCAAAACAATTTCTTCTTTCTTCTCTCATTCCCTCATACAATGCCTACATGTGTGTGTGTGTGTGTGTATTATAGGAAACTAACTATGTTTTTACAATCAATAAAGCATCTTTAAAGTAAGAGATTAATTATAATTCTCATTTAAATAACAAAGCACCATTACATAGGTGACTGATGCCAGTTCCTACCTGACTAATACCGGTCACTTCTTAACCGATGTCATTTACCTTCTAACTAATGTCAGTTTCCTCATGACCAATGTCGATCATTGTCAAAACCAGTAATATGTAAAAGAAAGCTTCATGTGAAGAAATTAAGATCCATACTCAACAATCTCCAACGTGGAGATCAGTTGCTGCACTATACTATGCATCACCATCCTTGGTTCCTTTTCCTTGGCCTGTTTCTTCCTCTTTAAGTCTCAAACTTGAAGACCAGTAGAAGTGGATTGAAGATCCAAATTCTCCCTTACCAATGGCATTGTTTGCATATCCGTAGGGTTCTCATTCATATGGATTTTTTCTAACTTCAGCTTTCCATCCTCCAACACCTGCCATACAAAGTGATACCTCAACTAAATGTGTTTCATTCTTGAATGAAATGTTGGGTTCTTTTCCATATGAATCGCACTTTGACTATCATTATATAATATGCAATCTTCTTGCTCCTTACCCAACTCTTTCATGAACCTGCTCATCCATATCATCTCCTTGCTAGCTTCTGTAGCTGCAACATACTCTTCCTCTATAGTATACAAAGCCACAACATTCTACAATCTTGAAATCTAGCTAACTTTCGTTCCACCTACTATGAAAACATATCCAGTGGTGCTCCTCTTTCCATCCAGATCTCCAACGACATCTGAATCAACATAACCACATAAAGAAATATCTGAACCCTACTGTAGCATAACTGCATGTTAGATGTCCCTCTCAAATAAATGAGTATCCATTGGACTATCTTTCCAATGCTACTTTACCTAGATTAGACCATAAATCTACTCACAACTCCCACTGTATGTGTAATGTTTGGTTTGGTACAAACCATAACATACATGAGACTTCTCAACTGCTAGAAGCATATGATACACGTGTCATGTATTTTACCTCCTCATGTGATGAAGGACACTGATCTTTTGCTCAATTTGAAGTGTCCAGCCATAGGTGTACATAACAGGTTTTTCAATTCTACAATGTTAAACCTTTCTAAAACCTTCTTAGATATAATCCTCCTGAGACAAAATACAATTTCTTGTTCTTCATGTCTATGTGTATTTGCATGTCAAGGATTCTTATTTGCATCTCCTTAATCCTTTATAGAAAATGTTTGAGCTAAGCATTTCCCTTCAGCTAATCAATGTCCTACATACTAGATCCTGCAATAAGCATATCATCCGCATACATTAACAAAATAATATAGCTCTCATTTTCAAGCTTCTCTAAATGAACACAATGATCATATTCACATCTTATAGTAACCATGCTCATGCATGAAACTATCAAACCTCATGTACCATTGCCTTGGATCTTTCTTGAGCCCATATAGGCTCTTTTTCAACCAACACACTAAGTTTCGCCTTACCCTTGACTTCATATCCAAGCGGTTGTTGCATGTAAATCTCTTCATCCAAATCACTATGAAGGAAAACCATCTTCACATCTAGTTGTCTCTAAATGCAAATCATGTATTGCAATTATACTCAGATATAGTACGATATGGAAATCATTTTAACAACAGGAGAAAATATTTCACCAAAGTCAATACCTGCTTTCTATGTAAATCCCTTTACTACAAGCCTTGCCTTGTACCTTTTTCATGTCCACCCTCTTCTTCCTTGATCCTGTAAACCCATTTGTTCTGCAGATGTCCTCTTACCTACTAGCAACTCAACCAAATACCAATGTCTGGTTTTGTTCCAAGGATTTCGTCTCCTCATCCATATCATGCTCCCACTGAATCGTGGGTCTCTATCCTGCATTGTTTCTTTAAAAAAAATCTGTTTCACCATTATTAGTTAATAATAAATAACATAAGAGAATGTGTACATCTTTCTTTGGAGGTTCCACTTACCCTTTGTAACCTTCTCACTAATGAGTTTGGGGTACCAAAGGCTCATTCTGGACCTCCTATTGCACATTCATGTCAATCTTTGTCAGTGACCGACATCTCTCACCTGTAACCGACTACGGGTCCTCTATCTTCAAATCGACTGATGTTTACCTTATGGGTCATCAGTATAACCAATACCGATGTCAGCTCCACTAGTTGTCTGTTCTAAACCCGATCCTGTCTGCCGAAGTCAGTTAGCTTGACTGACATTGATTTCTGTAGAACCAACTTCGGTGTCTATGGATGTCTGCTTTAGGTCCAAGAGTTCATTTTCATTCACAAATCTTCATCAATCAGTTCATGTCCTTGGGTACAAAAAACCTGATCTATGTACATTCTCTTTTCATTTCATTTACATCGTCACGTCTCCTAATAATTTTAGAATCTCTCTAAATCCCAAAAATGGAATTCCCGAAATCACCAGATCCATAACCAATGAAAGTGCATCGCTTGGATTTTGTATTCTAACTTTTTCATATTTTCCTTATCAATATGCACAAAAGCTTATGAACCAAAAACTTTAAGAAAAGAAATATCTACCTCTTTTTTTGGTCCAAGCTTCCTCTAGTATTCTTTCATCTAGTGTTACTTGAAGGTACCCACGGTTAATCAAATAAACCATTATATCCAACTGTTTCTGCCCAAAATAGCAAGGTAAATCCAGCATGTATCCTCATACTTATTAGCACGTTTCTATGACTGTCATGTTCATTCTTTCTGCAACTACCATTCTGTTGTGGTGTTCTTGAAACCGTTCCTTTCTCTACATATTCCATTCACTAAACAATAATCATTGAAAGTCTTGTTATAGTATTCACCACCATTGTCAGATCTAAGACACTTTAACTTTGAAGTTTGATTTCATTCTACAACAAGGGTTTTCCATCTTTTAAGAGTCTCAAAAACATCATATTTATGTTTAATACAATAAATCACATACATTTCTTATAGCATCATCAATGAAAGTCAACATAATACTAGGATCCTTTAATGAGAAGCTACCTGAGGCTGGTCCCCACACATCTAAGTGTACAAGCTCTAGTTTTTGCTCCTTCTTAGTTGCCCCAAACTTTGAGAAATCTCACTCTCTTTTACTTTCCAAAGACACAATGCTCATATAAATCAAGATCTCAATATGTTTCAATTCCGATAACTTACCCTTAGCCTTTAATATTTGCATTCCTTTTTCACTCATATGGCCCAACTAATTATGCCACATAGTTACATCTAAATATGTAGTAGATAGCACAGAAAAGTAATCAGTAACACAAGTAGACAAATATAAATGTCCTACCTTCTTACTTCTTGCCACAACAAGAGATCCCTTAATAACCTTCAAAGAGTCGATTGTAAACGTAACCACGCATCCAAATTCACCTAGTTGCCCTGCAGATATTAGATTTCTCTTGAGGCTTGACACATGCCTCACATCCTTCAATACTCTTAGATTTCAATTTTGTAACTTTAGATGAACATCACCTTTACCAGTAATATTGCATGGCTCATCATCTCCTAAAAAAACTTTTCCAAAATTACCTTGAACATAATTTCTGAAATAACCCTTATTAAGGGTAGCATGGAAAGAAGCTATAAAATCTACAAACCCAAGATTCTAATTTATTATCCAAGGAGAGAATAAGGGAATCTTGATTTACCTCACTTGCAACGTTTACCTCTTTACCTTTTTCTGATGTATTTTCTTTGTTTTCCTTGGACCAACACTCCTTTACGTGTCCTCTCTTTCCACAATTCTAGCAAACTAAATCTTTGTACCTGGAACTAGATCTACCATGTCTTGAATTTGATATCCCATTCTTCTTTCTCTTTGATGATCTCTCCTTAGATATTCCCCTTCTTTCTACAGTTAAATTTTTTCCAGATGATGCTTCGACTGAGCTTTTCCTACGTATTTCCTTATTAAGGATTACACTAACCACATCATTAAATTTCAAACCTTTAGAAGCAATCATTGTATTACTAAAATCCATTACCAAGTTATCCCAACTATCTGGCAAAGAGCATAAGAATAAAATTGCTTTCACTTCATCATCAAATGAAATTTCTACCGATTTTAATTGATTTACAATAGATCATAAATATTTCAAATGATTAGATATAGATCCACCTTCTTGCATCTTAGAATTAAACAATATTTTCATCAAATAAACCTTATTCGAAGAACTAGGAGTTTCATAAAAAAATTCTAAAGATTTCATCAAATCTACTGTGTTTTTTTCATCTATAAAATTCAAAGCCACAGATGCTACGAGGCTCAATCTTATAGGTCCCAAGGCCTTTCTGTCAAGAACCTTCCATTATTCATCAATGATCGTGTATGGTTGTCCATGGTCATCCAACGGTAAGTATAGATCCTTTTTATATAAATAATCCTCCACCTGTATCTTCCATAGTTGATAATTACGACCGTCAAATTTCTCTACTCAATATTTACTATCTTCTGTCATTTCTTTGTTCCCACTCGATCAGAAAATCCTCTGTGAGTAAATCTTGTCGACACACAAAACCTCCAAACAAAGATCTGATACTAGTTATCATGGTTAAAGTATTTAACAATGTTGCACATATCTATAATTAGATAAATCATACAAGTAATGAATGCGGTAATAACCAGAAGATGAAATAAAACAAGAGAAAGATAACACTAGATTTAACATGGTTCACCCAGTGTGGGCTACGTCCACCTAGAAACAGCCAATATTATTATTCAATTCTTTACAGAGGAAATAAAATGAAGATTTTCTATCTTCCAACACCTCACAGGATGTTCAATGTTTTTCCCTCACTCAACTTCTCTTTCTTACTCAGTAAGAAAACTAACATGAAAAATAATTGCTTCTTTCTTCTCTCATTCCCTCATACAATGCCTACATACATATATATCTATTCTGGGCAACTAACTATGCTTTTACAATCAATAAATCATTTTTAAAGAAAAAGATTTTTTATAATTCTGATTTAAACAAAAAAGCACCATCAGACAGGTGATCGATGTTGGTTCCTGCCTGATCGATATTGGTTCCTTCTTGACTGATGTCGATCACTTCTTAACCGATGTTGGTTACCTTCTAACTGATGTTGGTTTCCTCCTGACTAATGCCAATCACTGTCAAAACCAGAAACATGTAAAAGTAAGTTTCATGTGAAGCAATTAAGCTCCACACTCAATAACTAGATGGAGGATTAATCATTCCGATGGAATCTAATCCCCACTAAACAAAGGATTGATGCACCTGAATCATATGAAGAGGAAGAGATGAAAATTTTTGCTTTCCTGTGAAAAAGGCACACTCCCCACACTTCTTCACCCATTGATGTGTATCTTTGAACAAATTTGGCCAATAGTAGTTAACCCTCATGATTTTCGTAGTAGTTCTTCACGCGGAAATTTTTCCTCTAGACAAATAATTTTGTAATTATTCAAGTATTTTATCCATCTGTTATGGCCTTATACACCAAAGAAGAATACCATTCAAATCACTGCAGAAAAGAACACCATCTACAAGAACATAAGGAATGAACTAGAGATGAAAAATTCATCTTTGAGTCTTATCTAAGTCAATGTGATATTCTCCTAAGAGAAGAAAATTATTCATCTTTAATAACCATTCAGTGGGAGAATCCTCTTGATGGTCATTTTGAAGTACCATATCTTCTTCACCTTTAGATTCCAAATCTGTGGCAAGTTGTTGACATAGTCCTTTCCCTCTGACTAGCTTGGTTACTTTGATGTGTATGTCATATTCCATGACTCTAGTAATCCATCTGGCACGTTTTTCATTCATGTCTTTATTCAGAAAAAAATCCTTAACTCCAAGATGTGATGCCATCAATTGTATTTTATTGTTAGACAACATGTGCCTGAATTTCTTCAACGACTGAATGACGGTGAAAACCTGCTTCTCAATGAACAAATACTTGACCTTGTAATCCTTAAGAAATTGGATGAAAAAACCAATGGGTTATTCCATCATATCATTGTTCTGTAACATAAGAATCCCTTAAATACTTGTTCATGTGTGTTGTCACCATCAAAATTCCCCTCATTTTTTCAAGTCAAGTTTCAAAAATTTTGAGTTGGTATCCAAATTTCCCCCCCCCCCCCCGACAAAATTAATCAAACACGACCCCACACAGAATAAAATCAGAAGGGGCAATTCAGTCATGTGAACCCACATTCCAAATCCAACAATGAAGGAGCAGGGTTAGCGAAGGAGATCATAGCACGTAGGAGAAGATTGAAGAAAGGGCTCGAAGTTTTCAGACTTCGCATGTGGGCCCAAATTGGTTAAGTATAAAAGGACTGGCAGATGGTGCTACGTTTCTCATCAGCGTAACTTCAGAAGTGAGACCCAAGGGATATACCCCAAATGAGTGACAGCCCTCTATGTGGTCAAAGCCTCAAAAAGTTAAATTGGTCGTTAAAAATTCTAAGGACTGGCAGAGGCCTCCACGTGTCTCTTCGATGTAACTTTAGAGTTAAAATCCAAAGCGAGTCCCCAAATGAGCATAGGCTTGCCACGTGGCCAGATTCTAAAATGGTTTCACCGGCCATTGAAAATTCAAAACTTGATACAGACCAGCAGATGGCGCCATGTGTCTCATCGGTGCACCTTCAAGGGTCGAAGCCAAAGACGGTCCCCAAACAAGCACCAGCTCTCCACATGTCTAGGGTCCCACAGAAGTCAAAAAGGGTAGAACTACCCATTGAATTGGCTAAGGAAAGGAGAACCAGCAGAAAGCCCCACGTGTCCCTTCAGAACTCTTTTAGGAGGTGAATCCAAAAGCAGGTCCCAAACATGAACCAACTCTCCACATGTCCAATTAGTGCACCTCTGAAGGTCAGGTCCAAATAGAGTCTCCAAATGAGTAGGTAGCCTCCACGTGTCTCGGGTCAAACATAAAGCCTTCACCAAATAGAGGGACTTAGTCAAAACGCAAAAATACAGAACATGCCCACAAAGGGACACATGGCCATGTTTTAAGTGGTGGCAGATAGGTAGGCCCTTTTTGTGTTTTGATGCTTTGAAAATTCAAAAGCGGAGAGGCAGGTTATCGAGAAACTTTAGGAATTTTACCTTTGTTTCCAAAAGGGTGTAAAGTTATAAAGTGACCCATGGCCCCGCTCATGCCAAGGGATAAATTCAAATATTGAGCCCACATCGAAAGTCAAAGCGGGAAGGTGGGTTGGTGGAGAAATTTGATTTTTTGAGCCTTTTGTTGAAAAGAGTTAAAGTTATAAAGTGAGCCGCAACTCTAGCCCCACTCAAGTAAAGCCATGTGTCAGGCCTATAATAGAAGTGGACGGGTGGACCGAAATGTTCCAAAGTTCCATTTATCTAAAAGGCAAAAAATATAAAAAGTTCCCCCAGACCCACTTCAGTAAATCTCTCCCACATGGATGGCTCAAATTCAAAGTTTGTGGAAGCAGAATGAATGGTTGTGATATGATGCATCTGGTTTTGCCACTAGGTATGGAAACAACTAAGGTGTTAGAGAAGTTCAGGCATCGGTTTATTGAATCAGTTTCATCATTTTTTGTAACCAAATGTAACCATTTTTGGGAGCTATTTGGCAGGTTCTCTATGCCATTGTTCGGGTTGGATCCTGGTACTCTGTAGATGTAATAGCTTTGAAATTCATCAATACATAATTTTTTCCCTTTCTTCCTCTTCTTTTCCTTCTTTCCTTGTTTGAATTTGTGAATCATTACTCTGTTATGATAAAAAACTTTGTGCTCTTGTTTATATGATTTCTAGAACTTTGTGTCTATGGAATTATATCTGTTATGAAAGTAAATGACTCTATTTTGCATCTCCCTAGCTCAATATGTATAAGGTTATACTCTTCTATATATATTTCCTAAAATTATTGTTATGTTCTTCATCTCTCATCTCCTTAGTTCTTCTATTATTTTGTAATGATGATATTTCGGGCATGAAACGTTTCAAAGTATCAAGAATCCACACTTTGAAAGTTTTACATTTGTATATAATTTTTTTTCTTACTTTCAATAAGGGAACCTCTCCCATTAAAGAGGAGGGACTTGCAAGTTATTTCCCCCTAACTATGGTTTGTTAAAGTACATTTTAAAAAACCCAACAGTTTTTGGTGACTCTTCTGGGGATTTCATTTCAAACGGATCCCTTTCTAAAAGAACAACTTCAAGATCATTTTTGATCTGAAAAATCTAAGATATACTTGTGGTAAAAATTCTCAAAGAATAGAAGATTCCCATTTTCAAATTTTGGAGCAAAAAAACTTCTCTCTTATTCTAGCAAGAAGGAACAGAGTAACTCATTCTACAAGCACACCTCATGTTAAAGACATAAATTCCAAGAATAGCATTCCTCAAGAACAACTCAGTCCTAATCTCCGTGCTTTGATACTTGTTGGTGTTTCAGTTCCCCTTCAGGAAATTTTTCCAAAGATGGCAGCCCCTTTGCCTTGGGGACAATAGGTTGGGCCTCTTGCTCTTCCTCATCCATTGCATGAGTTATCTAGGGGTAACAGGAAATTTTTTCCCAAATTCTAGGGTGATGTGAAGGTTCATGTAGATTAACACATTGCAGCCTTCATTGTTTCATGTGGGATTCTTGGGGTTGAACATGAAGATGCCTCTGTCAGGATTTTTTTGGAGATATTATAGGACAATGTTGTTGATTGGTTTTATCATCTTCCTGTTGGGTTGATCACTAATTGGAATACCATGACAACTCATTTTGAGCAGCATTTCAAACCTGCTGAAGATGTGCATGCTCTATTAGCTCAAATTTCTCATATCAATAAGGACCCATTCGAGCCCATGAGGGAGTTTGTGGCTAAATTCAACAAGCTAATTCATAAAATTCCACATAACACTCATCTTATGGATCAAATCCAAAAGTGCTTCTTCTTCAATGCCCAATTACCCGTAGTGAGTTATGCACTAAGGAGAGCTAAAATTACAACTCTGTAGGCTGATCAAAGGTTAGTTCTCAGTGTGGAGGATGACCTGATCATGTCTGGTAAACTGAAAAGAGAACCTTCCAATTCTAAAGCATCTTCTTCCTCCTCCTCCCTTGGAGCCAATTTTGATCAGTTAGTACAGAAGCTTGCAAAAAATCTCATTGCTATCAAGAAACAATTGGCTCAGCATACTCCTTACCAAGATATTCCAAGGAAGAATTTTTAGCCCAGGAACCATTTTCCTTCTTCTCAAACCAAATTGGCTATTGAAGGCCCACCCATCAAGGTTCCAATCAATGCAAATTATGAAGTTCAGGAACCTGATGATGAGGAGTTTAATAAACTCTATGAAGAACTGGAGGAGCTTGGTGGATCTCAAGTTCATTTCCTCACCACTGAAGGTATGGATGATGAAGATGAATATGATGAAAGAGTGGTAGATATGAATAGGGAGTCATATGTTTTTATGATTCGGGAGAAAATGAACAAAAAAGAAAAAGTGGTGTAGCCTACTAAGAAATCCAAGGAGTTTCCTATAACTATTCTAGTGGTTGTAAGAAGAGGAGCTCCTATTCCCACTGCCTCCATATAGAAGGTGAGTAATGCTAATCCTCCTTCTTCTACTTCTGTTTCCAAATTTTTTTTTCCTTCAAATCCTAAAACTAATAAATCAAAAGTATCTCAAATTTATAGCAATGATTCCTCATCCACCTCTAGATCTTTTGATATCATTGATCACCTCAAAAAGACTAAAATACAAATTTCAGAGGCAAAGTTTTACTAGAATCATCTAAAAGCTTTTGCTAAAATGGTAAACTTTTTCAATTCCAAATCAAAAGCCTCATCCAATACTTCTAATTGTATTTTTCACACTCCCTCTTCCTCACCTCAACCAAGCCTTATGGCTGCAGCCACTTCCCCTAATTGGAAAATTGAAACATTTTGTGTGACTCTTCTCATAGTTGGCCATAAACTCAATAATTATGTTATAGACTCAGGAGCATCAGACAATGTAATGCCTGTAAAAGTAGATCTTTCTTTGTTCCTGACTCTAACATGTACATTTGGTTCCTACTATTCCATGGAGAGTAGGAGAAGTGCCTTTGGTTGGAAGAATTAAATATGCATACGTAGCTTTTTCTTCTTTGTCTAGAGAAAAGGGTCTAAAGAAACTATTTTGGTTAGTTGATAGTTCCTCCCTCATATGGTATGCTTGCTGAGTAGGAATTTTTGTAAGAAAGTAAGTAGGTGATATTTATATGGATTGGTTGCATGCTTTTATCCCAGTCAATGGAAAAATGAATAAGTTGCTACCTAAGAAACAAACTGAATACATTGTGAAAAATACTGATAATTCAAAAACATAGATAATCTATAAAGATATAGGGCATGGTAACTATATGATCATGTCATAGGATGAGGGAAAAATTCCTAAGGGAGTGATTCATGATCCTAATGGCATTTGGGCTTTGGAATTTGATGGAAGTTGCTCTTTAGCTGGTTCTGGGGCTGGTGTGGTGCTAACCTCTCCATAAGGGAAGATTCATCCTTTTTCATTCAAGATTTTTTTTGAAAACACAAACAATATTGCTGAATATGAGGCTCTCATCCTTGGGTTGAGCATGGAAAAAGAAATGGGAGTGAAGAATCTTTGTGCTCATGGTGATGTAGAGTTGATTATGAAATAGGTAAGGGATCTTTACCAAGTTAAGAACATGAGATTGAAGCATTATAGAAATCTTGTATGGGATTCCATTGATTTTATTGATGCTTTCTCCATTGAAGTTGTGCCAAGAGAAAGGAACACTAGATCTGATTCTCTAGTTGTCTCAGGATCTTTGTTCATTCCTCAACCAGATTTATCTTAGGATAAATTTACCATTGAAATTATTCATAGGTCCAGTGTACCAGATAATGCAAAAAACTAGCAGGTTTTCAATGATGATCAACATTTTCTCTCTTTCTTAGAGGTTAAGGATAATTTTGATCAGTTGTATTTTGAAGGAAGTGAGACTTTTCCTAGAGAGTGTGTATCCTCTAATGAAGAATATATCAAGGAAGAGATGGATCAAGATGGCTGCATCAAATTGAAAGGTAACAAGATCCCTAAAAGGCTGGTGAGTTTGGAAGATCTGTTTGATAATCATGATAGGTACATTAAGTCTAAAGCTCCCCAAGGAGCTTGGAAATCTACTGAGTGTGAAAAGGTTAATATTGGAAGTCATGAGGAACCCAAGATGGTGAATATTGGAAAATGTTGCACTCAAGAAGAGAATAAGAAAGAAGTAAACCTATTTTAAAAACTATGTCGATGTTCTTTCCTATTCATATCATGATCTCAAGGCTTTCCAGCCAAAGGAAATGCAACATTTTATCCCTCTGAAACATGGGATCAAACCTTTCAAGTAGAAACAAAGGAAATACAATCCCAAGGTTGCTGGCACTACTTTTCAAGAGATCCAGAAGTTACTAAAGGCAAAGATTATTTTCCCTATATATCATTCAACATGGATTGCCAACATTGTGCCTGTCATGAAGAAGAATGGTGAGATTTGCATCTATGTGGATTTTAAGAATTTGAATCAATCCTCTCTGAAAGAAAACTATCCTCTCCCCATGATGGATCAAGTTTTTCAAGTTGTCACAGCCTCTGAGATGTTATCTATGCTTGATGGATTCTCTGGGTACAATCAAGTGGAATTCAGTACCCCAGATCAACACAAAACTACTTTTACTACTCCTTAGGGAACCTTTTCCTATAAGAGAATGTCATTTGGTCTTATCAATTTTGATGCCACCTTTCAGAGGGTAATGGATTTATCTTATGGTTAGTCTAAATGGAAAGTGTATTGTTGTGTACCTTGATGATTTGACTATTTTCTCTAAAACAAGGGTAGATCACTTTCAGCATCTTAAAACAGTCCTCCAGAAATGTAGAGAACATGGAGTTTCTCTCAATCCTAAGAATTCTATATTTTTTATTACTGAAGGAAAGTTGCTGGGGCATATTATCTCCAAAGAAGGAATTAATATAGATCCAGATAGAGTTCAAGAAATCTAGCAGATTCCTCTCCCCACAAGCAAAGATGGTGTTCACTCTTTCTTTGGTAAGATAAACTTCCTGAGGAGATTCATTCCTGATTTTACAGAATTGACTATGAGCATTTCTCACATCATGAAAGGAAAGAAAAACTTTGGTTGGACTTCCAAAGCTAAAGAAGCATTTGAAGGTATCAAGAAATCCATTTCTAAAACTCTCATCTTAGCATGTCCTAATTTCAGCAATGATTTTATCATCTATTGCTATGCTACGGAGAGTACCTTAGCTACCGTGCTAACTCAGATAAATTCTAGGGATCATGAACTCCCAATTACCTTCATGAGCTATGTTTTGAAAGCTCGTGAATTTAAATATACTATGATGGATAAACATGCTTTTTCAGTGGTCAAAGTTGTCAAGTAGTTTCATTTTTATATTCTTAATTCTCACTTTATTATGCTTGTACCTGATATAACCATCAAGTCTATTCTTACACAACATGAGTTTGGAACTAAGAGAGGAAATTGGGTAGTAAAAGTCAAAGAATATTACCATGATATCAATACAACTAATCTGTTACAGGTTAAAGGCTTATGTGAGCTTATTGCTAAAGGAGTTGATGCAGAATTGTCTAAAGAAGCAGTTGATGTTCCTGTTGTCCTCTTCCTCAGTTCAACAGATGAATGGTATGTTGATATTGCACATTTTCTTATTTATGGAGAGTTTACATCCCACTTGAGTTCCATGGAAAATATAGCTATTAAGTTAAGGTATACACAACATGTATTATGGGAGAACGCTTTGTTCAAGCGAGGCATAGATGGAAGATTCTTGAAGTGTGTATAAAAAGAGCAACAAAAGAAGTTGTTCTCAGCTTTTCATGATTAGGATTATGGAGGGCATTTCTCTTCTACTATCACTACCCATAAAATCCTTCGTGTTGGGTACTATTGGCCAACATTGTTCAGAGATGCATCAAAATGGGTAGGTAATTGTGAATCCTGTCATAATTTTGTTGGGATACCTAAGTTGGTTGCTTTGCCACTAAAACCAGTAGTGATTGATGAGCCTTTTCAACAATGGGGATTTAATTTCATTGGAACTCTTAATCCACCTTCCATCGCTAGGCATACTCACGTGTTAACTGCTACAGATTACTTCACAAAGTGAGTAGAGGTTGTTCCAATCAAAAGAACTACTTCTAAGGTGGTGTGTGATTTCATTAAAGAGAACATCTTGATAAGGTTTGGGGTACCAAACAATATTATAACTGATAATGCTTCCAATTTTTCTTCTTCTAAGATGATGGATTTTTGTTATGGTTATGGAATTTCCCTTGCTAATTCTTCATACTAATACCCCCAAGGGAATGGACAAGTAGAATCAATAAATAAGAATCTGGTAACCATCGTTGGGAAGCTTATCAATGACTCTCAGAGGAATTGGCACAAGCCACTTTAGGATGTTCTCTGGGCAGATAGAATTACACCCAAAAGAGCAATTGGGATGTCTCCATTTCAATCGGTGTATGGTGTTGAAGCTCAGCTACCAGTAATAGTGGAATTACCAGCCTTGCACTTAATGAAGGCTATTGAAGATTCAAGATTTATCAGTTCCTTAGATAAGAGGATCATGTATCTCCAGAAGTTGGATGAAGACAGGTTGCAAGTTTTTGATAGAATATCAGCTCATCAACTAAAGGTGAAATATTTATTTGACAAGAAGGCTAGACCCAAAGATTTTCAAGAGGGAGACATTGTTCTGATGTGGGAAAAAATACATGAACCTCAAGGAAGCCATGGTAAGTTTAATTCTCTTTGATTTTGTAAAATGTTTTATTTTTGGTCTTTCTTTTTTTTTGGTTTGTATCTTTTCCCATTGCATGTGTGTTGTCTTCTGTATTGGCTTTGCCTTTGACTCTATTTGCCTAATGGATAAGGCACTGGTCCACTTTCCCTGAGTTTTTCTATGGTTCTTGATCTTCCCTTGTTCCTCTATCCCAGCCAAGTCATCCCCAGAAAGAGCCAGTTGTTGTCACCCTCAAAATTCCCTTCATTATTTCAAGTCAAGTTTCAAATTTTTTGATTTGGTGCCTATTATCCTAATTTTGTCCCCTTGGAAAAATTGATCAAACAAGACCCTACACATAATAAAATCAGAACGGGCGGTTCAGTCATGCGAGCCCACATTCCAAATCCAACAATGAAGGGGCAGGGTTAGCGAAGGATATCAGAGCATACAAGAGAAGATTGAAGAAAGGGCTCAAAGTTTTCAGACTTCACATGCGGGCCCAAATTGGTTAAGTATAAAAGGACTGGAGGATGGTGACACGTGTCTCATCGGTGTAACTTCATAAATGAGACCCAAGGGATAGACCCCAAATGAGCACTAGCCCTCCACGTGGTCAAAGTCTAAAAAATTTAAATCGGCCATTGAAAATTCCAAGGACTAGCGGATGCCTCCATGTGTCTCTTTAGTGTAACTTCATATTTAAAATCCGAAGCAAGTCCCCAAACGAGTGTAGGCTCGCCTCGTGGCCAGAGTTTGAAACAGTCTCACCAATTGTTGAACATTCCAAACTCAAGAAAGACTAGTGGACAGTGCCACGTGTCTCATCGACGCACCTTCAAGGGTCGAAGCCAAATATGGTCCCTAAACAAGTGCCTTCTCTCCACGTGTCTAGTGTCCCACAGAAGTCAAAAAAGGTAGAATCAGCCATTGAATCAGCTAAGGAAAGAGAACCAGTGGAAATACCCACGTGTCCATTCAACGCTCTTTCAGGAGGTGAATCCAAAAGCAGGTCCCAAACATGCGCCAGCTCTCCACGTGTCTAATCAGCACACCTTCGAAGGTCGGGTCCAAACAGAGTCTCCAAATGAGTGGGAAGCCTCCACATGTCCCAGGTCAGACATAAAGCCTTCACCAAACAGAGGGACTTAGTCAAAATGCAAAAATACAGAACAAACCCGCAAAGGGACATGTGGCCATGTTTCAAGCAGTGGCAGAAAGGTAGGCCCTTTTTGTGTTTTAATGCTTTTGAAAAGTCAAAAGCGGAGAGGCGGGTTATTAGGACACTTTAGGAATTTTACCTTTGTTTCCAAAAGGGCATAAAGTTATAAAGTGACCCGCGGCCCCGCTCATGCCAAGGGATAAAGTCAAATATTGAGCCTGCATCAAAATTTGAAGTGGGAAGGTAGGTCGGTAGAGAAATTTGAGTTTTTGAGCCTTTTGTTGCAAAGAGTTAAAGTTATTAAGTGAGTCTTAACTCCAGCCCCACTCAAGTAAAGCCACATGTTAGACTCATATCATAAGCGGATGGGCGGACCGAAATGTTCCGAAGTGCACAAAATATTAAATTTTTCCCCAGGCCCACTTCAGCAAATCTCTCCCACCTGGATGGCTCAAATTCAAAGTTTGCAGAAGCATAACGAACGGTTGTGATATGATGCATCTGGTTTTGCCACCAACTATGGAAACAGCCAAGGTGTTAGAGAAGTTCAGGCGTCAGATTCTTGAATCAGTTTCATCATTTTTTGTAACCGAATGTAACCATTTTTGGGAGCTATTTAGTAGGTTCTTTATGCCATTTTTTGGGTTGGATCCTGGTACTCTATAGATGTAATAGATTCAAAATTAATCAATACAAAAGTTTTTCCCTTTCTTCCTCTTCTTTTCCTTCTTTGTTCGAAATTGCGAATCATTAATTTGTTATGATAAGAAAATTTGTGTTCTTGATTATATGATTTCTAGAAATTTGTGTCTATGGAATTATATCTATTATGAAAGTGAATGACTCTATTCTGCATCTCCCTAGCTTAATGCGTATAAGGTTATACTCTACTATCTATATTTCCTGAAAGTATTGTTATGTTCTTCATCTCTCATCTCCTTAGTTCTTCTATTCTTTCGTATTGATGATCTTTCAGGCATGAAATGTTTCAATGTATCAGGAATCCACACTTTGAAAGTTTTACATTTGTATATAAGTTTTGTTGCTTACTTTCAATAAGGGAACCTCTCCCATTAAAGAGGAGGGATTTGTTGTCCCCTGACTGTGGTTTTTTAAAGTACATTTTTAAAAACCCAATAGTTTTTGGTGAATCTACTGGGGATTTCATTTCAAATGGATCCCTTTCTAAAATAACAACTTCAAGATCATTTTTGATCTGAAAAATATAAGATATACTCGTGGTAAAAAGGCTACTGAAATACAAGATTCCCATTTTCAACTTCTAGAGCAACAAAACTTCTCTCTTCTTCCAGCAAGAAGGAACAGAGGAACACGTTCTACAAGCACACCTCTTGTTAAAGACAGAAATTCCAAGAATAGAATTTCTCAAGAACAACTCAGTCCTAATCTTGGGGCTTTGATACTTGTTGGTGTTTCAGTTTCTCTTCAGGTAATTTTTCCAAAGATGGCAACCCCTTTTCCTTGGGGACGACAGGTTGGGCCTCTTGCTTGACAAAGCCAGCTCCTCCATGATCATCATGCTACGTAGTTCCCCAAATGGCCAACCAAGCTAACTCTAACTCACCCCTGCCTATGCAATTGGTGAGCTCGTCGAGCTACTTGGCCAGCTATTTTTGCTTAATGTTCCCTTTAGCCCTTCTAGGGCATCCAATGCCATTTTTTGTCTTTGAGGAGAATATTTTTGAATTTCTTGATCGAGGGGAAAGGAGGGAAGTGTCCAGAACACAAAATGTTGAATTTCTTAGCACGGACTATTTTTTATCATTTTTTGGGGGTTGAAGGTCGTTTCTGTACTACAATGGGACTATGACCCTGAGATGGCCCTGAATGGCCCGATTGCTTCATGATTTCTCAAAACACTTGCAATTGTTTCCCAATACCTTGAAAACACTTGTGATCTTTCTTTCAACCTGTGGGGGCCCACTTGGGAGCTTGTAACTGCTTTAGAACCCTGTTGGGAAATTTTGGCCCATGGGGGGGAAATAATTGTCAACAATTTGGTGACTCATGGGGACATCTTCCTGTTAGATGTTTTGAACTAGTAGCCTTGGCATATCCATTGGGCATGGAGTCACTATATGCCTACAACCTGATCCTGAAACTAATGATGTCGAACTTAGAAACCTCTTGCACACCATTGAACCTTCTATGTTTCTTGCACTCTAAAATTTCAGAAGAAAATATTAAAACTAAGATTTGTGAGAGTAGAAAATTGCCTTGATCAGATATTTTCACCTATTTCTCTATGTAACCCTATTCTGCGAGACTAAATTGGATTGTCCTTAAAATTGATTCTTCCAAGTATGGATCTCATAACTAACGATTACTTGACATGTATCGTGCATTGCAAAATTTTGAATAAGACAATTTTCAAGTTTTTACATCATAGAACTCTATTAAATTTGGATTTTCTCTTTCTTCTGAAAACTCCACTCTTTGACATGATGCTAGAGGTTGCTTTCTTGATCTGGCAGAGGCACTTGGAAGTTCACTTGTGATTAGATTTGAAGGACTCGAAGAATGAAAACTGATTAAAATTATTCCTTAACTTGATTTTAGTTTCTTTGCATTTGTTTTCTTTTAATATTTGCTACTCTCTGTCACAAGTATGAACCTCTCTTGTTACAACATTTCATTTGGGAGGCACATTGAATTGCATAACAATACAACTTAGAAGAAATAAGACCTGCGTTGAAGCACTTAGGGAAATTTAAACCTACGCTACAAAAATACAATGTGCATACGCACTTGGAGGAATTTAAAACCTAATCTAATATGTACAAGGGTGAGAATTTTCCTTTCAGTAGCAATGTTTGAGATAGATACTATTCACCAGAATCAGAATTTCCTCTCCATCCAAAGTAGACGATTGGAAAGCATTGCTACTTTTATATCATGTGACCATGTAGGGGCCACTCCAAATAACATCAAACTTGGAATTCCTACCTAGTTTGTCCCGATCTACATCCCATTTCAGAACTAGGTCCCCCTCTTGGAAGGTCCTTACTTTTTATTTCTTATCAAACCATCTCTTGACTATGGCCTAATATTTCTCCATCATTTGTATTACATGCTCTCTGATTTCTTCCAATTCCATCAGCTCTGCATACCTTTCTTCCATTAGTTCAAATTATGACAACTCCAACTCCTTCATGAGCTCTAGTACAGGAAGCTCCAATGATATAGGCAATGTTTCTTCCTTTTCGTAGACCAAATTATATGGAGAGCTTCCTGTTGACCTCTTTGGTGTTATAATGTCATCCCACAAGGCTAATTAGAGCTTATTATGCCATGTTCTTTGATTTTTATCTAGAGTCCTAATTTTCTTCAACAAATACTTGTTCGTGGACTCTGTTTATCCGTTACCTTGAGGATAATTATTTGAAGAAGTGCTCAGGTAGATCCCATTCCTAATAGCCCATTCTATGATCTTGAAACCTAGGAATGCCAATGCATTTTTTGTAATGATAGTGGTAGGCACCCAAACCTTGTGACTATTCCTTCATAGAAGTCTAGTATACTAGACTCATTGGCTTCCTTGAGTGCTACCACCTTGGTCCACTTGGTGAAATAGTCCATTGTTATTATCTACTTGTGACCTTGGATTGAATTAGGATTAATGACTCTAATGAAGTCTAATCCCCATTACATGAATTGTTGGTCAAATGAAATCGGATGCAATGGAAGTGCAGCCAACTTCTCCTTCCCGATGAAGAATACACACTTTTTACACTTATTGATCCAAGTGTAGCAATCATTGAACATTGTGAGCCAATAATAATATGCCTTCATTATCTTGAGAGTTGTCACCCATGGAGAAAAAATGACGTCCGGCCTCTCCATTATGAAACTTGTGATATATTTTTTCAATTTGACTTGTTCTAATGCATCTCAATAGAATTTCATTGATGTCCTTTTTGAATAAGACACCATCAACAAGCACATAAGGAATAGCTTGTAACCTAAAGTATCTCCTCTTTTCTTTGCTCATTTCTGGATGGAATAACCCTTTTGTAGGAAGTGTATCATTTCTTAAGTTCAACAAGGAATAGGCACATTATCATTTTCTTGCTCTTGATCATCTTGTAGCACCAAGACAGCTTCTTGTTCCTTATCTATTTCAACTTGTTGACTTGAAGCCAATTATTCACATAGTCCTTTCCCACAGACTAGTTTGGTGAATTTATAAGTGATCCATCTTGCATGCTTCTCATTCAAATCCTTGTTCAACAATAAGTCCTTGATTCCTGCAAGTGACACTGACAATTAAATCTTGTTGTTCGAGACTAGGTGCTTGAATTTCTTTAAGCTCCTGATTATTGTGAGAATGTGATTCTCGATGAAGGAGTATCTAATTTCATAGTCCTCCAATCCTTGACTGAAGAATGTAATTGGATGCTCATATCCCTCTTTTTTTTACTACACTAAGATTGCAAAAATTGTGTTTGAACCACCATAAGCATAAAGCATGAAGTCCTTAGAAAAATATGGATTGACAAGAGTTGGAGCTTGGGATATGGCTTCTTTGATTGCTTCAAAACTTGCCTTGCTTTCTATAGTTCACTTGAATGTCAAGCTCTTTTTCAACATCCACGTTAGTAGCTTCACAAGAGTGGAAAATTTTGGTACAAACCTGCGGATAAAATTAATCCTCCCTAAGAAGCTCTGGAGAGCCTTCTTATGGATTAGCAAGGGTAATGTTCGAATTGCTTCAACTCTTTCTAGGTCAATTGTCAATCCCTCCTTTGACACAATGTGGCCTAGCAGTTGTCCTTCATGGACCAAGAATACACATTTTTTCAAGTTTAAAGAAACTCTGAATCTCCAGCACCTTTGAAATACTTGTCTCAAATGAAAGAGTTGATCAGCTGCATTTTTGGAGAACAAAGTGATATTATCAAGATATACTAGTACTATTTTATTTATCAACCCCTTAAATTCCATGTCCATTTCCCTCTGGAAAGTATCTCTAGTATTTGATAGTCTAAATGGTATTTTCTTGTAGGCGTAGGTGCCCCACTTGGTGGTGAAAATTGTCTTAAACTGGTCATTTTCTTTCACCATTATCTGATTGTATCCGGAATACCCATCCAGGATAGAGAATATTTCTAAGCTAGCTACTACCTATAGGATCTGCTCCATTAAAGGGAGTGGGTAGTTTTCTTTGAGAGATGCCCTGTTTAGATCCCAAAAATCTACACACAACCAGATTTCTCTGTTCTTCTTTCTAACCGGCACCAAGTTTGCAACCCATCTTGAATGCTTGATTAGGAATATAATGTTTTCCTCTATCAGTGTGTTCAACTATTTCTTCATAAGAGGCACAATGTGAGAGTTGACTTGTCTTTGCTTTTACCTAATGGGCTTAGCATTGGGATCCAGTTCTATTGTATGTTATGCTAACTTTGGATTGAATCCCCGAAAATCCTCATAGCTCCAGGAAAAAACATCTATAAACTCTTGGAAAATTTGTATGAACTCATATCTCACCTGCTCAATAGCCACTTTTCCAGTTTGGAGTGTTTTTCCTTCCCCTATTGAAATTGGTTTTAAATACTCTCCTTTGACCTATATGTTAGCTTTTTATTTATGAAATTTATCATTAGGATTGAATATGGAATCCAACATCACCAAACCTTTGAGGAGTTTCTTTGTCCGTAGCTACACTACTTGATCTTTGTATTGCTACTCTAATCTTTCATGGTTCGTAGCAGAGAATTCTCCCTTTTCTTGCAAGAAATTGACGATCTATTGATCGTTCTCAAACACCTGCTAGCTAGTGTTGTTGTATGGGACTGCTGGCCTTAAAATTACATTGATATGGGGTTATGTTTTATCTCTTTTAATATTTTCCACCACATTGAAAATTTCTCCAATTGCTGCAAGCATGTCCGCAGCTTCATTTTTCTTTCTAGGTATGGATTCAATATTGAATGCTTTAAAGTCTTATATGAGATCTCATACCTTGTTTTTGTAACTCTTGAGTAGTTCATTCTTTGTAGCATGTTTTACCCTAACCTAATTGATGATTAGCTCACTATCCTCGAACACTACAAATTCTTTATACCTCTTTTCCTAGCCTAATGAAGTCCATGAACCAGAGCTTCGTATTTGGCTATGTTGTTTAAACATGAAAACTGAAACCTAAAAGTTGAATAGTACTCGACATTCTATGGGGACACCAACATGGCACCCCTACCTGTTCTTTGCCTGCTTCTCGAACCATCAAAAAAAAATCATACTTCATTTTCATCCTTATCTTCCAGCTTGGTGAGGCTTGGGATGGGTGAATTTTCTTTGTGCACACAATACACTCCTAATTCAGCTTCCTCCATCTCCTTATATGGATCAAATGCATGTCTTTTGTTTTCCCATTCATCCAGTGTTAGATCTGGAATATTACCCACTTTGGTGTCTGCTTCAAGATCGTTTGAACACTCCTCTTGATCAAAGGCCAACCAATTTGTATTGATAGGACTTGGTACATGGGGCTTGATGTGAAAGTTGGAAATTGGCTTTGACCTGATTGTGGCCTTAGCTCCATACCTTGTCCTAAAAATCATGTGTGACCAATCTATAGATATATACCCACTAATTTTGGTTGTGAAATCCCTTGATAGACATAGGGAGAAGAGTGGAGGAAGATCAATCACAGATGCATCCTATAAAATAGTGACATTAGGACATGCATGCAGTGTTAGGCTTAACTCTTTGATGACCCCAATATTCCAATTGTTATCCCATCTAGTTACACAACTCCTCTCAGCATTGGCTCATACTTGATATCCACTTGATCAACTATTTTCTTCAGCATTACCGAGCTACTTTCCCCAGAATCAATCATGTAGTTGTGTACCAACTTGTCTCCAATAATCAACGAGACATAGAAAGGTGGGGGTTTTAGATTCTTTCTTGGTTGACCTCCATCTTGTTGCACTGTATTGGTAAGAACCTTCTCATGATCCCTAGGTGTATCCTTTGATGCAGACCAGTTTTCCATCACATCTTGCAAAAAATCTCGTTGCCCTGGAATCACCATTGATTCCCACATGGAAATGTTCATGTGTGTTTTCTTATTCTGACCTATGATGTTGAAAGGAGGCATACTCTCCTTTTGTTTTCCTTTGTCGGGCACAACCTTTTCTTGTTAGTGAGTCAATACATGCACTAATGTGGTAGATTCCTTAGGCTGATTTTGCACATTCGGAGATGCACTTATTTTGTTAACACCTTGTGATGTGAGAGTGGGTTGAGAAACAATAGGGTTAGATGATTTTCCTTCCTCTATGTTCCTCTTCTTCAACCTGGTGTTGGAAGCCAAACCTTAGAAAGGAGGTTGATTGGTTCCACAAAATACTTCCACCTTCTAATTTACCAATGTAGTTCCCATTTGAGGGGCTTCTTATTGACTTATCTGTTGATGATATTCTTCTTCAGTTGACTCTTGAAACACACCAATGGTTTGAACCATTAAGGAATGATTTATTGCACCATTGAAACAAGTAGATTGGTTATGTGGTTAACTACAAGGATAGCACTATTCATATTCTTGAGCAATGTTATTTTGATTTGGAACCAAGGCTCTTGATGTCGAGGCCACATTTAGATCATATGGTTGGAATTTCCTATTCGCTTGTGGTTGTCCTTGGTTCTGGTTCTAGTTTTTGTTTGTAGCTTGAACTTAAGGCATATTTGATTAGAATGGAGGCATGTTTTCCTGAGGTTGAGGTTGATAAGGCCTAGAACACTGAGCTTGTTGTCTCTTGATAGCAAGTAGCTCATTACCGAAAGCTTGGTGTACCTTGACCATTTCTTGTTATCCTTTTCCTATTTTTTGTAAAGAATTTTTAAGTTCTTGGGTTTCAAATAAATTACTTGAAGAAATGGAAGCCTCGTTATTGCTTTGATTTCTTGGAGCTAGAATGGGGGATATTTCAAGTGCTTGACTAGTCATAGGAGTTCCCATTTCCAGATATAGAGGCCTTGGTGCTAACTTGTTGACTTGAATGGGGAAATTTTTTGATCTGATAGCTATGACATAGGTGTCTGGCAGCATTGTTCCTCCCATGGACTAGATCATCATTTTTATATCTAAATTTAGAGCCTTCAAAAAGTAGAGGAATGCACCTTCTTCTTCCGGCCTCATGGAAAATGGAATTCAGTCCCATGATCTTTAGAATCAGAAATTGAAATCCATCATCTGCTCATTAAGAGCCCTCTTAATAGTTGTTAATTGTTTCAATAAAGATATATTGTCTCCTCTTTCTCTGAACTGATTGCAGAGGGCTATGCATATCTGGTCCCAATTTTGGATAGATCCCGATGTCAAGCTCCTAAACCATTACAATGCCTTGCCTTTGAATGAGGAAGCTAGTAACTTGACTGCAACATCTACTTCATTTATTTCATGAATAGTGCAGATGTTTGCAATATCTTTTATATGATCAGCAGGAGTTGTGTGATTCTCACCAGTAAAGTAAGGGATGTTTTTTAGTATTGCTACCAGGATAGGATTTTGAGCATTAAGTGTCAGTGGGTTGTTGCCTGTGACGTGAACATAAGGATTTGGTGGACCTTGCGGTGGTTGTTGTTGTAGGTGTGCCATTATGATTGGCCTAAGAACCCTTTTTTTTTTAAGAGAGGGTCTATTGGGTGGAGGTGTAGATAATGTTCTACTTAGAGGATATAGTGATCTTTTTGGTCTTCTTCCTCTTGTACCTCTAAGTAGAGATAATTGCAAGTACTCAAAATTACCTTCCTCTCTTTCTTGTGAACCAGTTTGGATACTTCTCATATATTAGGACACCCTATGTTGCTACAACACCACTGAGTTCTATTCCCTTCGGAGTCACCAAATATGTCAGGAGATGAGCCCCAAAATGTTGGATATTTCCAATTCACACACCAAACTTGACAAAATAAAAAAAATGAACTTTAAAGGACTTGAAAGTTGATTTTCTGGAGGTTGAAGATTGCTTTGAACTGGCAGTCCCAAAATCCCAAAAGCATGAGATTTCTAAACTTTAAAATTTAAAAGGTTTGAAATTGATGGACTTCTGAAACCTAAAACCCTGAAATCTAGAAATCTTGGAAGGTCTAAAATCCCAAAACCTGAAATCCCGAAATTGAGAAAACTCCAAAAAATTTGAAGTCAAAATTTCAAAAATCTAAAAATACCCTTTTGAATTTTAGGCCCCAATCTATATGCTGGTGAAATTTGGACTTATTTTGAGCAAGTTAAGCCCTCAAAAATTAATTTCAAAGTTCAGCCTGAGAGGTGAAAAGTCTGAAATTGAAGAACATGCTATTTCTAAGTCCAAAAATTAAGCCTTGAAAATTGTTTGTGGAAAGACTTCTCTGTCCCACCAGGTGAAAATGGTTGAAATGGTCACATGGTGGAATTTAAGATTTAAAAATGTTTGAAAATGCCCTCTTAAATATGAGAAAAATCTAACTCCTGTAGTGTCCCACCAAGCGTGCCAAAATTGTTGATGTGTAATCATAGCAACCTTGATTGTTTACTATTCGAAGGATTGTTACAATCAATGCAATTGCATAATATGGATATTTTCCCAAAGTGTGGTACTTTGTAATCAAGAAAGGTTGGATTTCTATTCTTGTACCTATCACCACTCACTAGCTTACAGAGAACTAATCTAAATCCTATTATAAAATTTTCCAAGGAGACAGGGAAGAAGGAATTACAATAAAAGTAAACCTAATTCTACTAGAGGTGATGCACTAATAAGGAATGTTGAATAATTTTCCATGCATAGGAATGAAAATGAGTAATACTAAAGAGGATGATCATCAACACAGATCAGTTTCTTATCACAAATCCATTCACCATTAAACACAAACCATGAAAACATGTAACCCAATCTAACATGCACAAATAACCAAGATTGTAATGAAAGATCATGAGAATGTAATGAACACGAGAGAGGGTTAAAATTCATCCACAGACTTATATTATTGCTCCATAGAATTCATATAGTGCATTATAATGGCAAAGAGGAAAAAATTGCATTATAGTTTGAATGGGATGTTTTTACTCCATATGATCACTTACAGACAAGAGAAGAAGAGAAGGTGCAAAGCAGAATTATCCAACATTAGAAGAATACCCCTCATTACAATTTATAGTGGAAGATTTGCAAAGGAGGAGAGAGAAAACTAAATCTTGAATTTTCCCAAAAATCATACTTTAATCCTATAATGAGGCCATTCAAATCTTCAAAATGTCTTTTTTCATTAATGGTTTGCCTTGAGCTTCAAGAAATTGACTGATTGCACCTCCTGTCTAGTCTAGCCCCTGTAGACTCATGATGCTCTACTTTTCACCAACCTCATTAATGGCTTTCACCTACCACTACAATGCTCTGCCATTTTTAGAGCTTTAGAAATCCATGAAATCCTGAAATCCCATGTTTTCATCCTGTAGACACCAAAATCACCTTTCAAATGACTATAATTTTGCAAGAAATGGTGAAGTAGGGAACAAGATATCATTGTTTAGTCCTGGATGTTTGATTGGGTTTTTTCCTATATCTAACCTCTCGGAAATTGAAAATTGTCTTCTGCATTGTATTCTTCTCTGAAACACCTTTCCAAAAATCACAAGTTTTCCCAAAATGGTTAAGAATTGTGAAAGTTATTGCAATTTGAAATTGGGGTAATTTTGGGGTTTTTATGAGCTCTATCAAGTTATTCTTCATCATCGAGTTTTTTTACTGTCAATCTGGCTATCTTACCACTGAGATATTTCTCCCATTTTCCTTTTACCAGGCTCAGCCTTCCCATATATCGTCATTGTGCCACTTGGCCTGGCTTGACTCCCTATGCCAATGACTCGATGAGTTTTTAGTGCTTGAGTGGAAACGTCAAACTTTCAGGGTTTCGGGCCTTAGCCCTTCAAGTATCCCATCATGCCGACTTTGAATTCTCTCACCACAACTAAGTTCAAAACACCTCTTCGTCAATCTCTAAATGGCTCAACTGCTAACCTCTGAAGTTTGACTCACCACTTCAGATTCAGGATCTGTCGTGTTTGGGCATCCCACTCTTTCGATTTCGAAGGTGCAAAGTCATCGAGTCCCGAATTACATCCTTCGTTGACTCCAAAAGAGAGTTTACCTTCAAAACTCACCATTTTGAGCCATGTCACCGCCCTTTTGGGATTTTGATGTTTCATGTTTCAGAGGTTGGGCTTTCTTTTTCTTGATTTTCTCAATGAGATTTCCAAACACCAAATCTCCAAAAGCCTGAAAGCTTTCAAGGTTCAGACTCCGATTTTCCTCTTCTTGCTTGAGAAATTTTGTTTACACCTCGATGCTCTTATGGCTGAATTAGCCACTCTTCCTTCCTTCACTGATGCCGACCAAGTTGAGTCGATTCCTAACAACTTCAACCTTCTTTGACTTGCTTAGATGTCGATTGCATCCCATCAAACTTGTCATGGTCGAGTTGAATCGGTCATAGCTGAATTCATTCAACTTGGCCCTTCTTTTGCTGCCATGGAACTCATTCAGCAATTTCAACTCCATTTTCCATGCCACACTGAGTCAAGCCTCTAATAACAAACTCTTTGTGCTACCTTGGTGACCTCCATGTACATGTGACTCACCACAGGTGAGTTCTTTGTGTCTGGAAACTTCCTGAAATGTGTTTCTCTTGCCAATTTTTCATGCCACAACATGTCGCGGTCCAATGGCTTGACCTCCTGACCCCTTTTCTATTACACCGACCCCACAGCTCACTTGGGCTCGACCAAGCCATCTCCTCCGCAATCACCATGATACACAACTCCCCAAATGGCTCAACTGAGCTAGCTCTATCTCGCCCCTACCTATGCAATTCGTGAGCTTACTGAGTAGCTCACTAAGCTACTCGGTGAGCTATGTTTGCTCAATGTTCCCTTTACCCCTTCTAGGGCATCCAATGCCATTTTTTTCTTCGGGGAGAGTATTTTTGAATTTCTTGATTGAGGGGAAAGGAGGGAAGTGTCCAAAACACAAAATGTTGAATTTCTCTGTCACGGGCTATTTTTATCACTTTTTGGGGTCAAAGGTCGTTTCTTTACTACAATGGGACTATGACCCTGGGATGGCTCTGAATGGCTTGATTGCTTCGTGAATGCTCAAGACACTTGAAATTGTTTCCCAAGACTTCTAAAACACCTGTGATCTTTCTTTCAACCTATGGGGGACCACTTAGGAGCTTTTAACTACTTTAGGACCCTGTTGGGTAATTTTGGCCCATGGGAGGGCAAAAAATTATCAACATTACTTCCCTATCCTGCGAAGGGGTAGAGAATAAAATCTTTGTCATACGTAGGATTCACCAATGTGGGATCATGTGAAATACTTATTTTGATTGCCTCAAATCTTTATTTTCCTTCCTTTGTCCTAGGAAATGGTATATTCTTCTTTAACATTGCTATCAATGGTTTGGCTAAGGCCGCAAACTAAGGGATAAACCTTCACACAAAATTAATGGTTCCTAGAAAACTCTGAAGACCCTTCTTATGGCTCGAAAAGAATAAGGATAAAACTACATGAATCCTTGTTGGGTTTATAGATATTCCCTCCGTTGAAACCAAATTTCCCAATACCTTTCCTTCATGCACAAAAAAAATACATTTCTTGGGATTTAATGAGACCCCAAACTCTCTACATCTCTTGAAAACCTTTTCCAAGTAAACAATATGATCTTCCACATGTTTGAAATATACATTTATATCGTCAAGATAGACCAAAATCATGTCATTTATTAATCTTTTGAAATCCATGTCCATAGGACACTGGCCATAATTTGATAATCCAAACTATATTTTATTATAGCCGTATGTACCCCACTTGGTAGTGAAGGCCATTTTAATTTGATCGGACTCTTTAACTAAGATCTAGTTATAACCTGAATAACCATCAAGTAGGGAAAATTTGTCAGCTCTTGCCACCGTCTGAAGAATATGTTTAATGGATGGAAGAGGATAATGATCCTTTAATGAGGCTCAATTCAAATCCCTAAATGCCACGCATAGATGAATCTCTCCATTCTTCTTCCTAACGGGAACTAAGTTAGTGACCTAGGAGGGATGTTTGATCAGAAAGATGAGGTTAGCATCAATAAGCTTTGAAAGCTGATTTTTCATCAGCAACTTGATTTTAGTATTCACCAGTCTCTAATTTTTCCAAACTGGTTTGGAATTCAAATTAATCTCAATAAAGTAGTGCACCAAACCTAGATCAAAACCATGAAGGTCTTCATAACTCCATGAAAAAATGTCATTATATTCCTAACAAAGTTCTACAAAATATTTATTTTCTCCTGTTGTGCACACTTTCCTAATCTTCATAAAACTTTACATCCATAACCTGAAACTGTTCAAAATCATCTTCCTTGACTACCATATTGGCACTTTGTCTTTTATCTTGATCATTTGAATTAAAAATGAATTCAAGGGTGACCAAACCTTTCGGTAACTTATTAGTCTTCAACTGAATAATCTGATCGTTGTATGCTTTATGTAGCTTGGTTTGATTCTTCGATGCAAACTCCACCTCCTCCTATAAGAAAAGAATAATTTGTTTGTCACTATCAAAAACTTTCCAACTACTAGCATTATCTAGAACCATAGGCCAAACAACTATCTTAACAGGTTGTCGCTCATCTTTCATGATATCAACAAGAAATTCATATTGTGAACCAACCATAGCAAGCCTGTCATCATCTTGATTTTGATTCATAGGCACCACGTAGATCCCAAAGGCCTCAAAATCTTCAATCAAATCCCAAACATGGTTCTTGTATGACCTTAGAAGATCATTATTTGATGCACTTTGAGCTCTTACCTAATGTACAACCAATTCACTATCTCCAAAAAAAGTTAAATCTTTGATCCCCTTCTTTTGAGACAATTGGATTCCTTGCACAAGGGCTTCAAATTTGGCAACATTGTTAGTACAACTAAATTGTAGTAGAAAAGATGAGAAATATTTGTCTCCTTATGGAGAAATCAACATGACACCAGAACCTGCTCCATTCTTACTCCTTGATCCATTGAAGAATAGTTGTCAGGGTCCTTTAGAGTTATTTTGGGTTTTGAGAAGTTGTGGTATAACTATGCCTTATTCATGAATATAATACGTCCCCAACCCTGTCTCCTCTAAAAATAAGAAACCAACTTCTTCCTCTACCAATGCCTCATCATAGGGATCAAACTGATGCTTTATATTTACCTCATCCAGCACAGTATCAGGTACTTCTTCCAAAGGAGTAGTTGATTCATGATCATCAACTTCTTCTTCTTGATCACAAATAGTATAGTTTCTATTTATACAACTAGTAGCATAAGGATCGACATGATTATGACAAATTGGCTTTGCCCTTATAGTTACCTTAGTTCCATAATGAGTCCTGAGAATCATATGTGACCAATCAGCAGATAAATATCCACCCATCTTGGCAATGAAATCATGTGACAAGCATATAGAGAAGAAATGTGGAAGGTCAATGACTAATATGTCTTGCATGAATAGTAATCTGTAATCCCTTGATAATCCCGATGGTCTAAACTATTATACCATCCAACTGAACAAGTCCTCTAGAGACTAGTGTATATTGTATACCCAACACATCTGTAATTTTTTTGGGCATAATTGAGCTTTTAGCACCATAATCTATCATGCAGTTATGTGCCAAATGCTTACCAATGATTGGAGAAATATAGAATGGTGGAGGCTTATTAGTCTTAGGAGCATTTTTCCCTTCTAGTTGACACAAGCTTGTAGTGGTTGTTGCTCCATGAATCAATGTTCTACTAGATGTACCAAAGATTTTTAGAGCCTCTTGTAATAAATATCTTTGAGAAGGAATTGAAAGTGTTTCCCACATAGTAACACTCAAGTTGGTCTTCTTCATCTATTCTAAAATACTAAAGGTAATTCCTCTTACTTTTCCAACATTATTTTAGGTGCTAGATTCATCTCGTGGAAAATGATTGTTTGGTATTATGGCACCCGAAGAACTTCATTTCTTAATTGTTTGATTAGACTGTGTTTCTGAAAAAAAATTCCCTACATCTTTGTTGGAAACCACTTGCAGCCAAGGCTGAGAATTGGATTTTGATCATCTTTTAAGGATTGGAATTCCATTGCTCTCTTTTTGAAATGATTGTTTTCTTCTACTGATGAAGAATATGTATTCAACCCACAAATTTTTCCTCTTGCCAATTCAACAAGGTGGTTTCTTCGGATGCCTGTAACTAATTTGCTACTTATTACATAGATGCATTCTTTATTGGCTCAGTAGGAGCAGATATACTTTTAACCATAAGATCATGACTAAGAACTCCATTAGGGTAAATATTTTTATTATGAGGCTAAGAACAAGGATAGAACCATTCATAGTCTTGAACTAAGTTGTTTTGAGCAGGCACAAGAGCTCTAGAAGAGATGGAAACAATCCAATTCCTAACATTCAGAGGCTTAAAATTTGCAACTTCGTTTTGAGACTGATTATTTCCTTGAAAGGGTTGACGGTTAGACTGGTATTATTGATTCTGAGATTGATAAGGATGGGCATACTGGGATTTTTTTGCTTAAAGCTACTAGTTCATTCCTAAAGGTCTGCAATAGTGTTTTAACCTCAAAGAGATTATTTGATGGAGTGGGTGCAGATTGAGTTGGTTGTTTAGAGGTCACTGGAAGAGGAGAAATGGTTGGTTGATTACTAAGAAGCTTGGGATACAAAGGCATTGGCGGTCTTGGAGATATCTTCCCAACTTGAATCAAAGATTTATCTGCTCTTATAGCAATGTCATAAGCATCAATAAATGTAGTTCCTATCATTAAATGGATCATAACTTCTACATCACTATTTAAAGCTCTTAAATATTATAGGAATGCATTGTTTGGAGAGGTTTTTATTAGTGTTGGAATCCTATTCCAAGTCTTTTGGAATCGTAAATTGAAATCACTCAAATAATCTTGAGGGGCTATTTTTATAGTGGTGAGCTACTCCATGAGTGACAATTGGTCACTCTTATCTTTGAAATATTGGCATATTTTTCTCCCAACTCATCCTAAGTGCATATAGAACCAACTGCTAACTCAAGAAACCATTGGAGTGATTTTCCTTTAAAGGAAGTAGTGAGTAGTCTGACCACAACGTTATCTTCTGTGATAAATGCTAGCCATATCTAGAATATGTTCTATGGGAGTAATGTTGGTTTCTCCTGTATAGAAAGGTAAACTTTTGAGAGCAGCAGCAGCAAGTGTAGTGCCCACTTCCCTTTGACACTTTTGATATTGATCATGATACTGCTGACTATATTATGGACATTATTATAGTTTTGATTTAGTATGGTGTTAGATGTCAGATCATGGATTATTGTTGACTCTGATTCATATATGATGCATGATGATTGTTAGAGACATTTTATATAGATGTTGGCATGTTGTTGGACATGGTTAGTTTTATATATATATATATAATTCTTTTTATGGATGTTGTTAAGACATGTGATATTTGGATATATTGAGTAGACCGAGAAAATTGAATTTAAAATTTATGATTATATAGTTGCTGATGAAATTGTAAGTGATATTGTTAGATTGCTTTGATGTTGTTGTGATTCATGTATCTAGATGATTTTGGAAATTATATTATATTATATTATATTCATTTGGATGTTTTGATATGGCCATGAGGCCGAAGGGGTATTTGTATTGTGCAGGTTAAAAATATCACAACAAACATTGGGGGTTTGGAGACCAACCACATTGGAATTCTAGATGAATTCAACAAGGTCACCATGGCAACATGTTTTGTGTGTGTGTGTTGTTTTTGTTAGGGATTCCCATGGGGGGGATTACCTTTGAATGTGACCAAGGAGCTTTATGTATTTATTAATGTGGTTTCTTTTATTAATGTTTGCATGTGTTTATTTTGTGGTGCTTTTACCCTTTTTCATTAGTTATTAAATGTTGTGTTAATGTTGTGAATAATAATGTTGTTAAAGTAAACAAATCAATATGTCATAAGAAAGTAATTAGTGAAGTGGTTGGATTTTGTATTAAATGTTGTATGTGTAATTGACCTTGTAAGTGATGTGTAAGTTTACTTCTGAGTGTGAAACACTCCACCTTCTTGGAAATTCAAATTTTTCCTTGGAGGCTTGTGGGACAAGTAAAACTTGTCCCATACCTCTTAACCTTATTTACCAACCATACCTATGGTTGGAGGGTTGAATGTAGAACTTCTTTATGCATTTTGATATGACTAATTGTAAGTTTTAATTGCACTCTTCTTACATTTTATTAAATTCGGTCCTTATGGGATGTGGGCTTTTTGAAGTGTATATGTTTATTGTCATATTATTCACCCACCTCTTTATTGTGCATTGGAGAATGAATTTGAATTTTTTGTTGGACTTGAGGATGTGTGATGTGGCATCCTACATGGATCCACCTCATCCTCTTCTCTTCCCTCCTCTATAAAATTATAACTCCTTGCTTTGTTTTGGGTTGTTGAACATTTTGCATACTTCCTTTTAGGTGAAATTTTTCTGTGTGGAGCTCTTTCTTTTGAAAGGAGATTGGAGACCTTTTCATGCTTGTTGGTTGTTGATTTTCGAATATATTTTGGCATTGGAAAGCTTGTTGTTTTGGAACTTGGTGTAGACACTAAAATTAGGTCACACTCCCCCTTCACCCCACTAATATTAATTTAATTAATTTAATTTAATTAATACATTATCCTCACTATATTTATTATTTAAATATCTTATTTAAATAATATCCACACATACAGTTCACTTAGACATCTCACCAAGCCAACTCAACCTAAGACCTATTCTTAGCAAGTTCCCATAACTAACTAAGACTTACCCAAACCCTAAAAATCAATGCCCACATTCCCTCTAACCACCTTCCCGCATGCTCACAAGAAGCTCTCAGTCTAATCCACGGGATAACAACACAAGATCTGAGGAAATCAGGAGGATCTCCCCTAAGTTTAGTAAACCTACAAAATCCTACCTTGACCGACATCGGTTACCCCTAACCGTCGCCGGTTAAGCTGGACCGCCGTCGGTTACAACTTTTAACCCCAAAAAAACCTTATTCTCAAGTTTGGAATTTGGAACCTGAAAGTTGGAAGCAAGAAAGTTGACAAGAATGGATCTCAAAATATAACGCATCTTTAGAGAGTCAATTCCAGCAAGAGCTCACATCCAAGGAAAGAGATTGAGCATATTCTCCTGCACAACCATCCCAGCCACATTCGGATCTATCTAAGCAAAAGAGGAGCGTGCATGCAGCCCATGCAGAAGCTTTTCTTCAGTTGGTGATCACTTGTAGCCTCCAAACCCATCATCAGCACCTCCATCCTTCACACACAGACGTTTGGAAACGAAATTCAAGTAAGTACAACATCATACTTTCCTAGTTATTTCATCTTGTCATTATTTTATCATCCACTATTTATCTTGCTCCCTAATGACCATCTCCATAAACCCATTAAAACCTCACCAAAAACATACTCCAGTCACCCATTACTTCATACTGGCCAACTAAAATCCTTTGTTAAATCACAAAGGAGACCAAAAACCCCGTTCTGTGACATTCTCAGATCTCACAATAACCAGTGCAAGTTATACCTAACCGCGGTCGGTCACCCCTGACCGACACCGATCTCTGTGTTTGCCCACACAGCCTTGGATAGAGACTTATCCACCTAATTTCACTTCACCCTCACTCACCTATAACCTACTTGAGACCTTTATTAGACCTACAGAACCCAGAATCAACCATTTGACTTGTGGATTCTATTCTAGCTTAGCCTGTTAGATTAGATCTATTTCTTATTGTGTTTTAAGTGAGATACCTAAATCATTTTAAAATGAAAATAGGATTTATCTTGTTTACAACATTAATTTGTTTAAAACAATGGACTGACAGCCATCTAGGAAGTATCACACTTCCCAGATCTAGCTCACGCTAGGAAATTCACTGCCCATATTGTTTAATTCTTTCTGGTGGTCTTTCTTTCATTACAGGTAGTTCCTCCTAGCCAAAAGGAAGCTCTCATAGTCAGCTGTGGATTCGGAAGTCATACGCGCGTAACAACCCATCAACTGACATTTGAACAGGTATTCCTCCTACACCCGTTACCCTATCTGTTTCATCAACAATTCAAAGAAACAATCTAAGAAAAAGGTGAAACATTTTGGCATGCCCGGTGGGACCCATCCGAGGTTCCTTGCATTTCATTCATTCCTACGACAAAATTGTGTGTTTGTTTCCCTTCTAAAAGCGTACACACTAATTTTCTTCCTTGGTAATCCACTCCTTCCTTTTTGCTCTAAAGGAAATTTTTCTTTTGGTGTATTTAAAAAGAATCATTTCTTCATGTTTTCTGCATTTTAGTGAAAGAGCATCCCTCTTCCTATTCATCTTATTATGTCATCCAATTTCACATTTTCGATTTGGGTTCTAAAATCATTGCATTTCATTCTGATTTTCTACATTAGCTCACATTAATTGAGGGCAACCTATACGTTGGAGGTCATGACCAGCTGATGGTTGACAAACGAATTGTAGAAAAGAACTTCTATCCTTTTCTCTTTCTTTGAGTCTTACCAAACCACACAAAAATTCAAATACATGCATTCTTAAACAACATATTACCTGGAAGAAGTTGTAGGTGATCACATGATCATGGCACAGTGGGCACCCAGCTCGCTGCTCTATCGAGTCATGCTTCAGAGCGAAGCCCGCCCCCACCATAACATTCCTAAAACCTCACCCTTTAGATCTCCTTCTTTGTAGGAAATCATCCTCACCAAAAACTCTATTTCACAATTCATGTGTCAGTCCTTAAATAGCATAAGCTAAACAAATGTAATAGAATAGGCACTCTAGGAACATTCTTTCTTAGTGTTCTGCTTGATTTACGTTTTGAGGTGAGAGCTTTTGATCATTATTTTTGTCTTTCCTCGCACACTCCCAATCATAGTCGGTGTATTTTGACTTTGTTTGAGTGTATCTAGACCACATCTACATCATTCTCAGACTTCTAGGTTTGATTCCACATCAAATTCTAATTCACAACCACTTTTTCTTATCACTGTTTCAATCTCACAGTAACCGTCATCGGTTACCTCTGCCCGTCATCGGTTAAACTCAACCGACGCCGGTTCCAAGTCCTTTTGATAACCTATTCAAAAGGAAATTTTCACCTCACTTTCTTCCACTTTCCACAGTCTTTGTCACTGTCATTTTTTCCCATTGACATTTTACATATCCCCAGATTTGGCATACTTGTCAGATTTTTCTTTCTGCCTCACTGATTACTCACTACCTATTTTCCACAATGACCAGTAGTGGTCACCCCTGACTGACATCAGTTTTCTCTAACCGGCATCAGTTATCATGTTTCACATTCCACCCACCATTTGTTACTTCATCCATTCTTTTTCAGTTGTTCTTTGTACCATTTATAGAGAAGCAGCCTCACCTGATCAATACTGGTTCACATGGTACTAACCCGAAGACAAGTGAATGCCCTCGTGTTCCATGTCAGTCACCAACCGCTCCCACCTAGTCCTTCACCACCTTCTATTTTATCACCAGCTATGGATCCTATCCAGCCTACTAATATCGCTACCAAAGATGAGGAGTTTACACGACTCCTTGACCAAAATCATGTCACCTTGTAGTTTTACCTCTCCAATTTGTCCACTCGAGATGCCTCGGGTCAGTTGATATATGGCATGCCCGTATCTATCCCCCAACCCTCATGCCCACTTCCACATCAGCCCCATCTAGTTCCATTTGACCTGCATCCACCTTATCCCCAGTTATTTCACAGTTAGGTTTCATACCCCCCATGACTGCCACATATGTTACCTCTGTGGCACCCATTACATCCACCATACCCTCAACGATTACCCCAAACACAACCTCATCCATTCCTCATGTCTCACACATACCCATATCTACATTACCACCTCCAATCTTGGTGACCTCTACCCCATTTTAGAATGTCGTTCTTTCCATTCCACAATCATTAGCCCCTATTGCCACTAGGGTTACCATGACCCTTCCTCCCCCATATACATACTACCAACCACCGCCTATTTCATCTATTATTCATTTCGGGTAGATACCCCCTATTTCATTGCCTTCTTCTCCACCACCTTACATGGAAGCCCCATACACTGGAATGCCACACCCATTATACACCCAAAACTAACCTCCTCACATTATAGGAGGCATCCAATCATCACAACCCACCAACGACCTAATTAAATTGATGATGGAAAAGATGCAAACACTGGAGGCATCGGTCTCCATCTCCCGCAACTCTCTTACTTATAAAGAGATTTGCAATGAGCCTATTCACCCATCCATTCCCATCCGTTCATACCCTGTGCATTGGGAAATGCCTAAATTCAATAGCTTCAATAGTAAGGAAGACCCACAACAGCATTTGTGCTCATTTAAACATGGATGTTATTTGATTGCTCATGATGATGCCTTACTTTTGATAACTTTTCCCATGTCCCTCACTGGACCAGCATTAGATTGGTATAGTGGGTTACCCAAACACTCCATATTTTCATTCAATCAAGTAGCCCAAGCTTTTTTGGAGCATTTTTCTATCAATATTGCCAAGAAAGTTACCATGACCAATCTATATTCCACACGTCAGTACAAGGATGAATCTATTGCAGATTTTTTTTTTCACTGGCGCAGCATAATCAATCAACTTACCTTTCAATTGCCACAAGCTGAACTCATCGAGCTCTTCACCCGAGATTGTGCCAGACATATCTCCCCAACCTTGCAGGTCCAAACTTTCAAAACATTCGATGAGGCTTTCACTATGGCACGAAAGTTAGAAATTCAGGCTATGGAAGAGAAGAAACTCCAATTGCAAAATAAGAATTCGGCATTCAAGTCAAATGAAACCTCCTCTTCTTCCAAACCTCCAACCAATTACTCAAAAGCTAAAGGTACCGCTAACACAGTGGTACTCAAGGCCGGTCCAGCTCATCCATCCAACCAAGCTACACCCTCATCTAATCTATCACTCGTACAGGCTTTTCAATTCAAACAAGAGCAGTGAAAATATACCCCAATTGGGAAACCTTACTCTTCTATTTTAGAGAAGTTGATCAAAGCTAGTGCCATCACCCTTCCACCCATAAAACCACACACTGGTTTTGACCCTTCTCGCCCCATGCCTGCGTGGTATAAGGAACAAGATTTCTATAACTATCACTAAGTGAAAGGTCATAGTGACAGAAACTACATCACTTTTAAGAATATTGTCCAAGAAATGCTCAAGAAAGGCGAGTTGATTGTGGATAATCCCAACTCCGCCCCTAACCAAAATCTACAAATCTTTAAAAAACCATTTCCTAATCATGCCCCTTCATCCAATCAAACCGGTGAGACATCCACTCACGATACCCATACTCATGAGGTTCATGCGATCTTTAACAAGGTACCTGTCACCTCTCAATTACCTCACATCCCTTCCATAGAGGAAATCCTAGCCTAAAATCCTCCTTCCACATCTGAACCAACTTCCATCATTCCTCCACCAACATAGGAACATCTTTCATCTCCTTCATCACCAACAAAGGAGTCTTCCACTAACATCGAGCCCCTCTCACCTCTAGCTTCACCACTTAGCAAACCTTTACCTACCGTACCTCCTCCACCCATAGAGGAGCATCCATTACCTCCTCCACCATAGAGGAGCACCCATTACCTCCACCCACAGAGGAGCACCTATCCATTTCTCCTCTTAGTGAGGAACTCCCATCATCTCTTCCACCCATCATAGACCCGGTAGAGATACCTTTGCCTCTTAGCGCACATTCTCCATTAGCTACCCAACATCCAACAGACCTATTTTAGCTGACTGATTCCCCATCTTTAAGATACATTTTATGGGAATTCTCATTACGTCCTCACTAACTCCACCCACAGATGTGCCATTCACATGTTTGGCTGATCACTTAGAGTATGTGGATAGAGCTTTGTTATGGGGGTGCCTCTTACTCCCTGTCTTAACACAAATGTAGAGATCCCTCGAGGACACCTCCATTATCTACCCAAGCACATTTCCACCCATCAAACCAACTACAACCACTATTTTCGCAACCCCTTCCATGATACCCATTAACACTCACACCACACCCTTACCCATAACCCGACCTATACCTAAATCCAAACCTATACCCACAACATTTACCTCCACTAAACCTATTGCAACTTTTGGGGTCACCCCGACCACCAGCCTTACTCATCCACCAATTAAGCTGGATTTATCTACATCCTCCAATATCAAAACCACACCTACTCTGACACCCAAACCCAAGAAACAAGCTCATCAGCCTCATACCCCTACTGCACCAGTCACACCCACACTTATCCTATCTTCCTTAAGACCTCAGCCGCCCAACAGGATCAAGCACCCCTCACCCATTCATAACCCAATAACACAACAAACCATTCCTTCCTCATAAATTTATAACCTACCCAGGCACACAACACGAACTCATACCTGCACACTCGTAGTATTTTTACCACCAATACCTCTGATACCTTCAGCCATTGCTTCACTACCTAACACACTTAATTCGTTGTCCCACACACCCCAAGCATGACCCGCATCATCTACCTTCATAGCACCCCCATTATCCCCATGGGTAACTCACCCTCTTCCTCCATATGCTTTCCCTCATAGACCTCATACACCCACATAACCTTTACCCAAGAAGGTGCAACCCAAAAACAAAACCCCACTACCCCACGACAAGGCAGTCAAAACAACCTCACAACCTCCTACCCATCCATCTACTGTACCCCTACCTAAACGAACCCGACTGATACCTCAAACTACACCAACACCTAAACCCATAGCTTGACCTGTTCCTACTCTTCCAAAAATAATTCTCAGACAACCAACCACACCCACACCCAAACCTACATTCACTTCCCATTGTGATCCACTAGTAGGGTCCTATGCCAAAATTTTAACCAACCTCCTCAAGACTTTCTGTTATCACATTACTGCCACTCCAACCTTATGACCCCCTCAAACCCAAGCCAAAGGGGTTTGATGAAACTAAAATTTGTGCATACCATCATGTGCCAGGGCATGATGTGGAAAACTGCAAGGCCTTGAAGACCATCCTTATCCAATTGTGTCCACTGGAAACCAACTTTTACGAAGAAGACATTCTAGACATGAGGACCCTGCTTCACCTACACCCATTCCCACACTACCCACTCAACAACCACAACCTCCACCCTCATAGCTCCTAGAACCACACACAAAATTTAAAATTAACATGGTTCACATCAGAGAACTTGCAACGCCACCACCCAAATGTCGTTGTGCCCAACTGACCTCACATGGCTTTTCTCCTCCCGTAGGTTTTTGCCCTTCATATCATTATACCACCTAACCTACACCCTCTCCATTTGACAAATTCCCTCAAATCGACATGGTACACGTCCCTACATGTGTGTAAAAGGGTAAAAAAAAGATAGTTGACCCACCAACCAATCCTATACCCAACATACCATCTGCACACATACCTAAGATAACTATCCACGGCCCCACATACCCCATTTATAATGGCGTCACACTTTGCACCATGCTCAAACAATTACACCAATCACCACTCAAAATGTCCTTATATGACCTCATCCAAACCTCAGAATCCCATTGTCAAGCCCTCATAGAGGTTCTTCAATCTATCAAGGTTTTACCCAATGACCGTACACCCGTAGCCTCCATTATCACACCCCATCATGTCAGCTTCCCTCACCAAATTACCACCTTCATCTTCACCTCACCTTATTCACCAAGTGGCCTCCCTCAGCTTCTTAGAGGCAGAGATCGTGCCATACCAAAATGATGACCCATACCCAGTCCTCTTCATCTCTGTACACATTGTTGACATACGTGTATGCCGTGTGATGATTGATGGAGGTGTTAGCATTAACATCATTTCATCCCATGCATTTTCTCAAATGCACATACCTAACAATTGCATGCAAAAACATCTGGTCATGTTGCGTTCATTCAACAATGCTATCACCTCCACACTAGGCACTGCCATCCTTCACGTCCGCATGGGCCCCCGCACTATTCCATAATTGTTTTATGTTTTGGAGGGGGAATTCCAATATAAATTGTTGCTTGGTAGACCCTGGATCTGTGTCATGGATTACGTTCCTTCCACTTTGCATCATTGTGTAAAGTTTTAACATGAAGGACACACTTATACCATTCTAGCTGACCCATCACCTTTCAAAACATGCAACATGCTTTACTGACCCAATGATGTACTCATACCAGTCAAGCCGTCTACTTCCACAACCAATATTTCTTCACCTACACCTATACCCACACCTACCAATACCATACACACCTCACCTACTCCTACCACTACAATCACCTCTATGGCTAACCCATTAGCTCCCTAATCCGTTAACACCACCTTTGCATCAACCTCCAACATATCATCCATACCAACTACCCACATACCAACCACTGATCCCTTGGAAGGTGTTTTTCAACGCCTCACTCTGGGGGAGTACCACCTCTATAGTGTCAACACATTCCTTACTCCACATGAGTATGGAATCCTTCACCAACACCCTTGCTATGATCACCGTATAGGAGAATGCATCCTTTATGGTCCTCCTCATCTTTGTACTAGTCTCACCTATGAGGGACTTGATATTTCCACTTACACATCTGAACAACCATCACAACCCCACAATTTTTCCCTGGACTTCCAATCACTTACCAATCGCCATTTCACCCACACCTTCCCGCATCATTGTACGTGGAAGAGTTTTGGTTTTGGCTTCTACGAGCAAGGTCACCATACCGTTATTCCATGTACCACCCACAAACATAATGACCGTAGTGGTATCAGCTTCCTCGAACCTCCTACCAAATAGGCCCGCATTGAACTCATTGAAGACCTTATCCCTCCTTCACCTTCATCTTTATCACTACCTTCAACCGCTCCACCTTCATCACCACCCTCACCAACGGAGTCGATGGATCCTGAATCTATCCCTCCTAACTTTTTTTTTTCATAAACACCATTTCCCTGGGGCCTTTGACTTATCAATGCGAAGGCGAGGCCCCTTCCACTCTCACATTCCTGTATCTTGAAATGATCAACATCGACACATCGACCATTAATGTCATTCAATGTCAGGATGATGAATCCATACTCACCTACCTTGGTGCAGAAGACTACTATATTTATCAGTCGTTACCTTCTGAGACGCAAACCATGTTGAATGAATCAACTATCGAGATCAACATTCATACTCAGGACGACCCACACATCCTAAAGATCAGACAATCTTTAGATGCAGCTGAACCGAAAGCCATCACTTCCTTTCTCCGAGATCATAACCACGCTTTCGCTTGGTCTTATGTAGACATGCTCGGTATTGATCCCACCATAGTGGTCCACAATATCGTAACAGTTCCCAATGCCAAACCTATCAAAAAAAAGTTGAGGAAAATGCATCCTCGCATTGCTCTTCTTGTCAAAGAAGAGCTTCAACGTCTTCTTTCCGTTTCCTTCATCTTACCCATTGATTATCCTCGTTGGATTTCTAACATTGTTCCTCTTACTAAAGCAACAGGGGGACTCTGCATTTGTACAGACTTCCGAGACTTCAACCTTGCCTGCCCAAAAGATGATTTTCCCTTGCCCGGTATTGATCAACTGGTGGACCTTACCATGGGTCACGAGATGCTATCATTCATGGATGGTTTCTTAGGTTATAACCAAATTTTTCTTTCCCCAAAGGATCAGCACAAGACCACATTCATTACCCCTTTAGGGACCTTCTAATATCAAGTCATGCCTTTTGGCCTTACAAACGTTGGTGTTACATATCAGCATGCTATGACTTACATCTTCCATGATATCATGCATCATATATTGTAAGATTACGTGGATTATCTCTTGGCCAAATCTAAACGACTCACCGAGCACCTCAATGTCATCAAAACAATCTTTGATCACATCATTAAATATTATGTCCGCCTTCAACCTAAAAAGTGTGTCTTCGCGGTTCTCTTAAGAAATATCTTGGGATTTATCATTTCCCTCCATGGTATAGAAGTGGACCCTGCTAAATTCAAGGTGATTCTAGAGATGCCTCCACCCACTAACCTCAAACAACTCCATAGCCTACAAGGTAAATTGCAATCCATTCGTTGTTTCATTTCACAATTATCGGATCAGTGTCAACCATTTCATCATCTACTTAGGAAGGATGTCTCCTTTAAATGGGATGATGATTGTCACAAATCTTTTGATGCCCTAAAACAATACCTTCTCCAACCATCCATACTCATTCCACCTAAAGACGATTAACCTTTTTACCTATACATATCAGCCACCGATCATTCCTTGGGAGCCATGTTTGCTCATCATGATGAACATCATAGGGAGCAGGTGGTTTATTACATAAGCCGTACTCTTCTGGACTATGAAACCCGATACACTCACCCTAAAATTTTTTTATTAGCCTTAGTTTTTGTCGCCACCAAAATCCGTCATTACTTACTCAACCACAAAACCTATGTTGTGACCAACACTGACCCCTTACATTTCATGTACACCAAACCTTATCAAAATCAGCACACTACGCGATGGATTATGCTTTTAGCTGATCTTGACCTTGAATTTATCCACCAAAAGTCCATTAAGGGCCAAGCTATTGCTGACCAATTGGCTGACGCACCTATTGCCGGGGACCAACCCTCTAATTTTGACTTTCCCGATGAGTCGATTGTTACCCTTTCCCTGGATGAACCCCCTTACCAAATGACACTATTCTTCGATGGTTCCAAGTGTCAGCGTGGGGGTGGAGCTGGTGTTATCCTCATCCCTCTGGATGGAGAACCCGTGCCCTTGTCTTTCAAACTAGAATTTGAATGCACCAACAATATTGCCGAGTACGAAGCGCTCGTACTAGGTCTCCAGACCGCCTATGCCCTTGATGTTAAATCAATCCACATCTTTGGTGATTCACAATTGGTCATAAACCAAGTCAATGGTATGTACAAATTTTGTAACAAGATACTTCAAAAGTATAAACATCACGTAGACATACTTTTGACCACCTTTGATTGTTACACCCTTCAAACCATCCCACGGTTAACCAACAAATTTGCAGACACTATGGCCTACTTAGCTTCCCAAATACCCGCTTCCCCTACCGATTCCAAAATATTTGTCATTGTACAATGCCTCCATTCACCTTCTTATTTACCTCATGATGTTTACGCAATCGAAACCGACACCCCCTACCCGAGTGACCTTTGGTATGAACAATACTCCAACTACCTTTCCCTCTCCATCTTACCTCCCGATCTCACCCATAATGGACAACGCGCCTTCCTTAAGAAGGTATCCCATTTCGTTATCCTAGGGGGACTCCTCTATAAGCATGGATTTGATGGTATTCTATTACGATGCCTCACAAGTTTTGAAATTCCTTTTACCATCAAGGAGGTTCATGATGGCATATGTGGAGTTCACTTTAGTGGCCTTTCTGTTGCTAAGTGTATTCTTCACCTAGGCTATTACTGGCTGACCCTTAACCATGATTGTTGCGACTATGTCAAACGCTGCATGAAATGTCAACAACATTCCAACCTTCATCATACACCCAGTCATGCCTTACAGGTCGCTCGTGACCTTTGGCCCTTCTCTCAATGGGGTTTGGATCTTGTCAGAAGAAATCAATCCTCATTCTTCCCAATGCCATCAATGGATCATAACCACTACCAAATACTACACAAAATGGGTGGAAGCCATACCACTCATCTCCACAAAAGCTGAGAAAATATGTGAGTTCATTAACCATCACATCATTTGTCACTTTGGTGTCCCTCATCACCTCATCACTGATAATGGAAAACAATTCAAAAACAAAACACTGCAAAAACTTTGTGACACCTTCGGCATTCAACTTATTTTCTTCTCACCTTATTACCCACAAACCAACAGCCAGGCCGAATCCACTAACAAAACCCTCAATAAAATTCTCATGAAAGTGGTTGATGATACTGGGAAGGATTGGCATACGCACATTCCTTTTGCTCTATGGGCATACCGCACTAGTATTCGCACTTCCACTGCGGCTACACCCTTTTCATTGGTATACGGTACCGAGGATGTTCTGCCTCTCGAAGTCTAGATCCCCTCACTTCACATTTCTCTCCATGACATGCTTACTAATGATGACTTTCATCAGGACCTCTTAGCACAACTCGAGTTATTAGACAAACATTGTCTTAACACTCTGGATCACCTTCAAGTTTATCAACAACGTATCAAACGTGCTTATGACAAACATGTTCATGAACGAACCTTCCAAGTTGATGACCTTGTTTTGAAAGAAAATCAACAAGTAACCAAAGCAGAGAAAAACAAACGGGGAAAATTTGCTCCTAATTAGCTTTGACCATACATCGTAAATCATACCTATGGATTGGGTGCCTATCGTTTGTCCTCTCTTGAGGGTAAACCTGATCCTGAGCCCCTTAACACATTACATCTTCAACCATTCTATTGTTGAACTCTAGCCCTACATCACTATTTATCTATTTCATGCTCATCCCTTGAGCACCATTTACCTTTTCCACACCTCATCTCCAACAACTAAACAAGGATCATGTGATTACCCGTCATCCTTTTGCCTTTTCTTAAATAGGTGCACCAAGGCTCTACACATAGCATGATTCTCATGGATACTTTTTTTCTTTTAGATGATATCCTATAGTCGTTCACCCTTTCCTTCTCAACAAGAACAAAATGCTTCGTTATAGTCTCGTCCATGACTTAAAAGCCAAAAAATAAAAAAAATATGAATCCCTCAGAAGGACATATTCCAATATAAGGGATCAACTCCTTGATTCAAACTTCCAATATAAAAGATGAATCCCTCAAAAGGACATCTTATGCCTTTAATAGTCGCTATAAGTAGACTACTCCCTTGAAGGACAACTATAAACATCTCACAACTCTCTACATATTCTTTCCAAAAAAAAATGAAGACTATTTTCTCAAAAATCCAAATTCAGAAGCTTCCCACATTGATCAACCTATATTCCTCAAGGAGACATATATTCCTCCTGTATAGACTTCCCGCATCGATCAGTCTATGCACAAAGTTAAAATGAAAATAAAAATGAAAAATAAGCTTTTTCATCATGGACTTGCCTATTGTGATTTTGGCTCTATTGCCCAAGGAATTCTACTTCCCATTTTATGACCCAATTACCTGCACTGCTCTACCCATTGCCTTTTCACTTCATACCTCAAGGGACCTACTGAACCTATGACATTTGGTGATCATTTGATTATCAATCAATCAATCATGTAATGTCTTTGCGGTCTTACATTCATTTACCCCATCCATAGATATGTTTCATAGATTTTGATCCTTGCCAATTGGGTGGCTTTCTTGCCCCCTATTCTCATTTTCTCTTCTTCATTACCTTTTGATCTTCTTATACAGAACTTGGTCCTTGACACTTACCTTTTTGGGGTCATCCTCCCCTTTCACCATAATCATCCTCACCTGCAACATTTTTACTATCATCTACCCCCACCTATTAAACCCAAACCCACAACATGACCACACACCTACCAACTCATTTTCATATTCATCCCTAGCTTATGGGAGAACTACATTGGTTTGAGGTCCCTTTTCACCAGGACTATGTAGGCAGCACTTCCAGGGCATGGGGCCCTAGAAGGTTAGCTTGGCCACTCTTTACCCTAACCATTTTCCCCACCTTTTACCTGATTTCCTATTTATATCAAAAACCTCGACATCTAAACCATATACCACATAACTTTTACCACTTATATTATTTCACATTTTCATACATAACCAACATTTTCCACATTTTACACTATCTCATGCATTTATATTACCATTTGTTATCAAAATACCGAAATGACTCAATCCATGCCTAAACCGACCTGACTCAATCCATGCCTAACAACCTGACTTAATCCATACCTAAAACAACCTGACTCAATCCATGCCTAACAACCTGACTCGATCCATGCCTAAAATGACCTGACTCTCCATTACCTAACCCGACTTGATCCATGCCTAAACACCTTGACTCAATCCATGCCTATGACCTACCTCTATCATGCCTAGCTCATCTATTTTCCATCCATATCATAATAAAGTAAAACTCATACACATCATAACAACATCACCTGAATATCATCTATCTCCTCATATATACATGTGTGTATCAATACAATGTACACCCGTATCACATAAATGTGTATCTCAATAAACATGCCTGTCTCATCATGGCTATCATCTCAAAAATGTCGGCACGCAGGCTGATATACTATAAATAATCATCATTGGCTCATAAGCCACTATCTAATACAAAAATGTCTTCGGCTCCCAGACCGGTATCATGTAAAAAAATACATACAATATCTCTTTGGCTCGTAGGCCAATATACATCCGAAATCCAAAAATACAAAAATAGGTGACATACTATCTCACAGCTGCTATAACATATCTGCCTCATCTGTAGTGTCGACAGTCCCCTCTAATTTAGAGCGGCGTTTTGCTACTCTCAATCTACCAATAGATGGCCCAACATCTGATGTTGACCCCCGTGCACTACTCGATGTCCTCTACTCTCTCCTTTGGGCTCGCTGGCCACCTACACTCTCAGCACTATACGTGTGAGACTGTGTCTGCTCACTCGAGACTATCTGTGGTGGTCTCATCACACCATCTACTAATATCTACAGCTCGGGCTCCTCCTCCTGTACCTGTACCTGAGGCTCTTGCCTCTCTACCTGTATCTACGGCTCTGGCCTCTCGGCCTGTACCTATGACCCCTGCCTCCCAGTTGTCCCTACCTGACCCTGCCTCTGTATGACCCACCACTAGCTATATGCCACTGTCACCCCTGCATCATCTATGTGACATTCCACGGGCTCCTCCTCCTCCCCTGTCAACTTTTCTAGATGGGGTGGAGATAAAGGTCTCTCCACCTCCTCTCTCCTATATTGTGGGAAAGGTGGGGGCACATCCTGCACTAATCCAAACTATTTCACCTCACTCGGTCGACAGGTATCATCTCGTGCTCCCCCGGCACGGCTTCCCTCTATCCATCTCTATAATTGTAGTCCCTCCAGCTCTGCGTACATCCCTTTGTAAGAGGGATAGGTCACATAGGGTCTCCAGACTATATCTACACTGGACAGGCTCTCTAGTCTCTTTCTATAATACGCTACGTCGTATGTAGCCCGGGCTCTCTGTACACCGCCCTCTGGCACCCATCGCCTATAACCAACTCGAATGACTCCCCACTCAAATGCATCTACCTGGGGCAGGCCTATCGGTCACACACACATAATGTGCTCATAGGCCCAACAGTGAAGAAGGAAAATGCAACATAGACTGAATCTCTGCAATCATCCGTAGGCCCACAACTCTCTATATAACTGCACCAAGAAAGTTGGTGCCCATGCAAAACTGGTATGATCAATCATCATGTCCCGAAGGACACCCATCAGCGACCGTGGGAACCTCCCACCCTCTGAATCTGGCAATGTGTAGCACCCGATCACCTCCATCATCAACACTATCAACCTCATCTCCTCAGGATGGGCAGCATAAACCTCTCTGTAACTCAGGCTGGCACTATGGTAGCGCAACTCACCCGCTCTCTCTCCAAACACCTCATCGTGACCTCAAATGTCACTAAGTAAACCTGGGCTCCACTAATCGGTAGCCTCAATATCCTATATATATCCTCTAGGGTGATGGTCATCTCCCCCGTCGGCAAGTGGAAGGTGTTAGTCACCGAATCCCATCTCTCGATGAGTGCGACCATCAAACTCTGCTCTCTCACAACCCACCCATAACAGTGGATCCCAATCAGGCCGACATCATCAATGTGACTCCACTCCTCGAAATTCACCTATCCATGCAGCTCTAGCAATATAAGCGGCTCCCGGTCCCTCATCCGCAGCTCATCCCGGGCCTACATCCAACCAACACTATGTATTAATACGCTTTCCCCACTTACCCTGTGTTCACCCCCAAACCACCTATTCTTCACGAAACCCCTCTACCCTAATCCTTACCCAACCCACCCTCAACTTGTCCCCTCTCTCTTACCCCACACCTTTACATATCTTACCCTACCCATTTCCCATCCATTTCCACTGCCTAACCCATTTTTTCCTATTTCTGGCTCCATTTCTTTATTTTCACACCGACTCCGATTACCCATAACCGTCACCAATAGCATTTCACCGCCATCGGTTACCTGTATCATAACCGATGCCACTTTTTACATAACCGACATCGGCTGAAAGTGACCAATGCCGATCACTGTGGTGCCGAACGGTGCCGAAACCCCTGACCAATTTTTTTCAATTTTGACCAAATCAACCTAACTACCCAACCAAACCTACTTCAACCTTCCCTACTTCCCTTCCCACTCCTATTGACCTACATTCCAACCTCCCCCACCCTAATTATATCCAATTTACCTCCCAATCCAAAATTCAAACTCCCCCCTCCCACATTTTTATTACAACCCATATTTTACCATACTTAATCAATCAAATCATTAAGCTATGGTGTGGAGCTTACCTCATCCCTTTGCCGATGCCATGGCGGTATATCTGGCCACTGAATGGGTGGACCACCTGACCCCTCTCCTACCTCTGCCATCCTCAACTGAATAACCAATCCTCAGCCACATGAATCGTGTCACCTGATCTCGCGGCCCCACCTCTCACTCAACCACTCTCGCCTATGTGGCTTGCCAACCAATCTCTCTACAGTACTCTTTTGAGCTCTTCCTCTTCCTCTTTTCTTTCTTCTTGTCTCTTTTCTCCTTTTCCAATAGCACAAATGAATTTTCAAACATGGGTTTTCCACTTTTTATACCCTACCCGACTCAACCGATGTCGGTTATCCTTGACCGCTACCAGTCTATTGCCCTAGCTAACTACCATCGGTTCCCATACACCATCATCAGTTCATCCTGACCAGTGTTGGTTACCCTGCATACTCATTGCCCTCACAAAAACCTCATTTTTCCTTACCTCCTCTTTCTTTTTCCTCCCCTACACCTATCTGGACCACTTTACCTTCACCTCTAGCCCTCCACCCTCTTCAACCTCCTCGCGTCCATTGTTTCCACCTTATTATTTTACCCCTACCTCGGCCTTACCCGTGTCGTGATCTCAATATTTGGACCTGGACCATCGCTAGTGACCTTTGACCTCATGTGTTCGCTATACCTTACGGCACTGTTACCTGTGTTGTTGACCTAATGACCTTACCTAGCCTATTTCCGTGACTATTTATCCTGACCCTACCTTTGGTGTACCGGAACATACCTAAACGTTCCTGCACCTAACCTACGTTGTGTTTCCTGACCTTATCCTATACCTTGGATACCAGATTCACTTCACCCTTGTTTGGATAAACCTATCAACCTTAGACGATGTAGAGTTTACCTACTCTTCAACCCGATAGTGTGTTACATAGTTTATACGTGTGTGTGCGTTTGACTGTTACTATCTTTGACCCTAACCCATTACCTAGATTACCCAAGTAGACCTTTCACCCTCTTCCCCTACACCCACTTACCTTTTCCTCCCATTTACCTTTTATCAAACCACTCACCACTTCATCCGGTTACCTTGTCAGTTCCTGGTTGAGGGGGATCACCTTCACCCACACATGGGCCAACCACATCTTATTTTTGTTAGCGCTGCTTACCAATACAAGCTATGCAACAAAAAGGGGCAAAATGTAGACACTAAAATTAGGTCACACTCCCCCTTCACCCCACTAATATTAATTTAATTAATTTAAGTTAATTAATACATTATCCTCACTATATTTATTATTTAAATATCTTATTTAAATAATATCCACACATACAGTTCACTTAGACACCTCACCAAGTTAACTCAACCTAAGACCTATTCTTAGCAAGTTCCCATAACTAACTAAGACTTACCCAAACCCTAAAAATCAATGCCTACATTCCCTCTAACCACATTCCCGCATGCTCACAAGAAGCTCCCAGTCTAATCCATGGGATAATGACACAAGATTCGAGGAAATCAGGAGGATCTCCCCTAAGTTTGGTAAACCTAGAAAATCCCACCTTGACCGACGTCGGTTACCCCTAACCATCGCCGGTTAAGCCAGACCGCCGTCGGTTACCCCTTTTAACCCCAAAACAACCTTATTCTCAAGGTTGGAATTTGGAACCTGGAAGTTGGAAGCAAGAAAGTTGACAAACAAGAACAGATCTCAAAAGATAACGCATCTTTAGAGAGTCAATTCCAGCAAGAACTCACATCCAAGGAAGGAGATTGAGCATCTTCTCCTACACAGCCATCCCAGCCACATTCTGATCTATCTAAGCAAAGAGGAGCGTGCATGCAGCCCATGCAGAAGATTTTCTTCAGTTGGTGATCACTTGCAGCCTCCAAACCCATCATCAGCACCTCCATCCTTCACACACAGACGTTTGGAAACAAAATCCAAGTAAGTACAACATCATACTTTCCTGGTTATTTCATTTCATCATTATTTTATCATCCATTGTTTATCTTGCTCCCTATTGACCATCTCCAACACTTTTCATCTCCATAGACCCATTAAAACCTCACCAAAAACCTACTCCAGTCACCCATTACCTCGTCCTGACCAACCAAATCCTTTGTGCAATCACAAAGGAGACCAAAAACCCCATTCTATGATGTTCTCAGATCTCACAGTAACTGGTGCTAGTTATACCTAACCACGGTTGGTCACCCCTGACCGACGCCGATCTTTGTGTTTACCCACACAGCCTTAAATAGAGACCTATCCACCTAATTTTACTTCACCCTCACTCACCTGTGACCTACCTGAGACCTTTATTAGACCTGCAGAACCCAGAACCAACCATTTGACCTGTGGATTCTATTCTAGCTTAGCCTGTTAGATTAGATCTATTTCTTATTGTTTTTTAAGTGAGATACCTAAATCATTTTAAAATAACAATAGGATTTATCTTGTTTACAACATTAATTTGTTTAAAATAGTGGACTGACAGCCATCTAGGAAGTATCATACTTCCTGGATCTAGCTTACGCTAGGCAGTTCACTGCCCATATTGTTTAATTCTTTCTGGTGGTCTTGCTTTCATTACAGGTAGTTCCTCCTAGCCAAAAGGAAGCTCTCACGATCAACTGTGGATTCAGAAGTCATATGCGTGCAACAACCCATCAACTGACATTTGAATAGGTATTCCTCCTATGCCCGTTACCCTATCTGTTTCGTCAAAAATTCAAAGAAACAATCTAAAAAAAAGGTGAAACACTTGGAACAAACTCCATCATGGAGAGCTAAGATCTTGGCTCTTGGAAATACTCTACTTTTCCCTTTTATGAATGTGTAAATGTTGGTATGTTTGTTATTGTTGTGGGTTATAGTTAGATGGCCTAGGAATGGTGTAGGAGAAGACTATGGGGCTTATTTTGTGGGAGGCACAAATATGTTTTAGGGAGGTATAAGGCTGGAGGGAGTTGGGAATTTGGGTTCCACCTTACAAAGAAATAGCTTTCATTTCTTTACTCGTTATGGGGTGCCATAAGAGGTTGGGGAGATATAAGATAATGTGAGGAATAAGGGGTACTTGCAGGAGGCATAAGGGCGTGACAGGGTTTGAAATGATATTCATATATATACTTATATTTTGGGTGGGTTGTACTCAGGTAGTGATACCCATTTCCCCGTTTGGGAGGCATAAGAAGAATCCCCCATAGTTCTTTCTCCTTTGGATTGCTTGATGAAGCCTTAGTATTGTTTTTTCATGTGTTAATGTAGTTGTAAAACTACATTTTGTTTTGGACTGTGTTTTTAATTTGAAATGTGCTTGTTGAAAGATTGCTTTGTGATGTGGAAGCCTATTGTTGTCATGGGTTGAAATACATTTCTTATTGATTTTTGGTTGGGGCTCGGGGGCCAATGAAGAAGGATGAATTCTCCTTTCATTAGATGTCTTGGTTGGGTGGAGAGTGTTGTCTTTCCCCTGCCTTTGTTGTGATCAAAATTGGAAGAAAGAGAAGAATGCATGTTGTTGTTCTGGAGCTGAGAAAAGGCAATTTGACAGTCCCTTGTGAAATGAAATCTCACTGTAACCTTTCCCACTTGAAGTGGATGACCTTGTAAATGTTTGTAATGGAAAGATGTTGTACTGACTTCAAGTGGAAATTGGAACTGTAAAAGAGATATACTCTATATGTTGTTTTGTATATTTTACTTTGAAATCAAATGAAAATGAGGTTGTATGAGTTTCATTGGAATTATTAGAAGTACTTATATTGTTTATATGATATTCTTCAATTGGAAATTTGTGTTTATCATGCACTAGGAATTCCCTATTTTGAAAATGGAAATGTGCAACACGTGAAAAGAAAATGTATTATTCTGCCTTGTGTCAATAAATGATTTTTGGAAGGAATAAATGAAAGAAGTTGTAAAATTTCCTTTGGAAATCAATAAAGGAATGAAATGCTTTTCCCATATTGCATTGTTAAGTTTAATTCGATCATATCAATGTATTGAAATCTTTGTTTGAAAGGAAGAAATGCATGTGAGAAAAATACAGTATTTTGTCTCTTTGAAATGTGAAAAATTGGAAATCAATATTACATTTTGGTCTTGAATGGTTTTTTTAAATCAACTAAAATGTATTATATTGGAATTGGAACGTATTCTAAACACTTGGAAGAAGAAATGGTAAATAGACACATTAAGATTTGATCCCTGTTATTTGTAAGTTTAAAACTGGTAATTATCTAAACCAAAAGAATGCATAGTTCGAACCTGCAAGCAAGAAACAACAATGAAGCATTACAATTGAACATGCTAGGGTGTAAACGAGCTCAAATTGACTAAGACACTTAAGGAAATATTTCAAAACTTAGCAAAATCAGGCTCAAACCGTTTTCCAATCATTTTTCTGTCAATAAATAGAAATGCTCAAATTTACAAGTCAATCAGACAAATTGAACCTTTAATCCTTCCTTAAATCCATTTAGGAACAATCCTCCATGTCTATTTGACATGTTGAGAGAGGAGGAAGATCAAATTGAATAAATCTAACAAGTTAAAATTTACCAGTTCGCATTGTATAAGCCTGCAGGACGTTTTCTTAAAATTTACCCCTTAAACTTTATCAAAACCAAAAATTAGTAAGCTTGATGCAAAGAGGACGTCAAGATATTTCCAGAAAGTCCTTGTTTTCCCCAAACTGGGCTCTCTATCAAAATTTATGGCCTTCTGAAGTTTTCTTCCTTGGCGTTGAAATTTTGGGAAAAAATTCCTTGGCGGACGCGTGGCCCAAATTTTTCCTTTAGGACTTAGGAAAATTTTTGGGAAAATTTTCAAAATTTTCTCCACCTCCCTACCATCCCGCAGCCAATCAGAGGCTGCCATGTGGCACCATGAGGTGCCAGCGGTGGGATGGATCCCCTTTTTAACTTAGCACTTTCAAAAAAAATTGGGAAAATTTTCCAAGTTTTCCCCGCCAGACCGTAACCAATCAGGTGATGCCACACGGCATCACGAGGCATCGGCAAAGGAATGGGTTCCCTTTTTTCCTTCACATATAAGAAAATTTTTGGAAAAAATTTCCAAATTTTCTCCTCTGCTCCGCTGGCCCGCAGCCAATCAGGGTCTGCCACGTGGCATCGCGAGGTGTCGATGGAGGTACGGGTCTTTGTACCCGCTTAGCCCTTCGGGGCATTAAACCATTTTTCTCCCCGCTACCTCACCTTCCCCATGTTATCTTAGGAGATGCCACATGTCCTTTGTGGTCTCACAGGAGCGCGGGCGCATAGATGAATTTTCACCCCGCGTGGGAAAATTTGCAAATGTCTCCCGCCACCCCGCCTTTCCTCGTTTTTCCACGCACTACCTTAGGGAGAGCCACGTGTCCTTTGTGGACCCGTGGGAGTGCGGGCACAAATTTGATATTTTCTCCCACGTGGTAAAAAAAATTCCCAAGGTTTCCCCACGGCCCACCAACCCGCCCTTTGGGCAAATTTTCTCCCCTGGGCCCGCAAGCCCGCCCTTGGGGAAAATTTTCACCCCAAGGCCCGCCAGCCCATAACTTGAGAAATATGAGGAGTTAGGAGGAATTATTTATACCACTGGAAAGGTGAGGAAATTTCCTATCTAATGGGAGTAATTTAGGAAAAATTTGAATGCATTAAGTATGAGAAAAATCAAGTTGAAACTTCAATCCTGTTAGAGAATGGGTATGGTGAGGAATTTTTCCCTCTGAACCTAATTGAAACTTCTAACCCTAAATTTTGGACCTTATGACCTCTAATAATTATTAATAAAAGAAAATTATATTCTAGTAGATTAGAATTGTTTCGGAACCTGTTAGTGACAACTGTTGTCTTGTAACCTGGTTGTATACTCTTTTAAACAAAAAAAAATTATTCCATAATTTTCCTAGCTAATCCTAGGTTGTTTTTGGATCTCAAGTGGGTTGTTTTAATAGGCGTTACAGCAAGTATAGCATCACGTTGGTCTAATAAAAGATTATTGTTGGCACTGAAAGGAGGGAAAACTTGGTTTCTAATGGCCATAGTGACAAGTGGTTGATTATTTTTGGGTGGAGGAAACCTTCTGAAAGGGGGTGTTGAATGGCCTCTACAAGATGATGTTGAATCGCCACTTCTCCTTCTTCTTGGAGGGGACAAAGACAATTCTATATGTCGATAATTTCCTTTCCTTGAAGAAGCTCTTTTCTGAACTCTTCGCATAATTTAACACACTAAAACATGAAATCTAGATATGTGAATTCATCAGGTACTGTGATTCATGAAAATACTAAGAGGAGTACCAACTCTTAGCTATTCCCACCGGGCATGTCAAATTTTTTTGTCGCGTGGATCATGCACCCATGAAATCTCTAAGTGATTGCGTGCAACATGGGAACATTCCCAAGGTGTGGTACCTTGTCACCTTGGGATGAACCTCCGAAGAAGGTCGGATTCCTTTCAAACTTGGTGCACTTGAAATAAAACTAATCTACTTTCTTCTTGAGAAAATGGATAGGAAGGTTATCACATAACACGTAAAATGGTGATGCACTAAGAATTAATTGAACAAAAATATCTACTTCACTTGCACAATTAATATTATAGAACAATACATAGCATGCACATATCCTAAAGATCTTCTTAATTAATGAATCGATGCAATATAAAAATCACAGCAACGGAAGGGATTTAAGATTTTCCACAACTAAAACACAAATATTTGTATTACAACTTCACCAATAATTTAATTAAGATGATTGATACAAAGGCAATTCAATTCATCATATACAAGGAATTAAACATTCACAAGTACTTAACAAATCATAGAGTTGCACAATATACCACATGTTCGAAGGAAAAATAGTGTTCTGAATATGTGTGTGTGTGTGTGTGTGTGTGTGTGTGTGTGTGTGTAAGGTCTGAATTTGTTCTTGGACTTATCAAAAATAATAGAGCCCTTTCACAAAATATCTAAGAGTTTTTAATTCATAATGCATCCATCTATTTATAACCTAGAGGGTTGACCAATTATAGCTCCACCCTTTAACTAACTTAACTAAAAATAGAGTGCATTAATAACATAGGGAACAACCTCCCATGAAAATAGCAAAATTAGTTACACATGTTGACCAAGTCAACCCTACAACTTTCACTAGTCCTAGATCTTGGAGACTGCTCAACAATGGTTGTCAAGCCTAGTTAGGGAGGATAGCACCTTTATCTTCCTCTAGTTCTTCTTCCTACTCCTCTAAGGCTAATTTTCTCATGTAATCAAATAAATGTTTAATGATCCCTTCGACCTATTCTTCTTTAGGTCCACACACTCAGTCTCTTTGGACACCTTGGCTAACAATATCTTAATCATGTTGGCAATATTTTTAAGTTGATTCACAAAGTTCTGATAAGAAACCAACTTGTAGACAGAATCAATGCTAAAACATTTTGTAACATCTTCATCTTCATTTACCTCACCCTTAAAATTCTCAATGATTTGATAAACAATAAGAACATCAACAGTTTGATTTAGGAACTTGTAGTGGATATTTTTAAACTCTTCTGAAATATCATTCAATCAATCTACTTCTTCAATTCATTTTTTCTCAAGTTTCACCACAAGAGCTCACAACACTTGAACCCAAAATTCCATAGCCTACTGAAATTAAAACATCTTTGAATCATCTTTAATCACACCTTCCTTTAGAAGTAAATCTGAGTCGACGCTTCGGATTAAGTTCCATGTTTCTAGAGCAAGAGATAGATTGTCATTGTCCTCACTAAGAAGTTCACTCAACTTCATAACAAATTTTTCTGTGTACAACTCATTATAAAAATCCACAGCAGTTTTAATCAATGGATTGGCATCCTGAATCAAACACTCCATCCATGTTCTGATTACTCTACCTTTCTACACAATTTTCTCCACTACATGGAAGGATGTATCATCAAAACTTGAAGAAATGGTGAGAGCGGTCGTAGCTTGTACAGGCTATGTGATTTTGGTTAGAAGAGTTGTGAACTTCTCAAATTTCCCCTTAAGCTCATCTTTAGTTGCCTTATCCTTGTCATACTTCTCCAAAAAATTACTGAGAGATACCTGCACATCTTTCTTAGCTCCTTTATGGGTAGCCTTCCCTAGTGTGAACCCAGAGATTAGATAGTCTGTTGCCGCTATAGTCTCATTTTTTTCACTACAGTAGGAGTAGTTATTTCCACAAACCTTTCTCCTAATTAATCAACTGACATATTGGAGACAATCCTTAGCTTCTTGTCCTACCTTTTAGGAGTTGGATCTAGGACACTCAAGTCAACAACATCAACAATAAGTACTCTCTTCTTCTCCTTAGGGGTTTTCCTATGTAGCCATTCAGGTATAGAAGAAGATGATGTAGAAGATATCATTAGCATAGTCACAATGGTACTTGGAGCAACTGATAATACTAAGGCACTAGTCTCAGTCACAAAATATGGAAGTGACGTAGTGACAATGGAAGGTGGATAAGAAATAATGGCCTCTAGTGTGGGTGAAATAGACATGGATACGGAAAGAGGTGGTTGTGGAAGAGGGGTGGAAAGAGGAGATCCAATCCCTAAGATATCTCCAACTGAGAGTGTAGGAAGGGAATAAAACACCTTAGCCATGGAGGGAGATGTGCTTGCTAAAAATAGACTGTGGAAGGAAGTGTCTATGTCTTGTGAAGAATATGAAACCATCATAATTCATAAATCTGAAATACCTTTCCAATGGTATTATTTTTGCCTCCAAATCATTACGGAGCTCCCGGAATCACTTCCCAAAGCTCGGGTGTTATTTTGAATTACAAACTCCTTCACCTTCAAAAACCCACTTTTACTTAACTTGTCCCCAAACCTTCAAATATTTCCTAAATATTACTAAACCACTTGCAAAACATTTTTTATCTCCTCAATACCACCTCTTGGTGAATTTAGGTATTCAACTCTGCTTCGAGAGGTGTGCACCTATCTCAGAAAGACTAAAAATAGCCTTTCTAGACTAACTAAAGAAACTGCCTTAAGAAGAATTACATTGGAAGACTTTCTTGATCTTGTTTTCACATTTTAAATACATGGGCAAGGTTGTTACAACACACATGAACACTTTAAAGGATAGGATAGGCCTAACATAGAGGAAAAAATGATCCAGAGAAGTGTTTAGGAGGGCTTACAAGCAAAAAATTTGACAGTAGGGTAAAGTTTTCATGTTTTCACCTTGAATTTTTCCCTTGCAAAAACACATGACAACATAATTATAAGTACTTTTTGGACATCATTTCACATACAACATCATCATTTCTCCATAATCATCATACATCATGAATAAAAGCTAAGTTATGAACATGGAAGCTAAGATCCATCTCACATCATCATATCTCCATAATAAATCAAGTGTACCAAACACATCACTCCCTTCCTTTACATCAAAATTTTCAAAAAAATCATATATTCAGAAAAAATCAAAAAAATCACAAAAACCATAAAAATCCAAAAAAAATCAAATATTCACAAAATAATAAAAAATCGCAAACATATGAAAATATTTCAACAAATCAACACGATTTTGATAAAATCACACTTTTTGCTACTACCCTAGTAGTCATTCCAATCTTACGAATATCACGCTACATCATCTTCCCTTTGCATGTTAATATCTCTTCTTGGGGCAAGTCATATCAATTATTTTCTCCTTCTTGATATAACTTCACTTGGGGTGATTTCAGATCTCATTCCCCTCTAGATTTCAAAAGTTTAATGCTCACAAAAAATTATCCTTTTCAACTCTCAAATCCATTTTCAATGCAGATCCAACAAGAGTGCCATTGGGAGTATCTAAGATCACTCCCCTCTTCGGTCTGATCCTTTTCCCTTGCAATTCATAAGTTTAGTTCTTGGGGGCATTTGCATCTACTTAATCATCATTATGGCACATAGTAGGAGCATAGATAATTGTTTTCTTTTCAAATTCTTGTGGCATTGTTGCTCTTACTTTTTAGACCAATTACACGTATTTCATTTTCATCTTGGCTTCCTTATAGTCATGGTGCATACTTTTACGGTGTATATGGGGTTTGTTTTCATTTTTATCTTTTCTTTGATATGTGTGTGTTTTCTTTATGCACATAACCCGTTAAATGTCTTGATTATTTCATAATAGTGGTGAAAAATCTATTGTGCAATAGCAAAATAAGGTCTCTCTAAATTTCACTCTCCAAATGACGCTCATGCTACAAGCACAATCCCTCTTATCTTCATTCCAATTCCTTGGCTTCTTCCTATCAAGTGGTTTTCCATAGATTTGTTGTGTCACCCACCTACTTGAGGGGGCATTCCCTTACCATTCTACTCGTTGGGGCATCCAAAGGATTTTTCAACTTCCGCTCGTTAATCTGCATGCATCTATTATCTTTAAAATGTTATTACTTTGTAATAACACTTTAAAAAGGGGAAAATTTAGACACCCTAAAAATACATACATATTCCTAGCCTATCTCTATCCCATTAGAGTTAGTTAAATTAATTATATCCTACTAGAATACATCCCTTTAGAATTAATTAAATTAATTCTATTATTTAAATCATAACTCGTTAGAATTAACTAATTTAATTTTATCATGCCCTTGGAATTAATTAAATTAATTCCTACAACCTTTAGCTTATTTAATTAAATATTTATTTAATTAAAATGGATAATTATCCTCTCACAACTCGTAACTTATTAAATTATTTATTTAAATAATCATATTTATCTACTCACGCTCCACTCCACTCTACTTCTAGAACCCTACAATGGTGGGGGTAGAAAAGCTACACTTACAACCATCTTCACGCACAAAATCCAAATATTCATTGCCCTTGCAAAGTTGCAACTGCATAGACCAAATTCAATGGCTATTTCAAGAAATTATAATTATGAACCTGTAACCCATTCAAACCTTGATCCAATGTTCATGGCCTCACCCTCAACTATAAAAAGTAGCCCAATCCTTTATAAATCATCCTTGGAAGCTTTGTGTAATTACAGCCAACTTCTGCCAAACTTTCCATCTACATCCTCATTTCTATATGCTTGTAGCATTGTCATTTTCTACATTTGGAGATCGATTTCAAGAGCATCCACAATCCAACAGCGACAAGATTCTACAAGTTCAAATACTTCAAGCAATCTTCCTTGAGGTTTACAAGGAAAATCTTGGAGGAAAGGTTTGTTGCCATATTTGTTTTTCACATTTCTGTTAAGTTTTTCATTGTCATTTTCTATATTTGGAGATCAATTTCAAGAGCATCCACAATCCATTCTACTAAGTTTTTCACTGCTCGCAAAAACCTATGCATAGATTTTTCATCCTTCTTTCATCAAATGTGTGCACTCAATGAATAAGAAAGAATAAATAATAAGAATAATTTCCCAATGTGGGACTTAACCAATAAATGAATAAGAATTTTAGAGGTTTAACACATACATTGGGTTGTTTGTTGAGTTGTATAAAGGTGATAGAAATTTTGTTTAAAATATGAGGTAATTTATAATATTGGAGGAACAATATGGGGCCCCATTAACATCCCTCGTTTTTATGGGTTGTGCATGTTATTGAGGTCATGTTAGGGTTTGAAACTAGAAAAGCACATTCCCATCAATTCACAGTGGAACTAGAGAAAGTGAAAAATGTTTTCGACAATGAGAAATGAGAGATTGAAATCATAGACCAATTTTTTCATTTTTGAAGAGAAAACCATTTATGTACTCATTTTGGAAGTGGTCTACTATTTTTATACCTATTTTGGAAATAGTCAATATGACTTTCTAATTTTTGTCTTCTAGGGTCAATTTGTTCTTTTTTTGGATCTGTCTTTTTCCACCTATCACTAATGACTACAATGTCATGTGATCTAATGTATTACCATACAAACCCTAATTCTCTGGCATTTACATTATTTCATATTTCCCTATGTTCTAGATAGTCCATTATTGGAGGTAATTAGGTCTAATTTACTACTTTTTTTGAATTAATCCTAATTCCAATTATATATGATTAGTTTGGTATATTAGTAATGTAAAATCACTTTCCATATCTACATTGGTAAGCTTCAAAAACAAGATAATGGTTGAAAAACTAACTAATTTATATAAGCTACATAATGAGAGTGATAGATGGACACTCCTAAAAACATCATGAAAAATGGGGAGAAATTGAGTGGGGTGACTTGCAAGAAATAGAAGATGAAATTCACTTGTAACATTCTCATTTTATTCTATATGTTAAAAGTGGTTTTACATTAACCATGCAATACATCTAATAACATATGTTGAAATTTAAGTGTAATATAGATTAAACACACTAAATCAAGCCTAATTGCATAAATATGAACATATCCATCAAAATTAAACAGTGCAATGCATGTCCACACAATAAGTTGAAAAGGACCTAAAAATGTAGCTGAAATTAAAAAAACATTCAATAGAATTAATTGTCTCCTCTACTAGTACTATAACACCGCGGTCCTAAAAATTCTCACTTTGTCTGATTATCATTGCACATCCATTTTATTCTTCTTTGGGACTATAAAAACCTCAGTCATTTTTCAGAATCCAAAATAGATCTCTAGGGAACTAGTCTCCTTTCTTTGAAATGTAATAGAACGGGAACACCTTTCAAGAACAGAATTTAAAATGAGGGATGTTTTAGGGGCCTATGTTATCCCTCTATTATTATCATGCATATTGATGAGAATAGCTTCTAAATATAACACACCAATTATAATTCAAGTCAACAAATAGCCTAATGAAATGCAAGTACTCAACCCTTTTCACTTTTAATGACAAACAATGTAACACCATAAACTCTAGATGCTCTTCACAAATCATTAATTTCTTGAATGTTTCTCTAAATTATTATAGTTTATTTGTGGCACAAGGATTTTCTTCCATCATTCTTTATATGCTTCTTGATCTCTATATTGATCTATTTATTAATGTCCTATATGTTGTAAATGCATTGATTCGTGAACGTATGTATTTATGTATATAATTTTTAAATTCAAATTAATACACTAATAGCACACATGCCAACACATAACATAAGGTAAATCTCAGAAAATACATGCCAAATACACTAGGGGATGAATAAGTGTCAAAATGGACACATAAAAAGAAGACCATAATCTTATTGCTACATTTTGTGGAGAAAACCCAGAACATCGGACATGTGAGGGAGATTGAAAATATGAGAGGAGAGATAACGTGGTATAAGAAAGAGAATGATAAAGTGGAACATGTTAAATTACATCTAGAAAATAAAGGGGAACATGTCAAAATATGTATAGAAACAAGGAACACACACCTACAAGATCTTAATTTGTACCAATAATCAAAACACACACAAGTACACTAGAACAATGAAAATATATAATAAAAAAATTATTCATGTGCCAAAATTAGGTGTTTATAGTTATATAATGATGTTACAAGTGACTACCTAGCTATTTGCAATCATACCAAGGTTCATAAATTCTTAAGTTGTGATATAAAAAATATGGAAATTTATTCTAAATATAACTACCTACCAAAAGAGTGGTCTAAATAAGTTAAACAAGTGACCTTAATCAATCAAGTTTTCTCTAATGAGATATTAAGAAAAAATTGGACTCTCATTTTTTCTAGTCTTCAAAATATTTGGAATGAAAGGAACCCCCAAGGGTTGGCCCAACCAGTTGTGTAGGTTACATGAAGGTGCTCTGACTTGGTAATCATGAGTTCGAGTCCCCAATTTAAATTCATTGGAAGAGTGAGGAATCTACATTAGTGTCGAGACTATAGTGGAAGGCCAATTCGAACTTATGACCACCAATGAAAAGGATTCACAAGCATACTCGCTTACTAATTTCCCTCAGCACTCACAAATCTTGAGGAGGAACAAACATGCCCAAAATCACTCACAAATATTGAGGAGGAACAAACATGGAATAATGAATATATTCAAAGTTGTCGTGCAGCTTACTATTCCCATAGATTGCAGTCAAAAGAATAACCTCATGGATTCTTGAGCATTGTGCATGATAAAATGGATAAAATGAAAACTTCCATACCAAGGATGGGTAAAAAAGAAAAGTCAATAAGTAATGTTATGAACCTACCAGTTACTTTGACTGGCATACTCACACATGGACACGAGACAGGGGGTTTCGGCCATTTTGGCCTGCCATTTGTTGAACGTGGAGCAAACTATACAGTCACATCATTAGCTTTGTGTCTCAGGAAGCTTGAAGAACATGTAATTAATGATTATGGAGATTTGTTTTATCGTTTTGGATCATCCAAACAGCCATTGTATGATGCATTATTATAAAATGATGTGCATGAAAAATGTAAAAGGTACAAGGAAATATTTGACCATTCAAAATCAGTTAGTGTTGTTAGCATGAATACTTATTTCATAAAGCGACCATCGATCCTCTACTTGCAATTGGATAATGCTTCAAGTGATAACAAGAATCATACATTATTTTCATTTGAATCAATTTTGACAGCAAAAAGGGTATTCAACATTGTGTATGTAAGCTTCCTTCCAATGGGACACACCCATGAGGATATAGATGGGAATTTTGGAAGATTAGCAGCATCATTACATAAAGTAGACACATTTTCTTTGCCACATATCATGGACTCTTACAGAACATGCCAAGAAGGGTCAAGTACATTCACTCCTTATCTTATTGAGGAAATGTACAACTTCAAGTAATTTTTGGAAGTGCAACAAGAGAAGGTAGTGGCTATTGGCTTATGAAGATCGTGTATTGGGAAAATGTTTTATGTACTTTGGATATACCATTTGTAAATTGTAACAGGAGGTCAAATGTTTGTTTTTGGCCAAAAATAGTACAGGAGAAAGACATATATGATCAAATAACATGAGGCACACATATTCACAAAGAATACTACATTAGTCAACATATCCCAAGTAATAATGATATTAACATTGGGCCTGTTTGTGGAAGATCTAACCAATAATTCAATCCGTTGAAGGATGTGTTCAAGGTAAAAATGCTACTTATATGGACAGGAAATGATAATGAAAAGATATAGATGGGGAGAGCATATGGGGATGTTTTTCTTCAACAGAAAGGAAATGATGTAGTTAAAAAGCTAAGAGTTCAATATTGGAAACCTGTAGAGAGAGGAGAAGGTACAACAACGTATCAAGATTGTTTAAATCCAAATAAAACATAGACCATATCAAACGAACCTAAAGCATATATCGATGTGGATAGCATCATCTGGGCATGGACATCAAACAAAAATTGGCAAAGTGGATCCATAAAGATACCTGATAAAGGACATATGGCCATTAAATCATACCTTGAACTACTTGAACAGGATAATGAATGTTGACTTGGAGAAACTATTGAAGTTCATAAATTTGTATGTGAAATCATCTTGGCCCAGGATGTGAGTTTAAAAAAAAATTCAAACCTTGGTCCTACAAAAATTTACAGTTGTATTATTATTTGATAATTAAATGAAAGATTGAGTATTATATTACTTTGGAAGATTTTTCCATAATATAATTCTATAAAACATTGTGTTGCTTATGGAACTCTTGAATCTTATTGATGTATTATTAATAATATGATTTCCACCCTGCAATTAATTTAATTTGAAAAAAAAAAACTTAATTATGCTCTAAGTAAGTTTACAGGGATTTGGATCTTGTGATTTAAAGGGAATGAGATGTGATTTACAAGGAATTCATTTCAAAATATTAATACTTTGGGTTTTTCTTGGAATTAGTCTTTATTTATGCATTCATTACAACCACAAAATTATATGGTCTTTTCCTAAAGCTATGTGCATGAGTCTAGATAACTTATTGTTTAATTGTTCTAAGACTTTATAAAATGCAAACCTTTGTGAAGTGTACATACTAAATTATATGCCTAGAATCCCCTAATTCTTGAATGCAAAACTATAGTATTGGGAGTGTCGAGATATATTATTTAATGCTCTCAACAAGAGTGACTAGAAATGCACCATGACTTAACCTACTGTCTGCCAAGATATAAATTTTCAAAAGAGGTCAAAATCCCTCATATATGAGTTATAGAAGAAGAATAAATATAAATTTGATACACATAAAAAAGAATTAGGAACATACTTATACCATGAGTGTGATGAGAATGGGTATATTTCCATTCTCATAGACTCAATAGTTGCTTCTTATTTCATACAACATGTACCCATATCACATTGTTTTAATTTTCAAAAGAGATCAAATTGCCTCATATACGAATCATAAAAAAATGAGATAAAGTAGATACACATAAAAAGAATTAGGAACATAGTTGTACTATGAGTGTGTTGAGAATGGGCATATTCCCATAATCATAAACTCAATATAGAATTAGGAACATACTTGTATGGCATAGTGTAAATATTGGAATCCGATATTACACTACTTAAATTCCAATAACAAACATATTGGAATCCGATATCACACTTGATAAAAATCAATAATGGCAATTTAGGAATCCAATTTCTGCAATTATAAAACCATAAATAAGAATACTATAAATCTAGATTCTTAGTAAAATGTCCATATTTAATGAAATTATGGTTCAAATCAAAAGGGGAAAAAACAAAAAACCTTTTGAAAGATGAAAATGTTACTACATAAACATCATTATCCTCAATCTTGAACATTTGTCTTACCCTTACATGGTGGTAAGCTTCAAAAACAAAATAATGATTGCAAAACTAAGAACTAATTCATATGAGGGACATAGTAAAACTTATAGATTTAGATACTCCAAATAATCTTTGGAAAAATTACTATATTAACTGAGTAAATAAATATTTGTAATTTCATACCTTGATTCATAAAAATTATTATCATAAATTTTTTGGTAAAGTGGTTTTACATCAAGCACACAATACATCTACCCATAAATATTATATGCAGGTATTTTTTCTTCAGGTTCCCAGTAAAAATATACTTTCCTCCTATAAAATGGAGTCAAAGGTTTCATTCACTACATCAGAAGTTAAGGGAGCATCTAAGTGTTTGTATTAGAAGTCTAGAAAGTCAGAGTCTGGAGTTTGTAGCAAAATTCATGATCAAGGGTAAATATGAAGTCTTAGCTTCACCAAGCCTTCTTGATTGTGAATAGCATAATATATGTTAATGGTGTTTGTAGGAGTTTTGTGTACTCTGGTGTTTATATGTTGATGATGTATGTATGAGTTTTGTGTACTCTAATAGTTGATGTTTGGATGATTTTTATGTACTCTAGTAGTTGGTATCAGAGCCTAGTTATAAAGTTGTAAAAGTTTCAAAAATAATATAAACCATATGTTTTTAGTGTCTTTGTTTATCCTTTTGTTTTAACAACACTTGTTCACTTTATCGCGCTCGGCACTAGTTCTTCTCTTGTTTCCATTATCTTTACCGGTTGACTGTTATCGCAAAGAGGCGTGTCATTTGTGAGTCACAGTGTTAAGCATAGTTTTTGGCCGATACCATTAAATCAAAAGTGGGACACTGCCATAATAATGGAGCAAGTAGGCCAACTCTTGCTACGAGAAGATGAATTTGAAGAATACCATGTCATTATTGCTAATATTTTCACTGTAAATTTTGCTACAGATTTACAAGAAGAAACTAATCCATTTCTAGAATGGAAGTTACCCAAGATCTCTTATGACCAGGTTTATGATAAGTTCTCCTTTTCATTTTTTGTTGCTTTTTATTTTAAAACTAGATATTTTGTCATACAAGTATCTCAAATAGATAAGCATGAGTTTGATATTCCCTTGATAGATCCAAAATGAATTAAGTTCTTTCAAATTCATAAGTTTAATAAGTTTTTCCATATTTGGTTTTGTATAAATAGGAATCACTTCTCTTTTTAGGTGAGGATTGAATGCATTTTTGTTATTTTGTACAAACTAGTTTGCATAATGGCCCAATTTCCTTTGATTTTTTTCCTAATTTTCCAATTGGAATTCATCATGATAATATTTTAAAACAAGTCTTGTGTCTACATCTTACAACCTTTGGAATAAATATAAAGCCAGGTTTATGTCTGGTTGTTATACATTACAAGATCATTTATAGATTGGTCAATACTTTACATCTTGTAGTAAAGAATGGATTAATAAAGGGCATCAGCGTGGTGAGTCATGTTAGTATAGAATCTCATAAGATTGAGCGTGAGTTAATTTTATGGTCTGACATAAAATTCCCTAACGAGTAGACATTATCTAGGAAAAATATAGAAAAGGTCAACCCTCATTTCAAAATGCCTCTAATGTTTTAGAGTCATCTAACAATGTGTATTTTTCTTTTAGAAATAAAAATTTTTCCTCTTCTCTATCTAGAATTTCTTCTGTTAGATCCACTTCTTCTTATTTTTCCACTCATCCTCCAAAGGAACAAAAAAAGAAAGAAAAAGCTTTTGTTTGCAGTCATGACAGTCTTATACATTATCCTAAAACTAATTATCTATGGTTTCAATACTGTGAAAAAATGATCAAATAGTATATTCCATCCAAAGGCCCATTGATCAACATGATTAAAAGAATCAACATGGAAAGATATGTTTCAGATCTTCCCCCTCTTGAAGATACAGAGATCACATCTGTTGATGGAAATCAGAAAGTTACTTACTGGTACCAAAGAACAGTTAACAAAGAGATTGAGCCTTCAAAGTCTTCAAAAATTCTCAATTGGAAAAATAAAGTAGTCAGGTTTGTTTATAAGACTTCCAAAAAGCATAATGTTACTCTTCTTGAGATGGAAAAAACACTTAAAGCTTTAGAACTCTACAATAAAAGTGAGATCAAATCTTGTATCTTTGTTTTGAATGAAACAGTTAATACTATTCCTTCCTCTATAAAAAAAAACTTCTTTTGTTGAGTCTATAGTCCATCCTGTAACTGATATCCCTAATATTTCTTTAGAAGTATCTAAAGTTGTAGTTGAGAATACAATCCCATTTTCAAGATTATTGATAATACTCGTAAGAGATAGGATCAACGCTTTCTACTTTTTAGAAACACCGCTCAAGCAAAATCCAATAAGTTCATCAAAAATTTCTTGAACAAAGTACTAAACTTGAAGTTGTCCAATCATATATTGAGTTGATCCCATCCATATCTAAAAACATTGATAATATTCATTTTGATACTAAACCATCTGATATCATAGCTCTTGATTGGTCTAAACCTGTTTCGTGGTCAAATGTTATCAAAAAGGTAAATGAGTCTAGTCCAAGCCCTTCTTCTTCTTCCAAAAGTATCTCCATGGAGAAACTAACTCTTGAAGATGTTAAAAGCATCTATACTCCTATAGAAGCTTTTCATATTGCTTAACCACTACATAACATTGTTCATACTCAAACTCTTTAACCAAGATGGTACAAAATTGAGTGCAATAATCCTACTCAAATTAAATAAATGGTTTGTGGTATGCTATCTTGGTCAAATTATCATATAACCCAATGGTGTAAAGACCCCCACTCTACATGTAGACACCTAAAATCCGCTTTCGCAGTCTTATTTCTCAAAGCACACTAATTACCCTCATTCTTACCATTTCCATTATAATTAGTGATTTCTGCTAATTAAGTGATGTTTCCCTCTAGTTTGGTTAATTAACGACGCTTTGTTGATTACCTAACATCTTTCACATTCAGGATGCCAATTTACGACACACCATAAGTCATAATCCTCTTCTAAACAAACAATTAGCGATTATTAGCTAATTAAGCCTATTTACCCTTGTTTTGATCAATAAACCCTATTATTGGCTCAAACACCTCTTCCAACCATTCAAGATCACCCCATTTCCCTCCAATACATCTCAAAAGGATTCAAAATCTTATCATAGCCTCTTAATTGACCCTAAGTGGTTAATTAAGGCTCCTCACATGTTAATCACTTGTTAATTCACTAATCATGATCACCAAGCCTTAATCTACTTTATCCTTTTTAGTCCCACATGCACCAAGATGCAAGCTTTCTTCAAATAGAAAACTACAAAAAGGACCAAGCTCCAAACTTAAAAATTTACGCCATACTTTGATTGATATATCATATAAGAGATAGGATTAAGAGCCTTACTTCCTTCTTGGATTAGCTTACTTAATATTTGCATCCAATCTTCATGTTGGTTAGTATAGGGATATCTAAAATGGACTTGTCACCATTGTTAGAGAGATCCTCTCTCCATTTGTGGAGTAGCAATAACCATAATTTGATTTCCCTTAGATCTAATTAGGTCTATGTTAAATAGTAATCATCTCACATAGTAAGGATGCTTGTAGATTAAATGTTTGATTTCATTTAGTTTCTATTGATGCATGCTTTTAAGCTTTGATCATGATGTTTCATTCTTAAGCTTGAACTTGGCTCTAGGCTATTATGGTGTTAGCCTTTACTAGTTAGTCATATTACAAAAGTTTAGGGTGTTATCACTACAGTTGAAGCTATTGTTAATGGGTTTGTTGGAATTTTTAAATAATGGTGGGACTCGTTTCTTGTTACAAATCAAACTATTATCTTAAATCAAGGTACTTCTGCATTGACTATTGCAATGATTAATGAATTCATGGGTAGCGTTTATAATGATAAGTTTAAGAATAATGTATTATTCTTTAAATCTAGAATCTATGATATGATTCACGTTAAGAAGTATCAGTGTTATATGCTGAAATTTTATTATAATTCTGGTAGGATAAATGATCATATAATGAAGCTAAGATATATAGAATTGTTTCCCGCATTTTTTGCTACTGAGTATAAAAAATCACTACACCATCATCCTACAGAACAAGTCAGCTTTGGCGGTATAAATCAAATCATAGATGAGACTAATGCTCATTTGTGCCAAGAAAAGTTTGACAGAAAATAAGTTGCTAAGGTGTGAAAGGCCTTAGGTGTTGAACTTTGCCAACTTCGGGATAATGATCCTTTTAGTTGCAAGGTTGTTCGACTTCACAAGCATCACACCAAGCACAAACCCTGTTCATACTGCTCTTCTTTTTTCAAAAAAAGGAAGGGGTTGTGGCACAAAATGAATTCCTATAACAAGTATTTTTCTCCTCCCAGAAAAAAATCATTTTTCAGAAAGCAAAGATACACTGGTAATAAAAGAAAGAAGCTTGTTTTTTTATATATAAAGGATATCACTATGCAAATAAGTGTCCATAAAAAATACTAATAAAGCCAAGGCTAAGGTGAATTTCCTTGAGGAAAACAATATTGATGAGGATAATTATTATTTTACTTTCGGATCTGATTATGAGAGTTCAGATATTCTATATAGTTATGATGAAGAAATCCAGAAGATAAATATGGTTACTAACTCAGAAAATAATTTTGAACCTGACAGTTCGGATTCATGGTATGATTCTTTACCTTGTTTTACAAATATTAATATGTTTTCAAAGTTTCAACATCTTTTTGTTCCTCCAAATTCATAGTTACTTGCTCATCAGTTGGATGAAGCCCAAAATGAATATGATATGTGTCCTTGGGATATAACAAGATTGCCTAATTTGTATCAAAAAATGACCAGTCTCTAAATCAGACACCAATCCTAGCTTAATGTTGAGATCCAACAAAAGTATAAAGAAGAAGAAAGACAGGTGTTTCTCACCCATTAACAAGAAGCACAAAGACCCGATCTAAAATATATAATTGATGAATATTTACATGGTCTGTATGGTGGACCTACCTTGATAAGTTCTTCCAGAACTACACCACCAAGAAAAATTAGTGGAGGCATAATTAGAAGCACTCGTGGTGGTCATGGAAGAGGAAGAGAAAATAACTTCCCTTTCTTGTTTCGAAAAGAAGTACCAATAGAACCAGGAGAACCATCTCAAAAGATTGAATCAGCTCCTCTTGTATCCAAAAAACAATGGTGAACCGATAGAATGACTTTTCTCAAAAAAATCATACAAAATGCTACTAAAGAGTTTTAGAGATTGGTCGAAGAATATGAACAAGATAAAGAATGTCTTAAAGAATCTCAAGAAGTACTGGAACAAGCTTATACTCAGTTCATCCAAACTCCAGATGAAGAATAACCAATCTAGGAGGTGAATACTTTCAAAAGTGCTCAAACCCCTTTTATTAGCATAACCTTTTGCATTCCTAATAGTAGATAATATACCTTAGATGCAATGATTGATATTGGTGCAGACATTAGTCTTCTTATAACCAAGGTCATTCCACAATATTGTTGGGAACAAACCTATCTAAAAATTACCTTTGGTAACAAGCTAGTTGTCTCAAATTTCCTAGCCTATGTCCCAATCAACATAGCAGGATTCCAAAGAACCGTTAGGTTTTACCAACATGATATGTAATCATATGACTACCTAATAGGAATGGATGCCTTATTAGAATGGGGAACCTTTATCCTTAATAAAGATATTATATCCTTGTTCAATCCCACAGTTAAAATTCCAAGAAAATATACTTATAGGATGGTTATTCCTTTAACTGTCAAACTTGAGAAGAAAAGTAACATTGAATGGATTCATAAATCCATTTTTCTGTGTCAGGATAATGTCAATGACATTGTCTAAAAAAATAAAAAATAACTTTCTCTTGAAAATACCCATGCATTCATTCGTAGAAAGAAGCTTTTTTGTAAAATAGACTTTGTCCTTAAATCCAAAGATGGAAAAAGAAATGTTTCCTAAGTTTAAATCCCAGGATAAAGGAATGAATCCCAAGGATCGCCTTGAATATGAGGTAGAAATCAAAAATTTGCTACAAGGAGAATTCATTCAAGAATCCAATTCACCATGGGCATGTGTTTCATTATATGTAAATAAGAGAAGTGAGCAGCAAAGAGGAAAGAAAAGATTAGTGGTTGACTACAAACCACTAAACAAATATATCCAAGCAATCCAGGACCCTATTCCTGCCAAAGATGATATGTTTAGTAGATTAAAGGCATCAAAGGTATATAGCAAGTTTGACCTCAAAAGTGGTTTTTGGAAGATCTTCATCCTGAAGACAAGTTCAAGACTACATTTGTAGTACCAGGAGAACAGTATGAATGGAACGTCTTACCTTTTGGACTCAAAAAAGATCTTCCATATTATAAAAGGTAATTGACAAGATTTTTGGTCCTCTATCTGAATTTTGTTTAGTATATATAAATGATATTCTCATCTACTCTAAACCTCCTAAAGACCATACAAAACATCTCAATAAGTTCTATGATACAATTTATAGTAACGGTATGTGTCTTTCAAGCACCAAGATAGAAGTATTTAAAGACTCTATCAATTTTCTTAGCTTAAACATTGCTTCAGGAGAAATCCAAGTTCAAGAACATATTGTGTCAAAAATTCAAACATTCCCATATCAGATAACAGAGTTGACACAACTTCAAATATTTTGTGGATGTGTCAATTATGTTGTTAGATTCTATCAAAGCATTGTTGCATATCACAGCCTCTTAAACAAGAGACTCCAGAAAAAAAAAAAATCCAGCTTGGAATGAAGAAATGACTCCAACTGTCAGAAGAATCAAACAACATGTATTAAGGTTACCACCCATGTCTCTTCTAGGTAATGGATTAAAGATCATAGAGACTAATGCTAGTAATGATATTGGGGTGTTATATTAAAAGCAAAAGAAAATAATGTAAATGAAAATATTTGCATATATGCTTCTAGAGCATTTCATGGTTCAGAGCTAAAATATCATTCTGCTCATAAAGAAATCCTAGCAGCAAAAAAAGCAATCAAAGATTTCATGTTTTAGTGCAGTATGAAAAATTCATTCTCATATCTGATCTCAAAGATTTTATGGCCAGATTGAATAAAGGAGATCCTTCTGATAAGACCTCCTTTAACAAACTTCAAATATGGGGAATTTGGTTTGACAAATATGAATTTGAAGTCCAGTATATTAAAGGAAAAAAGAATGTTTAAGGTGACTTTGCTAGCAGAGAGTTGAATCAGATTATGAACATAAGCATTATATAGGTCATTCATGAATTTGTCAGACCTGTCTGGTCTTGTTCTAATTCTCATAAGGCAATATTTGTTCTAAAGTAAAATGATAATTGATTGTCTTATGAAGCACAACAACTCATGTTAGCTAGAGGCATTATCTCTGCATCACCTATTGCAATGTCATAACTTGTCATCTTATACAAAGATCCTTAAGTACCTGAATAAAATTTCCATTCCCTCTAAGAGGCTATGGTATTTTGTACTCTCAATTGGAGATGGAGACTACATTTTTGTAGAACCTCCTCCAAAAGATGTTCTTGTTGAAGGAATCAGGTTAAGACAATTGATCTTAAGACCTGATACTTTATGGAGATTTGAACTTTCTAGGATGTGGCCTGAAGGGCATCCTCTTCAAAATGATATCTAGAATAAGCCTAGTAGAGATGGAGATCAAACTTATATAGCCAATCATTGTAAGTACTTCCTCAAGAAGCACCTTCCCACAAAAAAATTAGATAGTCCTCTTCTCCAGATACATCCTGATATTACCAGGAATATTCTTATAAATTGTAAAATACCATGGTGTGTTAAGGAAAAATATTATGTAAAAACAAACAATTTCCATGAACATCATTTGCTACCAGAAAGACAACTCTGGAAGAAGATCTACCTCCATCACACCATGAATATACATCCTCCTGCACCAGAACATTTCTTACAAATACCAAATCAGTAGTTATTTCCGTCAAAGAGGCGTGCAACACTCAATAATGATGGCACTTCCACAGTTTCAAGAATTTGGTACGAAAGCAATACAAGGGACCTATACTCTGCAGAACATGAAGAATATTCGAACTCATCTGACAGTGATAATGGTCCCCATGTTTCTTTTAGTCCATAGGACATCTTCTTTATACATTATGTTGTCAAGTGTGTTGACAACCTTTGTCGGCCATTAAGGCAAGCCTCTTTCCTTTCTTTTTAGGTTGTAGCATGGTAGGCCCATAAGCTTTAATGAGTAGACTCATTTATGTCTTGTTTGGAATCTTTTGGTTACTTAGGTAGCAGGTATCCGATCTTCAGGTTCCCGGTGAAAAGATGCTTTCCTCCTATAAAATGGAGTTGAAGGTTTCACTCACTCCATCGGAAGTTGAGGGAGCATCTAAGTGTCTGTATTAGAAGTCTAGAAATTCAGAGTCCGGAGTTTGTAGTAAAATTCATGATCAAGTGTAAATATGAAGTTTTAGCTTCAGCAAGCCTTCTTGACTATGAATATCATAATATATGTTAATGATGTAAATATGAGTTTCGTGTACTTTGGTAGTTATATGTTAATGATGTTTGTATGTGTTTTGTGTACTCTGGTAGTAGATATAAAAAAAGTAAAATCATGCTTAATTGCATAGCAAAACATTTGTCAGGTAATAATAATTGACAAGAGGATATTTTAGAGGAATATATAATTTGTCACAATTCCAAAGACAATCATTAGAAACAAATAGTGCAGTGCAAGTATAGAAAACAAGGAGAAGACGATCCTTGAAAATAAGCATGAACAAAACGCTTAACTAGAACTATTTTATTCCTTTGTTAGTACTATGTAATTACAATTCTTGCAAGTTTAAACTAGGTGAATTCATAAACGTGTGTGTTTGCTTGAGGGCTCCAAAAACCTCTCTTTTCTCAAATTTTGTGTAGATATATAGAAAACTACTATCTTTCCATAGAGCCTTAATAGATTAGCAACACCTTGTAAAACTACAGCAAATAGCAAGGAATGTTTTTAGGGGCATATGGTATCTCTCCATTATTTTCAAGCAACTTAGAGGGAATTGTACTTCGAACCCAACACACCAATCATAATGTAAGTCAGCATACAATCGAATATAATGCAAGTACACCCTTATCAATTTCAATGGCCTAATCAATACAATAGAATAGATAATATATTCTCTTTTGATTTCTTTAAATGCTTAAATAATGGTATAAATATTTGTATTTGCTTTTGGTAAAGGGATGCATCTTTAGAACTCCAACATTCATCGTAAATGCACTAATACATGTATGTATTTGTAGACTTCTTGATCTCAAAATAGGATCTCATTGGTGCATATATAGACACACAAGCAAGGAGAAAATAAGACAGAAGGGGGGCGTTGGTGCGGGTGGGGGAGGGGAATATGATGTTAAAGGATCAAAAAAAATCCCAAGAATTGTAGTGGTATGGTTCTGCAGAAGCAAAAATATACAAGTATGGTCCTAGGGAAAAATCCAAAACATTGTGGAAATAGAAGGAAGATATAACAATAAAGGTGAGAGAACAACATAGGAGGAAATGACATAAAATGACCAAAAATGGGGAAGACACGTCAATAAAGAGCAATTTTGGATCAATAATCGACAAACACAAAAGTAAACTACAACAATGCAAATTTATAACAAACAGCTAGTTTGTACCAAAATAACCTTAACTAGCAAGTTTGGTCCAATGAGATATTAAGAAATCTTTTCTCTTAAATTCTTCTTATTTTAGATCAAGTATATAATTGTTTATTATTTTGTTTTACTTATTTTACATATTATGGCATGATATTAATAAAACTAAGATACAAAATTCAAAATATATGATTAAGGCATCCAAGTCCATTAACACAATAATCAAAATTTGATTTACGAAAATAGATTTTGTAATTGGTTGATCAAGAATTGACAAGACAATAGAAGGACGAGTTAGTTGATTTCAAATGTTTGTTGGTTATATGTGATGTATTAGTAGTTGGAAATTATTTGGAAGCTTCATCAAATGCCCAAGCTGCGAATAGGGGCCGACAGATATTTGGATAGTACCGATAGGAGGCAACCCTTGTGGCAAACTGAAATAGTCAGGATTTACCAACAATGTCTTGGATATGTTTGGGGCTTTGTCACTTCTAAATATGTTTTGTCATTGCCTACCCTACATATCTTTATCCATGTGAGCCCTTTGATCTGCTATATGGTGCCTATTTCCACTCTTCATCCCCCAAACCCTAATTATGCTTACTAGATCACAAAGGACTGTTAAAAAGGGTTAGTGTTTTGAGTTGAAATAACCCCAACCACCTTTATGGTTAAGCATTCCCTCTATAACATTACGTCAAAAAGGCATCAAACTAGTGTAACTCTCTCCCACCTAGGTGAGAGAGCATGAAATCATAAACAAGCAATTGACCTGCCTTTAGACTGTCATTTGGCATCACGCAACTTTGACATCATTGATTTCAAATTTAGCAATATTGTTTGCTCAAGGACTACTCCTTGAAAGATTATTGTTTCAAGTTTGGTTGTGATCCTCCACATAGTGAAAAGTGCTATCAACATGTCACAAGTCTTTGATGCATGTGAAAGGTGAGGAGTGATTTCAAGGGTATTTTGTATATATAAGTGAGTCTTCACTAATTTCTTGTTGTAGTTGACCCATGAAACGTGTCTAGACCTACCTAATGATGCTTGGCCAATTTGAAAACTAGTCATTTGAAGCACCTTGACACTATTGACAAGAGGAAACCCCTGCAAGAAACCAAATAGTTTGTCTTTACTCACAATGTCCAAAGAATGTCGAAAGGTGGATTTTGAAATGGAAAATGTATGTTTAAGATTTTGGTGGATCCTTATATAAACTAAGTTGATCTTGAATAGAAATATTTGGCAAATAAAGGTGGCTAAGACGGTAGGTGGACATATTGATAAAGCGAAAATGTGCACAAAAACCAAACATATAATTTTGTCCAAGTGTATAAGCACTAGTTGCCAAACAACCAAAAAAAAACAAATTAAATGTGTACAAATTCATTATTGAGAAAAAAATGAACTTTGAAGAGTCCAATTAAAAAAATGGAAGTTAGCATAACCACTCTAAAATTTTCTTCTTTAAGTAAACACACTTTTGAAAGTTCTAAGATATTTACTCTATGGAACATTAAAATCCTTCCATCTCATTATCACATCACATTTTGAAATATTGTAAAAAATCCCAATCTTACGAACTCAATATACAATTTTAAATTCTCATTTAGTAAATATACATTATTTAATTGAATTATCAATAATTAAAAGGTAATATTTAAATTTTGAAAGGGGGTGATACAAACTGAAGTTTTTATATGCATATTTTTAAAATTCTCATTTATTGGAAAAAAATCTCATATTGATTGGTAGGTTTGGTCTGCGATAATATATAAACTTAATATACCATCATCATTATACCAATAAGCGTGATCCCACAATAAATGTGACCCTCCTACTAACATAATGGTTGATTAGTTGTGGAATGAATATGTTTACTTTCTCTATCTTTCCATCTTGTTCTATTACCCCTAAAAACTTATATTATTACAAGTTGTACAATATGCCTCTTCTTCTTAATTGTATCTTTCTACAATTCTAAACTCTATATTCATTATAAAAAAAATACTACAATGGTCGATCCACATAAACATATAAACTCAATAGACCATGATCTATGTACCAATGGAAATGATGACACAATGGAGTGGCCCTCCAGCTAACACCACAACTAATTAATTATGAAGTGATCATGTCTTCTTGCTCAACATCCCCTGACTTCATTATCGAAAAAAATAATCTATTTTAAATGCTTCTAATTTGTTTCCAAACCTTAAAAATTTTGAGGATATATTGAGAAGGAGAAAGTTATGATTTGCATTTGGCAACCCATAATTTTGAGACGTCATCCGTTGGTAGTGTCAATGGAAATGTTATAGTTAAATTACCCAGAGAAGATTACACACTTCAAAAACTACTTAAACTGAAACTGAAATAGTTTTTGGTTGACTGATTGATTATAGGAATGAAAAATGTTCTTCATTGAACTATAATTATTTCAATAGTTTTTATTGGGAAGGCCTACAACAAACATGAAATTTATACCCCACGAACTAAGTTTGTATTATCACATTAATGTTATGTAGGGACACATTTCCTAGACTTGTGTTGTAGGCATCGGCTATTCTGGCAATAGGATTGCAACACCCATACATGCATGTATGGGTGTGTGGTATACACAAAATCCCACACTTACAAAAAAAAAAATTGTTTTGTGGTATACACAATGTGTATACCACAAAAAATTTGTGATTCGAACCTGTGACCTCCCACATTTTAGCACTCGTGCCTACCAACCTGCCTAACACCTACCACATGCTACCATTTGATTTCATTTGCATTTATTTAAATGACTCCTAAAATGTGTGTATACCACACTTAATGGGTCTTGCCTAGGCATGCATGGATGGGAGCGTGCAATCCTGTCATCGGTATAGCCACGGGCTTTGTTGTATCTAGAAATCCCAAGCGTTTCAAGAACATGATGAAACATCCCCAATTTTTTATTTATTTTTTTTAATTCTAAAACTTCTACTTTGAAATCCATGTTCTATTTGCCAAAAATATTAAATTATAACTTTATTGAATAAAGATAAAATATTTAAATATTAATTTGTATATATTATTTTTAGCAATCCCCAAAATATGAGAAGTTCATATAATTATAACATCTTTAAATATTGATTTGTATATGTTATTTCAATAACCATCCCCAAAATATGTAAAGTTTTTTGTCGTCTCTGTTCCCCCTCCCAAAGACTCAAGTAGCCATACATCACATAGAATTTTTTAAATGCTTCAAGAAAGGGCACCAGATATTATGCTATTCAAGCAATAGTAAGGAAGATATTGGAGTGTATCTGACCAGGTAAACTATATCAAGAAGAGAAGCACTTTGAAAACTCCTGCTTTTATGTTTTTAGGAAAGATGCTAATAATGTTAACCATAGTTCAAACACGCATTCTCGTACATTACTCGGCAGCCCAAAATTCTGACTCATACTTAGGACTCTTGAGTATATCGGCAATTACTTGGCAACTTTATCACTACTTTAAAAAACATATAAATTCATAAAATAAGCTTGAATAACATGAAGAACCCTATTACTCGACATGAGAGATGAATGTAGAGAATGCAAAGGAAAATGCAAAAAAATGCAGACTTCATATGTGAAAATGACATTTTTTTAGGTGGGTGATATATACTTTTGCAGCCAAGTGGACAAGGAAAACTTGACAAAATTACTCAGCGAAATTCACCAAGTATTCCCTTCTGACTTAGTTTGCCGTGTTACAGAGGATTTCTCATCTGCCATGTGCCTTGGAAGTAATTGGTGAGTTTTGTTGAGTTCTGGAAGAGAGATGTATGGGTATACCGTATACACAAAATCCCACTTACAATATTTTTTGGTTTTGTGGTATACACAATGTGTATACCACAAAAAAAATGTGATTCGACCCTGTGTCCTCCCACATTTTAGCACTTGTGCCTACCATCTTGCCTAGCACCTACCACATGCTACCATTCGATTTCATTTGCATTTATTTAAATGACTCCTGAAATGTGTGTATACCACACTTAATGGGTCTTGCCTACGCATGCATGGATGGGGGCATGGATGGGGGCGTGCGATCCTGTCATCAGGATAGCCACAGGCTTTGTTGTATCCTAGAAATCCCAAGCGTTTCAAGAACATGATGAAACATTCCCAATTTTTTATTTTTTTATTTTATTTCTAATACTTTTACTTTGAAATACATGTTCTATTTGCCAAAAATATTAAATTATAACTTTATTGAATAAAGATAAAATATTTAAATATTGATTTGTATATATTATTTTTAGCAATCCCCAACCTATGAGAAGTTTATATAATTATAACATCTTTAAATATTGATTTGTATATGTTATTTCAATAACCATCCCTAAAATGTGTAAAGTTTTTTTGTCGTCTCCGTTCCCCATCCCAAAGACTCAGGGAGCCATACATCACATAGAATTTTTTTAAATGCTTCAAGAAAGGGCACCAGATATTATGTTATTCAAGCAATACTAAGGAAGATATTGGAGTGTATCTGACCAGGTAAACTATATCAAGAAGAGAAGCACTTTGAAAACTCATGCTCTTATGTTTTTAGGAAAGATGCTAATAATGTTAACCATAGTTCAAACACACGTTCTCGTACATTATTCGGCAGCCCAAAATTCTGACTCGTACTTAGGACTCTTGAGTATATTGGCAATTGCTTGGCAACTTTATCACTACTTTAAAAAAACATATAAATTCATAAAATAAGCTTGAATAACATGAAGAACCCTATTACTCGACATGAGAGATGAATGTAGAGAATGCATAAGTATATTCTCTATTAATTTTCGACCAAAACAATGTATTTGCAAAGGAAAATGCAGAAAAATGCAGACTTCAGATGTAAAAATTACATTTTTTTTAGGTGGGTGATATATACTTTTGCAGCCGAGTGGACAGGGAAAACTTGACAAAATTACTCAGCGAAATTCACCAAGTATTCCCTTCTGACTTAGTTCGCCGTGTTACAGAGGATTTCTCATCTGCCCTGTGCCTTGGAAGTAATTGGTGAGTTTTGCTGAGTTCTGGAAGAGAGATGTTAACCATGTTGACCCTTGTCGTTTATGATTGATAGGGCACATAGCATGGTATACACAGAGTTACCTGGCGTATTCTCTTATGTGATCTTTTTGTATAACATGATATAAATGAATGCATTTTTTTTTAATAATGTCTGTACTATATCAAATTGCAAAACAATCACAAAATATTCGAACATGCCGTTAACACTACGTTATGCAGATTCGAATTCTAAACAAAATATTTATCCCTGACTTGAGAAGTTGCAATACACATTTGAACTTTCAAAAGATTAATGAATTCAAGAGGCAAACGTCATTAAATTTTTAAGCATCTCACAAGACGTAGCACTACACTATTAATTACAATCTTCCATAATGTTCTCCATCCCATTCCTAAATGATTGGATGTTGCACGGCACCCATCAAATTTTTGGCAAACAAACCTTGTTATATGGAACTGTTCTCTTCCTGGTGCCTTCTCATGCCCCTGATGAATTAAGATTCAAGACAAAATGAGGCATGTAAGATGCATCATTAAATCCATACTATTAAGTAGTAATTGATCAGTCCCCTAGAAATGCCCTAATCAGATAATCGTTATGCATGAACTGTAAAACACTAATCAGTTTAAAGTAGATTTTAAATCCGTGATAAAATCATTACACTCACAATAACTCGTACATCTGTAGGAAATCCAAAATTCGTCATTGCTTAAATGTAGAAGGTTGGGGCAACGACATGGGACCTTTACGAGAACCCTCAGAATCCAGTAATCGCTCTACTCTCTTCTTGGAGCTATACTGTCTGTCAAAATGTTTAACCTGTTTGTCGAACAAAGCAATAAAAAATGTATATTATACGAATGTTTATAGACATTAATAACCTACACCTGTCACTCTAAATTAAGGTACTTGGTTTGAGGAAACAGGTAGAATCAGAGAGCAAACAGTGATTTCAGCAGAAATGCAAGCGCATTTAAAACACACGAATAAGTATAAAATTGACAGGTAGCAAACAGAGAAAATGGTGATTTCAGCAGAAATGAAAATGCATTTAAATCACAAATCAGTTTAAAATTGACAGGTTATAACTTAAATCTTGAGCCGTCATTACTGATGAAAATAAATTCAATAAAGTTATAAACTGCAGTTCAAAATGCAAGATGACAGGTGTGATGTCCCCTTATGGACAAATTAATATAATGTGAATTTTTCCAGCAAACCCTGATGGAGAAATATAAAAAAATAGGAAACTTCTGATAAACCCTCTAAAACAGAAATTTTATTAATATAATTGCAGAAGTCAAATACAAAAAATTATTAATATAATTGCAGAAATTAAATACACACCACAAACAGAAATTATATTTTATTTTCAAGATGGCAAATGGCAAAATTACAGCTGACCGTGTAGATGAAATTTTTGCCCAGAAAAGATGTCCCACCCGACAAATGATGACGTCACAGGCAGAAAATGGTTGTTTGCAGTCCCTAGTTGATGATGGCAGCAATACAGCACGTTGCAGCAATTCCCAATGATGACATCAGCCCCTAGGAAGGTGACGTCAGCCCTCAAGATGATGGTGTTAGCCTCCAAGGATGATGTCAATTCAAAACTTGATGCCCTAACTAATATTTGGTAAATCTAGAGCTCCTTGAATGCTGACCTGATTATTTTATCACTGCTGATCTCTGATGTAGATCTGATTTGAAGCACAAATGCAATCCCTGAATGGAACCACCATACAAGACTGGAGGATTTTCATCCCCAAGGCTTATTCACTTGAGGGTTTTCATCCTCAGATGCTGAAAGCTGAAGCAAAAGCTCAAACTCACAATATAAAGATAAATGATTGAAAAGTGGTGCCCAAATGAGCCCAATCACCCCACTTTTATAATTTCACTTTCACATTTTTCAAGGAAAAGTACTCATAACGCAATGTCCCCTCGTTTTATATTAATTTTGAGTTGCTTTAATAATAATCATCTTTTTAATAATAAAACATAAGTTGCCTTTTCATGAATATAACTTAAAGTTACTTTTTGGACAACTTAATTTATTAAATTATTTCCCTTGTGCCACCACTTTAGCCTACGGAAAATGGAGAATAGGTTAAGGGTCTTCTAACTGAATTAGAATTGACAAGGGGTCATGACAGTCCGCCCTTCCTAAAATTGCTTGCCCTCAAGCAATTGCAAATTAGGATGATCAAACAACACCTTGCCCAAATTATGGATCATGATGGAGCACCTGTAGAGTTTGAATCCCATGTCTGTCAAATGAAGCAACTTGGGCCAACAAGTACCACATCCCCCAACTCCATTACCCACACCAATTGTAGGCAACCCTTGCAACTTAGGAAACAATTTGGCCAACAAGTGTGCATGATCCACAACACAAACTTCTGAAAATTCCACAATGGGATCCCAAAGAGTCTCCTTCCAATCCCAAATAGTATTAGACAAGGAATGCAACTCACTCTCAAGACAATCCTCTTCGATTTGACGAGGCATCAAAATATCCATAAACTCCCACAAGGCTAATAGCTGACACATGTACTCACCGCCATGTTTTTGTCGCACCACTTGGCTTCTCCTATGTGATGAAGGATTTGGAACACTTATTAAAGTTTCATAACCAAAACGTTGATTTCCAATGGATCCTTCAAAAATCTTGCAAGTTGTACATTCCGAAATATGGCACAAATCACTGTGTATGGGTTGGAAACAAGTTGTAACAGCCACAGACCAACTGGAATCTCATCCACATCAGAACTAAAGTGGCTGAAATGATGGTTCCCTTCAACTGAAACCTTCTACCAACCTCAACCAGCATCGAAACTCCCTTAAAATGTACAAATTTGCACTTATTCATGACTGAAATCATCAAAAGCAGCAATATAAAGATGGTGTAACAGCTGTAAAAATGACAAACCTGTGTAAAATTCAGCACTATGATCAATGTAGAAGCGGTGGACAGCCATGCAGGAGCTGAAAACTCTCCATTAGTAGTCACAAACTAAAAAGTAACCCTTCCCACGGCTGGAAATCCTTGCAAATCCACTTGTATGGGTGCAAATGAAGTAATGACCTGGCTGAGAATGGTGATGACAGCAGCATCAAGGCTGAAAATCAGACTCATAGTTGTCCTGAGTGTGTTCCCTCTAACATTTGATGATAGGATACTATCACCACCACTTTCCTTAATTTCTTGTTGATGATCCTTTACACAAACATCCAAATTTGAAAAGTTACTCCACCATGCTTATGTTGCGCTACTCAGATATTCATGTGAACTTCTCCTGGAAGTCTTTTTGTGGTGTCCATAACTTCCCCAATAGAAAGGATATATCCAACACATTCCTCAACTCTTGATAGTATTCTTTACTCAATGGCAATCTCGGAAGTGCAAAATCAAACACCAAGTAACGCTAATCCAAAGTAGACCAAATACCATCATGAGAAGATATCTCGATTAATCCCACATCATAAGAGTCATTGCACACTTTATGTCTACCCCAAGTGCTGACAAGTTTGTGTGCCTTCGTGATGGAAGGAATGGTGAAGCCATCTTGTAGTATCAAATCCTTCGTGAAATCTCCTTCATACATCCAAGGGTGGTCTTGATTCCAGAAACACCCTACTATGCTTAGTCAAAAAATCTTGAACATCAAAATGATACCCATTTTGCTTACCATCATCTAGCATCAAGCATTTCGTTGTGACCATCTCCGCAAGGCCATCATCTATAACCTTGTCCTCAAGTGTAGGACATAGCCCCAAGGAATGATCTATGAATCGTGAGCCATGATCCTTCACAACTTTGTTAGAATGCACAAAATACCCTATATGATTCCTCACGACCTTCCCTTCCATCCATAAGCAAACGATGAAGAATTCAATAGTGAAATCAACACGTCTATCCTCTTTGACCCTCAAAAGATCACCCAGATTTCATATGCAAGAATAATTTTCATGCCCTATACTGCAAGTTGTATCCTTGACTCTATCCCCCTTTTTAGCATGCTTATCTATAATGGGTTGAATATTCATATGATATGACTGTTATCCTAGAATTAGGGTTGTGGAACTTACCAAATAATGTGTTGCCCATGTTACTTGCCTTGTACAAAAAGCTCTCTCCATCCTCTTAGCTGTGACTACTCTAGGAGCTCCATTGGTAATGCCTTGAAACACAACCTATTTACCACCTGATTTAAACTTCAGCCCCATAGTATGGTACTTTTGAGTGAATACCCCCAAAAAATGCAACAATTGTACCCCAAGTACAATGTTTGTTTCTCCTATGCCCACAACATAGAAGTTATTAGTTAATTTATGCCTTCCCCAAAGTAAGAATAAGTTGTTGAATCCTCTTGGTACATGGGATGGTGAAGCCATCAGCTACAATCACTTTGAAGCCTTTGAAATCTACTACTTTCAACCCCATTCCTGGCTACCAATCCTTCATCAATAAAATTGTGGGTTGCCCCACTGTCAATCGGCACTGTGACCTTTTGTCTTTGAAAGACTCCCCTCACTCTAAAAGGATGATATCTGGGAGCACCCGATAATGTGGCAAGGGTGCCTTCTTGGGTATTTACCTCTTCCTTCTCCTCATGTTCTGTTTCATGGGCTGCAATCTCCAACTCAACTTCTTCTGATTCAAATTCACCATTGGATGTAGCCTCAATGTAGTGTACTTGTCCACTCCCAAGACATTGTGGTCAGGTTCCCATGGATCGTTGCAAGTGAAGCATAGTTTTTTTCTTTTGAGCTCATTCCTTATTTCCATCTGTTTACTTTCTTTTGGCAGTTCCTTTTGTTGAAACCCTCCTTGTTGGAATGGCTTCTTTTGTTCCCCATAGGGTGTTGACTTTGGTTTCCCAAAAGGTGTTGTCCTTCGTTATCCTACACGCATTAATTTATTTAGAGCTGATGATTCCACGTTCAATGCTCTCTTAATCACTTTCTAAAGAGAAAGGATCAAAAGCTTTCACTAAGCCCTAGAGTGGTTCAACCAACCCTTCAACAAATAAAACCATCGGTCGTCTTTCAATTACATCCGGTACCATTACTGATAATCTCTGAAATTCAGCAATGTAGTTGTCCACGGTTCCTTCTTGTTTGAGTTAGGCTAACTCTCTAAAATGAATCTCTGGATCTTTACTATCATACCTTTCCATGAGTCTTTGACTGAATTCCTCCATGGTACAGATAGCGCCATGTCCTTGGGTAACCAAACCATGGTACCACCACTCATGTGCCACTCCCTCCAAATGAAGTGTGACAAATTTGATAGTTTCTTCTTCATACATAGGATTCAAAGACAAGTGTGTATCAATCTTCTATAACCAAGATCTAGCAAAACACTTGTTTGATCCATCATAAATGGAAATAGTTATTTTTCCCAATCATTGTTGTATATCTTTATGAGGATGCTCTGGTTGAATTCTCCTTTCTTTCCTTGGATTATTCTTCATCTTCGATCACAAAATTCCTGAAAAGTTAGAGACTCTTGTACTGCATGGTTGAGTTCTTCATACTCTTCGTGGTAGGAAATAGATTCATGACCTATGTGGGTTGCGTCTCTACCTCATCTGGTTGTTCCTCTTCCTTTTGTAGAAACTTTGCTTTGAAATTCTTAGGAGGATTAATTGAAGTCCTTTCGCGGGCTGAAGAGCTTCCCTCTCCCTAAGTTGCCTTGTTCTAGTTAATATTTTGCAAGGCTTGCAGCAACCCTATCATGGATTCCCTCAAAATAATTTGGAGGGTTTGTTCCATATCCCTCTTATTCCGACTGAGTATTTCCTACAAAAAACTCATCTCATCTGAACGAGGAGCTCTTTGTTTTCCGTCTCCCGTGGCATTTTTCCCTGAAGTTCTCCTCTGGTAATACTTGGTGTCTTACTCTAGCAGCTAGCAAGAATTTTGCTTTGATACCACTATGATGTCCCCTAATGGACAAATTAATACAACCTGAATTTTTCCAGCAAACCCTTATAGAGATATAAAAAAATTGGAAACTTCTAATAAATCCCCTTACAATAGAAATTTTATTAATAAAATTACAAAAGTCAAATACACATCACAAATCGAAATTATATTTTATTTTCAAGACTACAAGTGGCAAAATTACATCTGACCACATAGATGAAAGTTTTGCCCAAAAAAGATGTCCCAACTAACAAATGATGACATCACAGGCAAAAAATGATTGTTTGTAAACCCTAGTTGACGATGGCAACAGTACAGCACACTGTAGCAGCTCCCAATGATGACATCAACCTTTAGAAACGTGGCACCAACCCTCAAAATGGCCCATAAATGTGAAGTCAGCCCTAAAGATGATGTTAGCCTCCAAGGATGATGTCAATCCAAAACTTGATGCATTGGTTGATATCTGGTAAATTTGGAGCTTTTTGAACGCTACCTTGATTAGTTTATCACTATTGATCTCTTATGTAGATCTAATTTGAAGCACAAATGCAATCCCTAAATGGAACCACCATACAAGACCGGAGGGTTTTCATTCTCAAGCCTTGTTCATCGGAGGGTTTTCATCCTCAAATGATGGAATGTCCCCTTCTCGCGACATTTTTAAAACGGAAGAACTGAAGACCCTTAACCCATTTTCTCTATTCATGGGTTCGAGGAGGGAGCTTAAAGATGGTTCTAAGATGTCTGTTATCTACATTATACCCCTTGGCATGCCTAGCGCTACAAGTGGGAGTTTCTATTTAGTTAAAAATGTGCACATAGGTTAGTTACTCTTTAAAATTTAATTAAAAAATAATAAAGTGCACATAGTCTTAGCATATTAAATGTTTTAATGTAATGGGAGGGAAACTAATGTAAAAGGGGCCACTTGGCTATCCAACTTGTAATTACAAATCTAAAAAGTGTATTTTTCCTCCAAGTGGGTCGATCCCTTTGTGAATTTAAGGGACGTGAGGGGGTCATTTCACCTCATGTTGATTTGATCATTTGATATCACTCCATGCTTGGAGAAATGGGATGTATGCCCTAGCTCTTCATTGTGCTCTCTCTCTCTCTCATTCAATTTGGAATTGAAGTAAATTTGATTTGATAAGGATCCTTTGGTATTGTGTTGCATCTTTTGTGTGGCGAATTGCACTAGGAGAGTTTCCTTGCCCTAGCGCATTTATTTATGGTGCAAATCTAGTTATTGTTTGCATGATTTGGAAGCATATTTGTTTGTTTTCTGATCTGATGTGTTTTGCAATTAATTTCATAATTTTTGGAGATGATTCGATGCCCTAAATGTGTTAGGCGACCTACTTTTTAGGGCAAAATTAGTGTTTTGTGTTTGTTGTGCGAAAACTAATTTTGGAATATTATTCTTCATATTTTTGTGGCCCAAGATCCAAAGTTTTAGCTCATTTAGACTTCTCTAGCAAAAGATATGAATTTTTGAAGTTATGTTGTAGACACGGTTGCTTTAAATAATTTTTAGAATTATTTGGCATGTTCTACAAATTTGATTTTTTTATCTTTTATTTCTAACCAAGGGAGGTACTTTGTGGTGTGTTTGGAGGCTGGGAAAAGTACTGGAAATATTTTATTAATTTTTTCTAACCCTAGTGCCCAAATCTAGAATTTTAAGTGTTATTTTGAAGGGGTTTTAGTTCTCAGAAAAATCTGATCTCTAGTTCATTAGAAAGGGAAAAATCCCAAATTTATGGTGCACTTTGTTTCATGCAAAAAGACTGAGTATCAAAAGAAATATGAATTTTAGAAGCTTTCAGCTGTCTACAAGCTATTTTAAATTAATAGTGCTGCTATAAAAATCAGATTTGAAAAAGGTGTGAATTCTAATTGATTCTCTCATCTCACCCGTTACCTTGGCTACTTCTAACTCCATTTTGGGTTGTAATTAGCCAACATTGAGTTATTTGAGGTTGAATAAAAAGGATCTAATCCTTCTTGATTTGATTGGTGTGGAAGTTTATTAAAATTCCCATTTGTCCAAAAAGGGGACATCACAGTGGTATCAGAGCAACTTTCTTCTACTCCTGTGGGTGTTGTTTGCAGAGTTTTCGAATCGAGGAACTAGCAAGTGATGGAATTGAGGGCCAAGCTCTACAGACTTGGGAGATGGCTTGAGTTTCCTTTATATGTGAAGAGTGTGTTGCTCAAGACTATAAAAGAAGCGGCAAATTGTTTGGCTATGACAAAACAATCAAATTATGGCTCCATGTTTTCGACGATGGATTCATTGGTGACTCATTTGGCTAAATCCAAACTATTGAGGCATGATGAGGTGGATGTGAGGCTCATGGTCATCACTTACATTAGCGAGGTGACAAGGATAACAGCCCCAAGCTTGTCATACAATGACACCACCATGGAAGAGGTCTATGAGCTCATGATAGAAAGCTTTCAAAAGTTTTGGAACACCTCCAACCCTTACTTTGATAAGAGGGTTAAGATATTAGAAAACATGGCAAAGGTAAGATTTTGCATACTAATGTTAGATCTTGATTGTGATGATCTCATTCTCCACATGTGTTATGCCCTTAAGCATATATCTTACATTGTATGTATATAGCCGACTTGTGGTTATCATAACTTCTTATCATGATGTATCTCTTTCATATATGTTATATTATCATTAGTGGGTCAGCCTTGGTGATGGCCATAGCATAGGAATAGTATATATAGGGGTTAGTAGGTAGTAGTTGATCATCATATTGAGCATTTGAGTCTTATTGTATGGTTTGGAGGTTGCCCCCTCGAAGTGGCTAAGCTATTCTACTTGCATATTGAGATCATTTATCTACAATATTGTGTTCTTTGGTGTTCTATTGCTGCTACTAATCAGATTTATACAAGTAATTTCATTACAAGTGGTATCAGAGCTTGATCTCGGCCAGCGCTGCGTCAAACCCTAATTGTGAAGGTTCGGCTATATCTCAAAATTGGTAGCGAATTTTTCTTCAATTTTTTTTGTGGTGTGGCGAAATCAGTCAAGTAAGATCCTCTCCAAATTTCAAGAATTTTTGACTTGTTTTGCAAAAATTATAGCGGTTTTATGTTTTTTCATAATTCAGCTACCTAGGGTGCAATTTGTGGAATTTTTCCAAGTTCTTTACATTTCTAGAAAGAGGATAAAAAATTAGTTTGAGTTCGTTCTTTGAGTTTTTTCATATTTGGCCGAATTCCTATTGAAATCCCAAACCCTAAATTTTGACCTTGATCCCTAAATCCTACCATTTTGGGGCATCATGGCGGGGCCTTCCACAAGAGGCAAAAAGAATCCCATCACTCCAGGTAAAACCCCTAACAATGATGAGATAATGGTTGAGGAGGGGTAGCTACAGAGTCTTCAGGGTTATGGTTTACTTCAACGGACCATAAGGTAAGCCATCTTGAGTTTGAGTTGCGAAACCTCGAGGGTAGAGTGGTCAGCAAAGAAGATGTAGAAAAGATTGGACAACGATTGGAGGATTTCATTCACCAATTTAGTTACAATATAATGGGTCATCATATCCTTCCTAATCAACCACAACTCAATCATACTCATATCAACCAAGGTGGATCTTCAGGTCAAAGTAATAGACAAACTAGCCAGGGTGGATCTTGCGAGCATGCCCAATCTAAATACAAACACTCTGCAAGCCCGTAACATGATTACAAAAGTGGAAATGTGTAAGTTTGATGGAAAGGATCCACTCAATTAGATTAACTAGATAGAGAATTTCTTTGATCTTCATCAAATTCCATCAGGACAAAAGGTTAACATGGCATCCTTGTATCTCGAACCTGACCAATTCGTTTGGTATCGATGGTTATGTGCTCAAAGGCAAAAGAGTGGTCTCAATGTTACATGGACAACCTTCACCGAAGAGTTACAATTGCACTATAGTTCTAGTGTGTCAGAGAATTATTTCAGCCAATTAGCAAAGTTAAGACAAACAGGATCAATCAAGGATTACATTCATCAATTCCAAAACCTTTCCTTACGAGTGGAAAATATTACTGAAGAGAATCTGAATGACTTATTTCTTGGGGGTCTTAAGGAACACATTGAGAATGAGGTGCGTATGTTTAATCCTCATAAGGTTTTAGATTCTATTATCATGGCACGTAGGGCAGAGGAAAATTTTCTTTCCAGCAGGAAACAAACTGTCAGTAATATCAGAGATCATAGCACCTTTCCACCATCATTCCCTCGGCTAGTTAGACTGACACCTCAACAAATTGAAGAAAAGAGAGCCAAAGGGTTATGTTTTAATTGTGACAACAAATTTGGACCAGGACATAAGTGTGCTGAAAAGAAGTTGTTCTACATTGAGGGGCCTAATGAAGAAGACGAAGAGGTAGAGCCAGAGGAGGAATTAGGAGATCCCCAGCCAACAATATCATGTCATGCAATTTCAGGTATTAGCACTCCCCAAACTCTCAAAGTAGTTGGATTCTTAAAAAAACAAAGGGTAACAGTGTTGATTGATTCGGAAAGTACTCACAACTTCATCAATCATAAGTTGGCGGCATGCTTGAACTGCTTTGTTTATCTAGCTCCAGAATGTCAAGTCATGATCGTTGATGGGAAAACTGTTAGTTGTTCAGGAAAATGCCATAACATTAATCTCACCATGGGAGATTACTTGTTAACTAGCAAATATGTATGCCATTGCCATGGGAGGAGCAAGACATTGTGTTAGGAGTTCAGTGGCTTACCACCTTGGGAACCATTGAAATGAATTTCCAAGAGTTTTTCATGTGATTTCAGTCAGAAGGGAGGACTTTTAAACTAAAAGGATTAAGAGCAAAGTCCCCACAGTTGGTGAGTTCTCATCAGATGCAAAAATTGCTTAGAAAAGGTGCAGAGGGGTTTGTGGCACAACTATTTTCATTGGAAGCACATCATTCAAATACATTTATACCCTCAAATATGCAAGCAATTATAGATGAGCACTCGATGGTGTTTAGAGAAATGCCAAAGGGTTTACCTCCAAAAAGAGACCATGACCATGCCATCCATCTAGTACCAGGGAGTCAACCACCCAACATCAGACCTTATAGGTACCCTTATATGCAAAAGAGTGAGACTGAGAAGATAGTACACAAGATGTTAGAAGCAAGACTTATTCGTCATAGTCAGAGTGCTTACTCTTCTCCTGTAGTGATGGTACGGAAAAAAGATGACAATTGGCGCATGTGTCCAGATTACAGTGGAACTCAATAAGTACACAGTTAAAGATAAGTTTCCTATTCATGTAATTGATGATTTGCTAGATGAGTTGCATGGTATTGTTTACTTTACAAAACTTGATCTTCGTTCCGGATATCATCAGATTAGAATCAGGGATGAAGATATTCATAAAACAGCCTTCAGGACACATGAAGGTTATGAGTTCTTGGTAATGCCTTTTGGACTAACAAATGCACCCTCTACATTTCAAAGCTTGATGAATTCTATCTTTAAGCCATTTCTGCGGAAGTTTGTTTTAGTGTTCTTTGATGATATATTAATCTATAGTAAAACATGGGAGGAACACCTGCATCATGTAAATAAGGTGTTGGAAACTCTTGAACAACATCAACTTTATGCAAAGTTTTCTAAGTGTTCTTTTGGTGTCAAGGAGGTTGAATATTTGGGTCATATTGTCTCTTATGAAGGTGTTAAAGTGGATCCTAACAAGATAAAAGCCATGCTTGAATGGAAGGTTCCCAAAACCCTAAAAAATCTCCGAGGATTTTTGGGGCTTACAGGTTATTATCGTAGATTTGTAAGGAATTACGGCAACATCGCAGCACCACTCATAGCTTTATTGAAGGACTCTTTCCATTGGAATGAGGAAGCTACTACAGCATTTGAGAAGTTGAAGGATGCCATGTGCACCACTCCAGTTCTAGCCACCCCAGATTTTTCCAAAACATTCATTGTTGAATGTGATGCTTCAGGGTATGGTATGGGGGCAGTACTCATGCAAGAAGGTCAACCCATTGCCTTTGAGAGCCACCAGTTCAAAGGTAAGAATATATCAAAACCAGTTTATGAGAAGGAAATGCTAGCCATACTTCATGCAGTGAAGCAATGGAGACCATATCTAATGGGTAGACATTTCAAAGTAAAGACACATCATGATAGTTTGAAATACTTCTTAGAGCAATGTTTATCATCTGAAGAACAACAAAAATGGGTCTCAAAAATGTTGGGGTATGATTTTGAGATAATATACAAGAAAGGGAAAGAGAATGTACTTGTTGATGCTTTATCTCGAAAGGATGAATCAACCAAGGCATTGTTGTGTGCCATATCTATATTGCAGGAGGATTGGATAGAGGATGCAAGGTCTGAATGGCAAAATGACCCAGGTACACAAAATCTCATTCAAAATCTCCAACAAGATCCAAGCATGTCAGAAAAATTTGTATGGAAAGGAGATGTTTTATGGTATAAAGATAGATTATATCTATGTAAGAATTCAACCCTTAAAAATAGGGTTCTATCTGAGCTCCATGCTTCTCCAGTAGGGGGCATTCTAGCTTCTTGAAGACTTATCATCGAATCAAGCATGATTTCTTCTAGGAAGGGCTAAAAGGGGATGTCCAAAAATTTGTGGCAGAATGCATGGTTTGTCAGCAAAATAAGGGCAAAACAATTAAGTCCCTAGGTCTTTTACAACCTCTATCTATTCCTAGCTAAAGGTGGGAAGAGGTGTCCATGGACTTCATCACATGATTGCCTAAATCAGAAGGTAAAAATGTAATCATGGTGGTGGTGGACAGACTCACCACATATGCCTATTTTTGTGCCTTATCACATCCATTTGTTACGAGTACAGTAGCAGCAACCTTTAGGGATACAATTCAGAAGCTACATGGGACACCGAAGATTATAGTAAGTGATCGAGACCCTATCTTTACTAGTAATTTTTGGACTGACTTGTTCTCATGCTTGGGCACGCAACTAGCTTGTAGTTCCTCTTATCATCCCCATTCTGATGGGCAAATAGAGGTGGTAAACAAGTGCTTGGAGGGATATCTTTGTTGTTTTACCTTAGATAAGACAAGCGAGATGGGTCTAATGGTTACCGCTGGCAGAATGGTGGTATAACACCTCCTTTCATACTTCATCTAAAATGTCTCCTTTCTTGGCATTATATGGGTACCATCCACCATCTATCACCTCATCTTTGAGAGTCCAACCAAGGGTTTGAGCAGTTGAAGAACATATTCAACACCAACAAGAGGAGCTTTCTAGTCTCAGGGAGAATATGGCCATGTCACAAAACCACATGAAGCAGCAGGCAGACCAACATCGCAGTGAAAGACATTTTGAAGTCGGTGATTGGGTTTTTGTGTGTTTACAACCATATAAGCAAATGTCCTTAAAACAACAGAAAAAGGATAACAAGCTTTCACCTAAGTATTATGGCCCTTATCAAGTGTTACAGAAGATTGGCAGTGTAGCATACAAACTGGAACTTCCTCCGGCTACTCGCATTCATCCAGTCTTCCATGTATCTTGCTTGAAGAAGGTAATTGGACAGACGGCATCAGCCCAGACAGTGTTACCAGAGCTTGATGAGGAGGGAAGAATCATCCTGGAACGAGAATGCATCCTTCAGACACGCACTAAGCGATTGAGGACAAGGGTCATCACTGAGTATTTGATCAAGTGGAAAAATCTAGACAATGAAGATGCAACTTGGGAGGATGCAAACTTCTTGCAGCAGCATCCAGAGCTTCTCAACATTGGGGACAATGTTGCTTTGAAGGGGAGGGGCATGTTGCGCCCTTAATCATATATCTTACATTGGATGTATATAGCCGACTTGTGGCTATCATAACTTCTTATCATGATGTATCTCTTTCATATATGTTATATTATCATTAGTGGGTCGGCCTTGGTATTGGCCATAGCATAGGAATAGTATATATAGGGGTTAGTAGGTAGTAGTTTATCATCATATTGAGCATTTGAGTCTTATTGTATGGTTTGGAGGTTGCCCCCTCAAAGTGGCTAAGTTATTCTACTTGCATATTGAGATCATTTATCGACAATATTGTGTTCAACATGTTTCAAGTTTTTTTTGTTGTCCTACATGATGATCATTCACAAAGAATAATGGTTGTCATGCAAACCATCATGTCCCTGATGTTGAATGAGTATGAGGATCCTCCACAAAAATTGCTAACCAAACTTGTGGAAGGTTTGGGACAAGAAAGGCCATTTATTGCTCACAACTTAACAAAAAGAGTCTTAGATCAATGTTCAAGCAAAGTGAAGACATGTATCCAAGGTATGCGCCCTTTTGTTTTTGATGATGAATTGTTAACATCTAATGATTGCATAGAGTTGATTGGTTGCAAGGAAAAATCAGATTTGGAAGAAGGGATCAAGGATCTTGAGCCTAAGGATGACGAAAAATCAGATCTACAAGCAAAGGAAGAGAATTTGGTGATGGAGGTCACTATTCCGGGTAATAAGATTAATGACCAACCTGTTGTCCATTCTGGAACAGCCAAGGTAGAGAAGCAAGCAAGTGACATGCAAGGCCTTGAAGAGGATCATGAGGATATCTCATACCTGCATCCTCTAAGTATGAAGTTGGGACATCATTTTGAGAGATCTTCAAGCAAAACAAGTGAAGGGTTTGAGCAAAGAGACCCCCAGATCCAAAACCATCATGTTGGGCACACAAAGGTATGGGAACCAAGTGTTTTTGCAAAAATTATCAGATCTGATTTTCTGATTTTTACATCTGACTTCATGTGGCTAAGTGAGATTTCAAAATTGAATATGGCAAACAAAACATGTTGGCAAGCATGTCTCAACCTTGGAAAATCTGAAAATCAATGGGAAAGGTACTTTTCTTAGTCATAATGAGGATTTTCAGTTTAAAAAACTTGTTAGGACAGCCACTATGGATTTTGACATTCAATGCTTTGATGGTGCACTTGGCATGGGCAAGAACAAGTTGTGTTTCAAATTGGTTGTCCTTCATTGCATGATTCATGTTCATGAATGCATGAACTATATTTCAGTTTTCTCTTTTCCTTGTAAGCATAAGAGAAGAGAAACTTTGGGCTGTCATCAAGCACATAATGCTTCATGGAATAAGGAGGTAAAGGAAAGTGGGTATGAGGAGCATTACAAGTTTTATTTGGATGCAATAATATCATTTCCTTTCCTTTTCCAATTGATGTTAACTCTTATCTCTTTGGAAGCCTTGAAGGAAGTATGGAAAGGGAGGACAATGTCTTAACTGTTATAAGCAAGAAGGCAGCCCCAAAAGGTGTTCATTTCAGTTTGGGATGACTACATATGATCCGAGAAATGGGCTCCTCACAAAGATAAAATATATTCTTGTTCTTTCCTCGTGGATGGGCCATACAAGGAGGTATCTTGCTGCCCCAAGCAAGAGGATTCAATTTTTGGTTTGGATCATGATGGAATATATGTTGGCACACGTTTTGAAGATCCTAATGATAATATGTATGCAATATAACACTGCTGTAATATTCATTGCCAGTCCTGATTTTTTTCATTGCTAGCTGCCACCACAAACAAGGATAAATATGTGGAAGAAGGGTCATTCAAGTTGCTAACACATTTGGGGATTGTTTTGAGGTGTTGAGACTTGGGATCACTGTTCCCAATAATGAAGAGTTTTTGGTCACACTTGTACGCAGTTGCGCATGGTCATATGGGGACACCAAGGAAGGGGAGAACAACCCCATCCACAGGAGGCCTATTGGAGGGCTAATGAAGGCCCCTATTTTTTCTTCTTATTTATTTTGCTTTATGTGCAGAATTTGAAAAAAGAAGTTGCAGCTGAAGACACTCCCAACTTTCAAGAAAAAGAAGCATCACAAATTGTTGCAAAGGCTTTCAACCACTTGATTGGCATGAAATCATGGCTTTGAGAGTGCTACATCAGTCCATTTGGATACATGAGCTTGCTATTGCTTGAGGGCAAACAATCTTGGGAAGGGAGGACTGTAATGTCCCCTTCTTGGGACATTTTTAAAATGAAAGAACTGAAGACCCTCAACCCATTTTCTCTCTTCATGGGTTCAAGGAGGGAGCTTGAAGATGGTCCTAAGGTGTCTGTTGTCTACATTGTAGCCCTTGGTATGCCTCGCGCTACAAGGAGTCTTTAGTTTACTTTTTTTTTTGAAGTGCACATAGGCTAGTTACTTCTTTATTATTTAATTAAAAATAATAAAGTGCACGTAAGTGGGTCTTTTTATATTTTTAATTTAAGTTTTAGTGGTTTTCCAACTTGTAATTGCCCGGAAAGGTCGGTACATTCTAGAAGTAGAGGAAGCACCCCTTCGGGTTAATTCTATCGATCAGAAGGTTGTAAGAAACAATCTTTTGTGGGGATGTAGACTTTGATGCATTTGATACCCCTGAGAGCCACTTGCTTGCAGAGGAATACAAAGAAGCAGGTTTGCCAGAGAACTCTACATGTGATGGCGTACTGTGTTTCTCTGCTCATTTGATCATTAGATCTTTTAAGTAAACTATGTGTTATTGTTAAGGATCCATTAGTGTGTGTGTAGAGTGTGTGTTGCATTTGTGGTTTGGCGAATTGCTTGAGAAAGTGTTCAAATCTATTGTCCTAGCACATTTCTTCTATGGTGCATGCAATCTAGCTCTTGCTATGCTACTAATTTGGGATGCATACTTGTTGGTCATCAGATCGGCTGTGTAATTCCAATTACTTTCATAATCTTCTGGATATGATTTGATGCCTTTCTTAAACAGCTGCTTACTTGCTGACATAACTTCTTAGTTATGGTTCATGAACTTAAGGGGTTAAAGTAAAACCCCTGATAGATGCGAAAACACATTTATATTGGAATATTATTCTTCACATTTTTGTGAGCCTCACCGGTTAAATGAGGGAGATTTCATCTCATGACTGCCTAGGACTTGATGCTATGCAGAAAGATGTAGCCAACACTACTGTCCTGGAGTTATAATTGCAGACAGTGTGTTATATAAATAATTTCTCAGAATTATTTGTTATTGCAAATTGAATGGATAAGTGTTTCCGTTCATGAATAAATTATTTAGAAGTGTTTTCAAGCTATTGTGCAATGGTTTTGTTTATAAAACCCCTTTTCAGGTCGCTGCTAAGGGTTTATATTATCTTGGGAATTAATGTTTATCTTTTATTTCATCGTTACGTGTTTGATTTAGTGTGTGAAACCCATTCAAGTTTTATTATTTGTTTAAAGGACATTAAAATGAATTCGTAAGTTGTTTGATCTTTGCAAATTCCTCGTCTTTAAGGTGGTTGTTGCGTTTACTTAGTTCATGTGCTTCAAGGGAAAGATTATCATTCACCTAACCCCTAACATTGACTATATCAATTGGCATCAAAGTTGGTTTTGAACCCAGCTTGGAAGATGTGAAGTGTTGCCTAACATAGGTTTGGAACAGAGGAGATTGCAAGAGTAGAAATCTGGTTGATAAAGGCTTTAACATTCCCTCTAAGATGCCTCCAAAAAGAATGGCAGATAGAGCTAGACTGGTTCATCTGCCAACATGACAGGAAGGCTTGATTGAGGTTGTTTGAACATGTTGAGAAACGTATAGACAAGGTTAGATGATTGTTGAAGACGACACGAGGAGAGGTATTGTACCAAAACAAAATGAGGGTGATGTTGAAGAAGAGCTCAAAGCAAAGGACAAATAACAAGTGAAAGTAGATAAACAACAGATAGATGCCAAATGAAGATAGGCTTATTTGGGCTATATCAAGAATTGGAAGAGGGCCAAAATTGGAAGTAGCAAGCTTCTTTGGGACTCTAAACCAGGAGGAATTAATAGATTGGGTGACTGAGATTGTATAATACTTTTGATTTTTATGAGGTTAATGCCCGAGAGGAGCGAAGATTACTCAGACCAAAGTTGAAGGGTCATGCAGCCCTGTAGAAAAAGAAGCATAAACAAAAAGAAACAGAAAAGATAAGGAAAAGATTACAAGATGGGACAGAATGGTGGCCAAGTTGAAAGTAAAGTTTCTTCCTTTTGATTACCAGTTGACTTTCTGAAGAAGTTATTTTTTCCAATTTGGGGCAAAAAGAGTCGACTGTGAAGAACTATACAACAAGAATTCTACAAATTAACAATAAGGTCTACTTATAGTGAGATGCATCATCCATACTTTCAGAGGTTAGCCAAGTACATCAATGGGTTAAGATTGAGCATTCAAGATAAGCTAAGCATCGAGAGGTTGCATATGGTTGAAGAGCCATATCAATTTACCTTGAAAGTTGAACAAAACACAACCGACGATGGAAGTAGTGCGATGAGGAAAAGAGAAATGCTAGGATAAGCAAAAGGCAAAGCTTTGCAGTTGGAAGGAGAGGACAGCTCTTCTCCACAGTAAAACGAAGAGGAACATGAGGAACATTGCACCCAATGATTTAAAAATCGGAACCGGTCAAGGGTTGGACCAGAACCAGACCGGTTCAAACTTTATGAGCCAGTTTACTAAAAAACACATAAAAAATTATATTTTTAATGAAAACAATATATTTGAAAGATTAGAAACCATGATTCCAACAATTACACACAAAATATGCAAAGTTTGCTCTTATATATATGAAAGAAAGGTGTTTATAGCAAAATGGCACGAACTCCATGTCCAAAACACAATACATATATCATATATGAGATTCCAAAACAAAAATACATAAACAATGAGGCTCTAAAATGCCTCCATGTCCAAAACACAATACATATATCATATATGAGATTCCAAAACAAAATACATAAACAATGAGGCTCTAAAATGCCTCCATAGTCCGAGACTCTAAAAAACAACATGCTATGAGTATGATCATTGATACATTACAAATACTACAAGTTACAAAACTCTAGAATAAATTAGATGACATCAATGATCAATCATCGAACTCTGCACCGCTGCTGGAAATGGGGTCGTCAAGGTTATCCTCATCAATATCATCATTGGCCTCTGGCTCTGACTCAGACTCATCCAAATCCTCAGGTACATCTGCAACAACTGTATTGACACAGGGTCGGGGAGTAGCACAAGTGCGACTAGTGGCTGCTATGTCTCGTGACGGTGGTGGCGGTGCTGCTAATGGCTCATCATCCTGATCCAAACCCATCCACCCCAAGTCATCGAGATCAAACTCTATTGGCTGACTCTCCTCTACCCAATCTGAGGTTGGATCTATATCATCAAAGACAATGGGATCTGTATCAAGTCTTTGGTTTGGCAACTGGTTGCGCCTTAGCCGAAGGTTGTACTGCACAAAGACAAGATCATTCAACTATTGTTCCAAACGGTTTCTCTTCTTCATGTGAATCCGCTTAAAGACGAACCAATTGCATTTCCACCCATAAGCACTACAAGTTCGGCTCATGATCCGAATTGCAAACTTTTGCAATTGAGGACACTAACTACCAAATAAATCCCATTAATGTGCTGCAATAAAAAAAAGAAATGTTTAATTATTAAATAATGACGATAAAAAACAAAGTTAAAAATTAAAAGTAAAACTTATAAGTTAAAGCGTAATTCAACAAATTAGATTGTCTTATGCTAAAAATTCATGATTATTTTTTAATCAAATGAACTTCAAAAAACTTAGAATTGCTTACCTGGTTAGTCCACATCTATTGCAATCTTTCCCAAAGGTACCTATGGCTCTACTAAAGAAACTGATATGTCAGTGAACCTCAAGTTCTTGCCTCTCATCAGGGCCCATGTGCTCTAGGAACTCGTACAAACCATCTTTTACTTCTCTTGTTTAATCTTCTCCAAGCTGAGCTCTATAATGATATCTTGGGTTCAAGAAATATTTAGCTGCATGTATAGGGCGATGGAGTTGATTGTTCCATCTATTATCTATAATCTCCCATACAAGCCCATATTTAGTTACCATGTCTTTGTATGTTGCCCTTATCTGCTCCTTTGTTTGATCCATAGCCTCATAAATGTCACCCATGGCTAATTTTTTCCCATCCACCAACCGCAACACTTTAACAAGAGGCTCAGTAATGTTCACAACCTCTGTTTTTTTTTTCAAAATCAACTGTCAAAAACTTTCTTCTTTGTGTCTTTCCCATCTTGTTTACGACTCCACTTTGATGTATTGCATTCATCACTTGAAAACATCTTTTTCAAGTTGTGTTTGGGAAAGAAGAGATTACAACATGAGGAAGTTTGTTGCAAATCTCGTGATACTTGACCTAACAAGTTCTCTACCATCAGTGTTTTTCGTCATTAAGTTCAATACTCGTGAGTGATTGTAGATGTATTTTGTGATGCTTTTGGCATATGCTCTACAGTGTTTTTAATCCAATCTTGTTTTCCTATATCCTCAAAAAAGTCAAAGCAAGAGCCTTCAACACTTGTTTGGGCCATGGCATGTTGCCTCCTTCTCCCTATTTCAGCATCCACCTCTTTTTGCCTAGCCTTCTCTTCTTTATGTTTTTCAAGCAAGTTTATCATTTCCAATCTAATGGCATCAATATTCGGTGCATCACATGGGGAAACTTGGCCTCTATGACTAGCCAAGTGTTGTTTCAACCTATGAATCCCCCCCTTGAAGTGTTTCTTACAGTATTTACAAAATACTTGATTATCAACTATGTCTACATGGTTCCATGTAGGGTCTTTAACTCGGGGGACATTGCAAATGCAAAGAAATATGAAAATGCAAATTAAATAAATAAATAAATATATATATTTCAAATTTCCTATTTAATAAGATTTAGAAATAGGGACAAATTTAAAACTTAACATACCTTTCAATGTGCACACAAATGAGGTCAATAAATACTCCAAGCTTGTATATGGGTTGCACTCTCCAAATGTAGATGTAAAGACCACCACAAAGAACCCACAAGCAATGCCAAACAAACCCCAAGCTCACTCCAAATCAACATTCTTCAATGCTGCCCCAAGCCTCCAAATCCTTACAAATGAGAGAGGTGCTCACAAATAGAAGTGAGGAAGTCTCTATATGAATGTCAATATCACCACAAAGAGCCCACAAGCAATGGCAAACAAGATCCAACTTCCAAGCTCACTCCAAAACTAAACTCTTCAATCTTTTGCTCACAAATGCTCAATGAGAGAGGTGTGAGGTGAATCGAGGGGGGTGGCGCGGGGTCTATATAGCAATAACTTAGGGTTTAGGTTGTAGAAAATGTATAAATTTTAATTAAAAAAGTGTTTCTTATAAATTGCGCAGGGACTCGACTCCGCCGGTTTACATCAAAATTAGACTGGTTTTGCCCCAAACTGGTCAAACAATCCGGTTTTTCAACCGGTTCATGCCAAAAAAACTCAGACCAGTCGAACCGGCCGGTTCCAGTTCCGGTTCAACCGATTCTGAAAACAATGACTACAATATTGACCAAATGAATGTCCTCCAGCAGGTAAGGTTGAGCAATGCTCCCTCAAATTCTCCAATGGCAAGAAAAGTCCTCCAAAATATTGTATGTTGCACGGCCAGATTTATACAAAAGATATTTTTCGGCAATTACCTAAATTTTCACTTTATTTCCATTTGATTTGTCACCTTCGAAGTCAATTTGATTTCTTCGTCATTTTTTGGTGATTCACCTTTGTTTCCTTGTTCTTTCCCTACTTTGTGTACTTTTGTATTCACTAGAAGTTTCTACGGCTGAGCTAGTAAAATGTAGGAAATGCAACATAACAGAAACAGGCCAACCATTGACTATGTAGCTGCAGAGCAAATAAAGGTGCTAATATTGCAGTTAATGCCTTAATATCAGTTTGAACAATGCAAAATGACGGCAAGTTAGTGAACCTGGAAAGTAAAATTCACAGCCAATGCTTTCTGAAAGTTATTCAATTGAATGTGCCTTGATCAATCATTTTAACAAATTTTACGCGGGCATGCACATAGCATAATTTAATATTGTAGCAATCTTAATTCACATATAGTTGATGGATGGTAGTTGTAATCATATCATTCACCTAGAATAAGAGTTTGAGGTCTCTGCGATGGAAGTGCGCCAAAAAGACCATGATGAAAGAATGTAAGAAAAGACGAAAAATGATTAGAAAATCAAAAAATAGATGAGTAAAATGCATATAACGAGAGCCAAGAATGAAGGATATTATATTATTCCAGCAAACCATAAGCCATAATCCATACGATTGAGAGCATGTGGGCTTCAACAAATATATCACCAGTATTATAGTGTATATACGAATGGAACAAGAAATAATGGACAATGGAAAACCAACTGACCAAGCCAGAGTCCGTTTTTAAAGCATATACTACGATAAAACCTAGAGAGGAAGAGAATCAATATGTCACTACTGTTCAGTGGTGAAAAAGAATGTGTCTCTAATGTCCCAAAGAAGCAAATGTGACAGGTAAGTGAGACAGAAAGTATACACAGTGTGGTGTCAATATATAGGCCACATGAAATACTCTAGAAATATCACTAGCACCTTATGAAGATGTGAACAGGAGAAGGGATAGTCCATAATAGATAACATAGATGAAGTGATCCAAAGTATTGAAATAGAAAGAACACCTTTAAACTTTATAGTTAGGCAAATAATAATAGTCCAACAAATGTAGAGTCTACCTTTGTAACTCAATTATTAACTTGGCAAGTTGAAATTCATGATCCACAAAATGACATCCCCACAAGTTGTTTCCTAATGAATACCCTGAAGAGAAATACACCTATAACTTACACAAGAGAAGCAATAATAACAAAATCTTTAAGCTATAACAAAATAAGAAAAATAGCATACACAAGATTTCACCTCGTTAAACTATTTCCAAAAAACAAAAAAAAACCAGCAAAGTAACCTTATTCCTTATAAATTCAACCGTTTACAATACAATTACAAACTTCAAAGCTTTGCTTTACCCTAATGCATGTGCAAGTATTTGTAGGCACATCAATAGGAAACCGTTCAAGAATTAATAAAATATAATGGGTACCAAAACCATGGGCTATATAAAACATTGACTAAAACCACCCAAAAGTTTTCGTATGGATCCCCTACTAAAATCGAAGCGTTGCCCCTAAACCCCTAGACAAGATGGCCTATCGCCCCTCTTATCGCCTCTGGCCCAAAAGTTTTCGTAGTAAACTCTTCAACTTTGGAATTATCCACAAAATCACAAATTTAACGTTGTTGTTCTACTTTCTATTAGAAAATGACAGAGATAGCTAGTGAATGAATCTTGCTTATGCTTAGAATCCACAATTGCAGGAAAGGAAAGAATATAAACTCATAAACACCAACAAGTTTTATCCTGGAAACCTCCAAAGGAGGAAAAACCAGTCGGGAAGGGCAATTTCTCTTTCTTCCCACTTTTATTGGCCAATTCAAACAATAAGTACAGAAATTACAATAAGTATGAAAAAGAAGTAGATAATATCTCACACTTCCTCCCAATTACTTGCTTGCTCTGTCTCAACACTCCTTTCTTCTACAAAACACAATTCCAGCACTAAGAACTTCTTGCTCACTTGCTTTCATGCTTCGATGATCTTATTCTCTTCTACAAACATGTATTTATAGCCTTTCTCATGTCCTCCCGTGCACTGGAGAATGGGAAAGGTCATGGAGGAGAAGAGACACGGACAACCTTTCAAATTCTGAGGTTGTTTGTTTCATGTTTTATTTTTTGTCTGAAAGAGCCAGGACCGCCGCCCAATGCAGACCGGCGGTCTCAGGACCGCCGCCCTAGTTGGGCGGCAGTTCTGTAACCGCAGAGCGGTGGTCCTATTACTATAAAGACAGAACCTCCGTGTATTTATTTTCCTTCTTCGTGTTGACTGATCTAATGAAGTAGAGTCATTTTGGATCCCTATGGATCACACCTCCCCTGCTTAGGAGGCTTTTGGTCCCACAAAAGCTTAGTGGGGGAGTAGATGAGGAAATAATTCCCTCACTTGCTCCTTCGAGTACCACCGGGCCTGCCTTGGTGTCTTTCCTTTCAGTCCAATCTGCCAAGACTCCTGCAGACCTCTCCTAGTCTCTCTGACCTTCTGCTGCAACACTACATCCTCCTCCAATTCGCCTCATGAGTCCAAGATGCAATCCTCAATGGAAGGTAGCAACTGTAGTCCTTCATCTTCATCTAACATGGATGGCTCATATAGATGCAAGTTCTCACAGTTTACTACAGAGTACATCCTCATAAATGACGGTAAATCAAGTTGAAAGGCATTTTCTCCAACCTGCTCCAATATGGTGAAGGGTCCATATCGTAGTGGCTTGAGCTTCCGTGCTTGACCTTGTAGTCTCTCCTTGCTCAAGTAAAGCCAAACTCTATCTCCAACATGAAGCTTATGTTCCCTCCTATGCTGATCGTGCCTAGCTTTGTACTTGGCTTGAGATTTCTCTAGTTGTTCTTTGACTTTGAGATGGATTTTCCGGATCCTCTCAATGAATTTGTTTGCTCTAGTCACCTTTGTGTCTCATGTCTCCTCCTCATCCTACTACCCAACTGTTATGTCCAACGGATTTGTAGGTAGATATCCCAAGCATGCTTCAAACGGTGACTTCATAGTGGATGTGTGTATTGCCCAGTTATAGGAATGTTGAATGTAGGCTAAGGACTCATCCCAAGTCCTTGGGTATTTGTTGTTATACCCTCTGATCAACTGTACCAAAGTCCTATTCACCACCTCTGTCTGTCCATCTGTCTGTGGATGGAAAGTTGTGCTCCTCTGTAACCTGGTATCCATCTTGTCCCACAAAGTAGTCCAAAAACTTCCCCAAGAACCTTGAATCCCTGTCAAAAACAATAGACTTTGGCAAACCAAAATGCACCATACATTAGCAAAGAAAAGATTTGCTGCCTCATGTGCTTTAATTGTCGTTTTACATGCCATAAGAATACACATCTTACTGAATCTATCAACAACAACATAGAGATAGTCATGGCCATGTTTAGACATAGGTAATCCTCCTACAAAATCCATAGAAATGTCCTCCCATGGACGAGTAGGTACTGGCAAAGGCATATACAAACCCTCCTTCCTAGTCTTAGGCTTGCTGGTACAACAAAGTTTACATCCACGTATAAATTTTGATACTTCTTGCATATTGGGCCAATACATGTACCTTTGCAAGTGGGCTAGGGTCTTACCAACACCGAAATGTCCCGCTACTTTCAAGGTATGTGCTTCCCTCATCAATAGAAGTCTTTCTTCTTTAGGCACGCAAAGCTTCCCCCATCAGTAGAGCAACCCGTCCTTGAGATAACAATCTTCAATCCCTGTCCTTTCAGTCCCTTGGGACTACAACTGCTGAAATGTCACCCCAAAGTCTCTGTCCTGGGCATATGCCTCTCCGTAAGCTTCCTTCATGAAGGGCTCGATCTGAGAGATAGTGGCCAAACAAGAGAACTTCTCCTGTGTGGGCAGCCTAGACAACATGTCTGCCACCAAGTTTGTACTACCCTTCTTGTATTTGATCACCAGATGGAACTGTTGAAGGAACCCCATCCATTTGTAGTGCCTTGTCTGCTGCAATTTAGACTGTGCTTGCAAATACTGGAGAGGTTTGTGGTCAGTGTGCACAATAGTTTCTTTACCCAACAAATAATGCTTCCATTTTTTAATTGCCTGAACTAGTGCATACATTTCCTTATCATATACTGAATATCCTTTAACTGTTGAAGTGAAAGTTTCAGAATGATAACATACGGGTTTACCTCCTTGAAGCAACACTGCGCCCATAGCGTAATCACTGGCATCTGTCTCTACTTCAAAAGGTTGCTGCAAATTAGGAAGAGCAAGTACTGGAGCATGACTAATCTTGTATTTCAATAACTCAAAGGATTTGTCTTGTTCCTTACCCCAGTCAAAACCCTTACTCTTTGCAGCCACTGTGTGTAGAGGTGTTGCAATCGCGGAGAAGCCCGGAATGAACTTCCGCATGTACTGTACTGCTCCCACAAAACTCCTAGTCTCTGTGGCTCCTGTTGGTGTTGGCCAATTAGTGATGGCTTCCACCTTCTTTGGATCCACTCGTAGCTCTCCTCCTCCAACCACGTGCCCAAGATAGACAAGTGACTGTTTGGCAAATTCACATTTCTTCATATTACAAAGCAGTTGTTTCTCCCTGAGAACTTGCAAGACTTGCTGTAAATGAGTTAGATGTTCTTCCCATGTGGCACTAAAAATCAAGATATCGTCTAGATATACAATGACACATGAATCTATGAAATCCCGCAATACATCATTCATCAATCTCATAAATGTAGCGGGTGCATTGCATAACCCAAAAGGAAGTACTAACCATTCATACAAACCCTATTTTGTCTTGAAGGCAGTCTTCCATATATCCTCCTCCTTCATTCTGACTTGGTGATAACCTGACTTGAGATCCAACTTCGTGAAGAATTTGGCATGTTGAAGCTGGTCCAAGAGATCATCTATGCGGGGAAGTGGATATCTGTTCTTTATGGTGATCTTGTTCAAAGCACGGTAGTCGATGCACATTCTCCAAGAACCATCCTTCTTTGGCACCATCACAATAGGCGAACCGCATGGTGAGGTGCTCAGACGTATCACCCCTTGGTCTAGTAGTTCCTGGAGTTGTTTCTTTACTTCAGTACTCTCAAGCAAGGATTGCCTATACAACCCGATGTTCGGTAGAGGGGACTCTGGCAATAGCTGAATCTCATGCTCTACTTCTCGTTTTGGTGGTAACCCACTGGGAGCCTGAAATACTTCCTCAAAAGACTAAATAATACTATCCAAATCATGCTTTCCCTGGTTAGAAATCTCTGAAACTTCTACCCCATCTTGTTTATCCTTTAACAAAAGTAAACAAAACTGATTATGATTTGCCTGAATAAGTTGTTTTGCTTGGTTAGCACTCACCATAGTAACCCGTGTCTTACGTTGGTGTGCCCGGATGTTGTAGCTGATCCCATCCTTGACCCATCTGTACCGGTTTTCCCTTCTCATAAATATAGCATCCCTAATATACAAGTAAGGACTCCTGAATACAACATCAAAAGCATCAAGTGGAATAACGTCAGCTTCCAAAACATCAATATACTGGGAATTTATCCCAAACTTGACCTTACATCTTCTTGTTACCTGAATTTCAACACCCTTCTTTACCCAACCCAAAGGATAAGGGTGTGGATGCTCGTAAGTCTCAAGACCAAGCTTCTTTACAACTGCTTCAGAAATCAAGTTAGACTGAGAACCGGTATCAACCAAAAGCATTTACCTTAGTTCTCTTGATCTAGATTTTGATCTAGAATAGTCTACTCATCTCCTCTTCTTGGCTGTCCATGTTGGTGGCCATTCATCCAAGCCTTTCGTCTACATCAGAGTCATCTTCGATTTCCACCTCCCCTTCTGTTTTTACAGCTGTCATGGACTTCTTTGAGTCCTTGGTTCGGTTCTTCGGATGTAACTCTGGATGCAACTTCCAACATGTAGCGTCAGTATGACCATTGATATCACAGTTCTTGCAAAAATTCTTGGGATCTTTACAAGTATTTAAAGTAGTGGCAGCTTGTTTACCTTTCCCTTTCCACTTACCCTTGTTACTTTTTTGCCCATACTCTTTTTTCTACTGATTTGTCGACTGCTTTGCCCTTGGCTCTGCTTCTCCTTGCTTCTTTTCATCATCTATGTAGTATGCCTGCACACACGCCTCATTGAGATCTTTGGGCTTTGTGGAGATGACTTTTCTTCGAAGGTGAGTGTGAAGTCCTCCCAAGTACTTAGAATATCCTCATCCTCCAAGTCCATGTTTAGCAACATGGCCTACCTCCGAAACTTCGTAGTATAGTCCTGCACACTTTGACCACTGCCTTGTCTAAAATACTGCCATTTAATCATTTGGTCAGTCTTGTGGCCAATAGGATAGAAGTTAGCTCTAAGTAATTCTTTAAATTCTTGCCAAGATTTCACAATAGGACACTTCTTCTTTTCACAAGTGGTTAGATGGGTTTCCCACCAAACCAGAGCGTGTCCCTCCATTTTGAGACGTGCAAAGGTGATCCTATGTGCCTCAATGACATTATGGACGCTAAAGTAGACTTCTAACTGTTTTAACCATTTATCAAGCAACTCTGCATCTACTTGTCCTTCAAAGCTTTTAATCTCAACTTTCATCTCAACTTTAAAAGGAGTATGGTCAGATTTTACCTTTTCTCTTGTGTTTGAAGTCTCTTCTTCATGCTCTTCCCCATAATCTTCCTCATGGTGGCTCTTCCCTATGCCAAACTTTTCAGCTAAGCCTCGAACCACTGAGTCCATGGAGTCTTGCTTGACAGAAGTTGTCTTCTGCAAATCTGCAAGTTCTTCTTGCCTTCTAAACATCCTATCCATCATGGTCTCTAGCATCTTGATTCTACGGACCAAGTTCTCTTCCTCCATTTGTCCCTGAATTCTTTGTTTCCACTTCCTTGTAGAAATTTCTGGATCGCAAGGTAAAGCCTCTTCGCCTTTAGATCTCATCACTGTCATACAAATCCAAGAAAGAATACCACAATCCTGGATACTTGTTAGCTCTGATACCAAAATGATCTGTAAACTCTTCAACTTTGGAATTATCCACAAAATCACAAATTAAACGTTGTTGTTCTACTTTCTATTAGAAAATGACAGAGATAGCTAGTGAATGAATTTTGCTTATGCTTAGAATCCACAATTGTAGGAAAGGAAAGAATATAAACTCATAAACACCAACAAGTTTTATCCTGGAAACCTCCAGAGGAGGAAAAACCAGTCGGGAAGGGCAATTGCTCTTTCTTCCCACTTTTATTGGCCAATTCAAACAATAAGTACAAAAATTACAATAAGTATGAAAGAGAAGTAGATAATATCTCACACTTCCTCCCAATTACTTGTTTGCTCTGTCTCAACACTCCTTTCTTCTACAAAACACAATTCCAGCACTAAGAACTTCTTGCTCACTTGCTTTCATGCTTCGATGATCTTATTCTCTTCTACAAACATATATTTATAGCCTTTCTCATGTCCTCTCGTGCACTGGAGAATGGGAAAGGTCATGGAGGAGAAGAGACACAGACAACCTTTCAAATTTTGAGGTTGTTCGTTTCATGTTTTTATTTTTTGTCCGAAAGAGCCAGGACCGCCGCCCAATGCAGACCGGCGGTCCCAGGACCGCCGCCCTGGTTGGGCGGCGGTTCTGTAACTGCCCTCTAGTTGCACAGAGTGGCGGTCCTGTTACTATAAAGACAGAACCTCTGTGTATTTAGTTTCCTTCTTCTTGTTGACTGATCTGATGAAGTAGAGTCATTTTGGATTCACGTCTACACAAACCATTGCATACACCAAGCTCCCAATAGCACTTGCATGAGGAACCTGTTGTCACCCAAAAGTTGCACCCTAATAGAGAATGGTGTGTACTCTCTCTCCTGTTGACAAAATTGGAACACCTCAAGGCTGTGGGTAACCTATGTTTGAGCTGAACCTCCAGAGAGGGCCGGGTCCCTCGTGAATCACCTAAAAAACAAAAAATTTAACAAGGAAAAGGGAGAAATGCAGGAAAAGAGAAATAAGGGTGATACACCAATAATTTAACACATGCATGTACTTCTGCACATTGGGAAATCAAAGATCCACACACCTGCACAACTCTAACCTATTTGCAAAAATAATTCAAGTGTTTAGGAGAAAGGACAGCGGTAGAGGGAGTAAATTCCACACTAGAGCAACACAATATTCCTATCAAACACAATGAAAAATCAGAAAACAGCAATATGAGAGGGAAAAATGGAGCTTTTTATTCAGAGGTACAAGTACAAGGCTAGGATTGCCAAAGCAAAACAGCCCACAGTGTGTATATCTCCTCTATCTTTCTTACATAAATATGCTTATATGGACTGACGCATCCCAAAACAAGTTGTATGCATGTAATTTTGTCTATTTTTTTAATTATTCTTTCAACCCCTTTGGCGCAAACCATGTACACAGTTGCATGTAATTTTTATTCTATTTTTCTTATCCTACTGTTGCGCATGGGATTGTAGACTGCAATCTTCTTTTCTTTTGTTTATTTATTGTTTCCTTCAAACCCTGCATGTTGCTGCCCTGGGACTGTTTACCTGTTGTTTTCCTTTTATTTATTTTTTACCCATGCATGGGTTGCTGCACCAAAACCTGCAGACTACATGCTAATGACTGCTTTTACTCTTTTATTTATTATTTCTTCCCTTGCTTGCCGCCAAACTTTGTTTGGAACAGCAGTTGGTAAAAATAAAGCCTTTGCACTTCTCTTTTGGTGCATGGGTTAAATTAAAACCAGCAGTTGCTAATTTTAACAAAAGCATGCTAAATTTAGTTAAAAGGCTTCTCCTTTCATGCATTCCTAAAAATAGAACTGGACTTCTATTTTTAGCCAAGTGCTATTTTTAGCCACGCTTCCACTCCAATTGTTATTTTTAGCAAACTTCTATTTTAAGCCAAACACTATTTTTAGCCACACTAAAAATAGCCCAATCCTTTGCGTGGAAAATATAGGAACAGGACCTGAGACATGTCCTCAATTTCCTCACATTTTAGAACATCGTTTAGCATATAATTTTTTACCAACAAGAAAATGAGTACTTAGAAGTTTAGATTTTTGCACCCTAAACCTCTGCAATATCTTCCAAACATATTTTCTCTAATTCAACCATAGTTTCCTATTTAGACGATCGCTTTTACTTTCCGTGCCCAAAATGAATTTTGCAGCACCTAGATCATTCATATCAAATTGAGATTTAACCTGACTGGTCATTTCCTTGGAGTTACCAATAAACTTATCATCCACAAACATAACTACAATAACAATCTATCACCTTCTTGTTTGAAATATAAGTAGGTATTAACTTTGCTTCATACAAACCCAAGATCCAAAACATACATGTCGAACATCCTAAGTGATTGCTTCAAGCTGTAAATAGACTTCTTCAACCTACGCACCAAGTCCTCCTTTCCTTTGACTATAAAACTTTCCAACTGCACTATATAGATTTCTTCATCGAGCTTCCCATGGAGAAATGTGTTATTTATATCTATTTGTTTTATTTCAAGTTTGAAAGTAACAACAATAGCCAAAACTAATCTAATTGAAGCTATAGCTTGGCAACTAGAGAAAAAATCTCGCCATAACCAATTCCCTCTACCTAAGAGAATCCCTTTGCTATAAAGCAAGCTTTCTATTTCTCCAATTTTCCTTCTGTGATGTACTTCTTGAACACCTATTTACAACCAACAGTCTTTCTACCAACAACATACAATTTCACCAAGTCCCATGTCTAATTTTTTTTGCAAGGACTCCATTTCTTCATCCATGGTCTTCTTCCAAAATTTGTTTTTCTTTGATTTAAGGGCCTCCCTCACAATCTTAGGATCTTCATCTGTCACAATTAACACTGAAAACACAAATACAGAACAGAAATCAAGTGGACCATACCTTTCTAGTTTACTTTTGATTCAATTTGATCTTTTCAAGACTAGAGTTTGAGACCCTTCCTCTTTTGGTTCATCTTCCTCTACTTTCTCTTAATCTACAACAAGGAAGTCCCTTTTTAGTTCAACTTATTTAGTTGTTTTGTATTCACACAGATTTTTCCTCTTCTAATTCAACGAGTACTTTTTCTAAGTTCTTCCTTTAGTTGTACTTCCTGTTTTGGAAACCCCTTAACTTCTCTAAAGATTACATTACTACTGTAAATAATCTCCTTTGTTTGTGGGTTCCAAAACTTGTATCTTTTTACGCCATTACTATATCCAATAAAGATATATTAAGCTGATTTGTAGTTTAGTTCTTTTTGAATATTTATATAACCATCACAACCTAAGAAGTTAGAGAGGGTTTCTTACTAGTCCATGCTCCTTGTTGAGTTTTATAGACAAGTTTTGATGTGGGCGACCTATTAATCAAGTAAAAAGTAGTTGTTACTACTTCCATCTAGAATTTCTTTTCTAATCATGCACCACTGAACATACTTCTAGCCTTATCCATCAAAGTCCTATTCATTTTGTCAACAACTACATTATGTCGTGGAATAAATAGGGTTGTTTTTAGCCTTTCTATTCCACATTGCTTACAGAATTCCTTGAATGCATTTGAGTAATACTCCCACCATTGTCACTTCTCAATACCTTTATCTTCTTCTCCGTCTAGTTTTTTACAAGACTTTAATTCCTTGAAGTTATTGAAAACATCCGATTTATTTTGGAGAAAATATATTGAGGACTTCCTTGAGAAATCATCTAAAATAATAACATAATACAATGATTTTCCTAGTGATGGAACCTTAACAAGTCCAAGCACATCACTTTATATTAAATGTAAAATCCCTTCTATTCTTATACTGTTGGAAAACTTTACTCGAGGTTTCTTACCACATACACAATGCTCACAAAAAACAAAATCTGAATAAATTCCTTCAACCATACCTTTAGTTTATAATGTGTGAAAGCCTTTTTGTCCAATATGTCCCATCCTCTGATGCCAAAGCATTGGTCTTTTTTGCAAGCAATGTAAGAGTCCTGAAAACGTCCCCTGATTTTCAAGGATGTCTCAGAGACATCCCCCTTAAAATGTGCTAAAAGGGAAGTGTGGGGGTTGACGCCACCTCCCCGCCCCCGTCCCATCATCCCCAAGATGTTCCCGACAATTATAGGATGGAGGGGACACATCCCAACGTAACACTAGTTTTAATCGTTCCATCTCTGAACATCAACTTGAATCTTCCTCGACCTATGATCTTATGTCAAGTTGTCTCCTAAGAAGATGTCACCTCCGTTGATTTAATTTTGTAGTATTACTAATTGCCATTACTTTTAACCTTTTCAAAAGAAATATTATCTGCAATCCTTAAAATGCCTAGTTTTGCCACAATTTCAGTGTTTCCTCAGCCTTTCCTAGAGTCTTAGATTTATCTTTGAACTTTGATTGTTCGTCTCTTGGCCTCTTTTTCTTTCTCTCTTGGGAACGACCTCCACAAACAAGGAATCCTTCATTTGACAATCGTAAATGGATTTCTACCTCATTTCTTTTGATAATAAGGTTGCCACTACATCCTCGACTTTTAATTTTTACATATTACTACTAATTGCCATTACTAGATTACCCTAAGAATCTCGTACAAAACAAAGCAAAGTAATACACTTTTCTTCATCCTTATTAATTTCAACAGAAAATAACCGACTTACCATAGTATTGAAGGCATTTAGATGTTCTGCTACAATCACCATCATTCATCCTCAGTGAATACAGATTCTTTCGAAGAAAAGTTTGTTCGCTAGAGACTTAGTCTGATACAAAGTACTTGACTTAGAGCATAGATCCTTAACAGTGGTTGTTAATACATTAAGTAGAACTGAATCTAACAGACACAATCAGATTGAACTCTTCGCCTTCCTATCAATCTTTTCCAAATTTTCTACCTTTGCACCCACATGTTATATGTCATGTACCTTGGGATATGATATTATAATGTATATGGGTTGATGGAGATGCAGACATGTGGCGCACATCCCTTCTTAGTTATTTTTTTTATAATATATGGGGTCACATAGGAATTAGTTATAGTGGGTAGTGAGTCGACCTAACATGGGATTAGGTGTTACCCATCCATCAAGAGTAATGTATGCCTATATAAAAGAGATGAGTATCACTATGAGATATGTTATGTATGTGTTGAGTCTTCTACTTGGTAGAAGGATTTTGGAGGTGCCCTCCTCGAAGTAGAATTCCCATATTGGGAGATCATGGAGTTATTCCTTCCTTAAGGAGTATTGTATGGTGTTCCCCTACCTTAAGACTATGCTTCTATTTCTGAATATATTGAATATTAGGGCATCTTGGCCACAAATATCTCTTGTGTTGTGTTGATCTTCATTATATTGTACATATTGTTTGAATTATTCATTTATTATATGCAAAGATCGTATTGTTATATTCTTGATACAACAACCAACCAATCTTTGTCTACAAGGAGATCTTTCATCTTGAGCTTCCATAACTCAGAGTGTTGGCCATTAACTTTTTCTATCTCTATCCTTGTGATTCCCCTTGTTTTCTTGAACAAAAAATTCTCACGCACAAAGCTCCCACTTAAGAAACAACTTTACCCAAGAAAAGAAATCATATGTCTTCAGACAAATCTAAAACCTAGCTCTGATACCGAATGAAAAGAAATAGATATAATCATACAAACTTATACAAGAAAAACAATACCAACAAAATCTTTAAGCTAAAACAAAATAGACAAAATGGCATACACACAATACACAAGATTTCACCTGGGAAAACCCTTTCCGAAAAAACACCCAACAAAGTAAACTCAACCATTTGCAGTACAATAGCATACTTCAGAGATTTGTTTTGCCCTAATGCACATGTGAGTATTTGTAGGCACATCAATAGGAAACCATCTAAGCCATATTACCGTAGTTAGTTCTTGGCAAATTCCCGAGTACTCATAAAAAAAATTGAAATTGTTATTTGTTGCCTAAACTCGCTGGCAAGTTTTTGGCAAATTTTGTTGAGTATTTGCCAAGTATGCCAAAGTATTTGCCGAGTATTCAAATCTAATAAGATAAGATAAATATATTAAATGTCCAACTAATGACCATAAAAGTAGGTCAATGGGACTACACCCATACAAAGAAAAAAAACAAGAGTCCAGCCAGAGGACCAAAAGGTCCCCGAGAACAACCAGAAAAGAGAAGGACAAGAAGGAGCAAAAAGAGAGGCCTGGAAAAAGCCTGTAGAAGTCAGCAGAGCCCAAACATGCAGAGGAAGAAACGAAAGAGGAGCCAAAGAGGAGGATCCCTCATCTAACATCCAAGGCCGATTGAAAGAAGCTAGTAATGTGCTGAGGCCCGGTATATGAGGCTATGGAAGATCTAGAGTGTCGATGCCTAGAGGAGGGATGAACTCTCCGTGCTCGTCTAGTGGATCTCAAAGGCCATCTATGAGAAGAGGGCCTCAACCTTGTATGTGTCTAGACATCCCTAGTCTGTGAAATAGTGCCTCGGGTCCAGACTGATCTCGTCTGGGAATCAAGATAGGTATCACCCTGCCGCTTAGTGCACCTCCCAGGGGAGAGCACCATAAAAAAGAAAGTGATCTGCCAAGTAGTTGTCTTCCTAAAAGGAGGCTGAAGGGTCTCTTCTCGAAGCCTAAGAGCTTCCTGCAGATAGAGAGCAAGGCACCTCTGATCATAGTATCTGAAGAAATTTGTGAATGTCGGATGCTCTCTGAATAGGCAACGAAATCTCCCTCTGATCTCGTAGTAAATGAGGCACCGGAAGATGAAGTGCTCTTCCATTTCGATCTCCTAGAGGGAACAGAGCTGGCAAATCCACTCGAAACGGTCAATCTAATGATCACACTCAACCCAAAACTGACCCAGGGAAATGCGACATAGAAGGCCATCTTCGGACGTAACCCACCTTGGGGGTTAGTCCAAGTGCACTGAATGAATTGCCTGTAGATATCGTCTCTGATGATTTTGTTCAAATCCTGCTTGCCCAAAAGGAGACGGGCAAGAGCGTCCAAGGAATAACTATATGGTGGGAGGTGATCTATCTGAATCCCAATAGACTCAAGTAGTCATGAGACTCCGGCATACCAACAGCGAGATCGACTAGAACGATCGGCTGAAGCAATGGCCTCAGAGGACCAGTAAGCAAGGTAGGGATACATGTCCCTTCCTGCAGAAGAATCGGCAAGTCTCCGGATGCGATGCAAGACGGAAACAAGGCCAAAAATTGCTTCCAACCTAAAGGGGCAAGCCCCAAACTCTGTCAGAATGATATTGTGGGGAACTGTCTCCTTAAAAACACTATATTTTATATTAAATTTATGTTTTTTTAAAGAAATTTAAGTATTTTTCTAAGTTGCCAAGTATTTGCCGAATATTCAAATTTAATAGAGATCATTGAATTTTGTATAGTATTTAAGTTTTTTAAAGAAATTTAAGAATTTTTTTTAGTTGTCAAGTATTGTTGAGTATTTGCCAAGTCGAAAATTTTATGGTCTACCAATTGTGGGTATTACAACACAATGGGTACCAAAACCATCATCTACATAAATTACGAGTCAAAACCAACCAAAAGCACCCATACAGATTCCCAAAGAATACGGGCCTATTGCCCCATTCCACTGGGAATGGTAGATTCCCCCAATCTGCATATACAATATAGACGAGGATAAATCGTGTAGTGTGTTAATCATGAAAATTATACATCTCCAACATACCCTTTAGAGAACATGTTCTCCTATATGGTGACACTCCCAAAAATTGTCACTCGTTAACCAGTCAAACATATGTATTTGTAGGCAATTAGTCCACTAGCCAGTTAACCTTCAACAACTTACCCTCTCGCCAACAACCCTCCAGCAAATAATACTGCGATTGGTAATTGTTGAATAGGTAACTCAAGGCCTTAATCCTACTTGATCCATGGTTCTAACTTTGAACCCACAACAAAAATGGAATTTTAACCCTAGAAAAGCTCCTCTACATATATGGAAGCATCTAGAAAGTAAGAAACACAGCAATTACAACTTGAATAATACAATTTGGAGCCAGCTAAAAGGGTCGAGCAAAGAGTTGATGACAAGGAGTGTGCATCCTAATATAGAAGGAAGAGAATACGGGACATTTATTTACTATACTCTAATATCCAAGGGGTCAGCATGTGGCGTCACATGGGCTAACAAAAATAGGAAACACCCTAGAAAGATTTTCTGGGATTATGCTCAGAAGTTTTAAGACCTGTGGCTTGATTCCATCTGAAGTAGGAAATTTAGTCAAAGGAATCTAAAACCAATAAAGTAACAAGATGACAACAAGGACTATGATGGAACTCTCAAGCATGCACTCATGAAGCTCCCAAGTGTATACTCTCATTGGATGGCAAACAGTACCGTCTATTAACCAGTTCAAGTCAGAAAGGCATAATAGATGCATGTTCAGTTGAACTCACTCACTCTGAATAAAAAACTGCAGGAATTGTACCGCTAGTGGGTAAACAAAAATAATCTTTCGTCAAACCATGCATTACTATATCCACATGTCTGTAGCTTGACTCATAATCTAAAGGACAAAGCTAAAGCAATACTGTGACATATTTGAAGCTCATAGAAATCACAAAACAAAAGACTCGAGCATATTTTGAAAACATGTGAAATCTAATAAGTCTGCAAGATGACATCTAGGTGTGCTATGATGAAGGTCATGGGACATATTACCAGTAAGTGTGGCTCGAAGATAAGAGGAAGCAACTCAGACAAGGCAAGTAGGGCATATGAAATGCAATGCCACCACTAGAGGAAAATGCAAAGGGTGAGAAGGAAAGCAAACAAGGATGAAAGGTGGCAAAGATCCAATACGGTACATTTATAACCAAACAAGAGCTTACAGTACCAGACAAGAAAAAAGGAAAGTTTAAAAAAATTGTATTGTTTATGGCCCATGTATTCCCGTAGAAGAAAGGCATGAGAGCAGAAAATTAAAATATGCTGCAAGCTGTCCCTAAAACAAGCACCTGAATGACCTTGCAATGCTCAAAGAGTCAAATGTAAGATGATATGGAAATGTGCCACATCTCTATGAACCCCATCCACCATTTTTCTTGGCAGATAGAAAGATGAGAAAGAAAAGGAATAGACTCTAACTAACAAGAGCTCAAAAAACAATTCATTAAGAAGTTTTGCTTCCATTCAAAGGAGCCACAAATACAAGAAGCCTTGTCCACATTTCTCATTTTAATATTTTATAAATAACAAGGCTGACCTGAAGACATCAATGTAGCACTTCATAGAGAAATTTAATCGCCTAGGGAAATTTCAACAACAATGTGCAACCGATTAAATACATGATGGAAATGAACACCAAAGAATTGTTTCTAGAGAAACCAAAATAATAAATCCCTTAAGAGGCAAATTTCACTGTACCAAAGCTCAAGTGTAAGATGATATGGAAATATTTCAAATCTCTACAAAGTTCAATATACCAACGCAGAACAAGAAAACCAGCAGGTACCTTTACACAACTGCAAAATCCTAAATATTTGGATTGTAAAGAAAGAAAGAAATTATATTAATGTCCACAGATGACCAATAGTAGGTCAATGGGACTCGAGGATAGAACAGTTACCAATTGAAAGTTCTAGGAAGAGAGAATCTTAGAAGTAAAATAACAAAAAGTACAAAAAACAAATAACACAGTATGCCACAAACAGATTTGGTAACAAAATCAATACAAATAGCAATGAAAGGTGAACAATAGCCTTAAAGCATGTGTTGATGAAAGCTGGAAGGAAATCTCATCAACTATTTCTATCTGTAACTGAACTAGAGGAGTTGTTTGGACCATCATTTACTGCTAGAGAAGATCTGACAATGTTGGTCGGAGAGTATCCAAGGTCATTGGGGCCAGGCTGGGGAATCCTGGGAGGAAGCAAAGCACTTCATCTAGAATTTCTCCTAACATCCAAGGCTGGTGTAGTTTCTGTGATAGAAAAGCAGCTCGTAATATGAGTTTGTCCTTGTGTTCTAGGGGGCAAGTCATCAGGACCATCATCTGATATTAAGGAAGATACCAATTTGTGCTCCCTCTCTCTACCCACTCTGCCTCCTCTACTTGCACCCTCGATACAAATTTGATCCATACCTAGTTCAAAGCAGATTCTATCCACCAACGGATTTGTTCACCATATTTGAGTTAAAGCGGCATTTTTTTTATTTTTTCATCATCAAAACAAAAAGTGACCAAAAAAATGAAAAACACAATTTAAACCCTGAAAAGTCAAAAAGATAACATAAAACAACACAAAAGCAAAATGCTTACCTCTCTTTTCTCATTTATGGTTGATGCTTCATCAAGCAACATTGTTATCATCTTCCTAAACTAGTATGAGTGCTAGTGTCAGTGGTAGTGGGAGTGTTATTCCATCTAGTTCTAATCAACAACATCATGATGTTGATGTTGATGTTGATGTTGATGCTCTCGATGAGCAGCAATATAAAGATGAATACTAAATTTGATGTAATGATTAATATTTATCAACATTTGGCATTTGATAAATTATCGAGTGATTTGTAGTTACTTTGTTTTTTATATGCATACTATGTGGTTAATTCCCGTTTATTACATTAAAAAAAATTACGATATTTTTTGTACAGCCATATCAAAGCCGTGGCAATATGAAGATGAATACTAAATTTGATGTAATGATTAATATTTATCAACATTTGGCATTTTATAAATTATCAAGTGTTTTGTAGTTACTGTGTTTTTTATATGCATGCTATGTGGTTAATTATTGTTTATTAGGCTATATTCTTGTGTATTAGGCTAAAAAAAATTATATATTTTTTGTACAGTCGTATCAAAGCCCTACCCAATGCAAAAAAAATCATCATACCGACGAATCCAATTCTTTGTATCTGAATCAGTATCCAAAATGAAACAGCAAATTAGGAAATCAAACTTAACGTGGAAGTAGTGTTGGAAATATTGTCACTGATGTCAAAGGAGTCATTGATGTCAACGGAGAATGCACAGCGATCAAAAGAAAAATAACGGCGATCAGATTGGTGTGTTACAGTGATCAGATTTAATAACAGTGAATGTAAAAATTGTATACCAAAATGTGCAGCGAATTCATGAAGGGAAGGCATTTATTTAATGGGCCAGCCAACCTCCATTAAAATTAAATGATTTGTTTTTATGTGGTCGACCTCCCTTGAAGAAGGCCAACCCTATTGGGTGAAGAGTCATGACTGTTCAAAAGAGCATTTTTGGGCTATAAAAAGGAAGATTTGTTAGATGGAGGATGGGCAGATTTTGAGCGAATATCATCCGGAAAAAGAGCAGAATTTTATAAGTATAAAATAAGAGTTATATCTGGAGAAGAGAAGCAGATTTGTGAAGAGGAGATAAAAGTCTCCATCATTCGTTGAAACAGCAACACTACAAAGGTGGTATCGTCATCGGTTTGGAGGTTGGTGCCTCATAAAACAAAGAGATTGGTGTCTCTTGCTGAGTTGGTGCTCGGCAGAAAAGATTGAAGTCTGAATTGCTAAGTTGGTGCTTGGCATTGGGGATTGGTGTCTCCAGTAGGTTGGTGCCTACACGAATTGTAAAAGTGTTTTTTATATATATAAGAAAATATTTTGCCATGGTTTTTTACCCGAAAGGTCCACGTAAATATTGTGTTCCTCTTGTGTTGCATAATTTTTAGATCTTGTGAGATTGCTGCTGCTCTGACTATTAAAGTTTTGAATTATTACAAGTTTATCTTATATTGATTCACCCTCCCCCCCGACGCCTCAGTATAAGCATGTGTTTAACAAGTAGATTCAAAAGTAAGAAAAATTTGAGGATTACTGGATCCAAGCCCTTAAACGAAAATGACATGATAATTTTAATACAAAGATGTTTTGGCTTGTGACCTCAAGGAAACAAAGAAAATTGCCAAGGAAACAAGAGAAATGAAAATTGAATTTATGCTGAAGCCAAAGATGTAAAAAGGTGTCTGATTAATAAAATATTAAGTAGGAGTCTGACAAGATGCTAAAAACAGGTCTCCTTTCCAACCAAGAAAAGGAATGGATTAATTCCAATGGTGATTAAACTAAATAGATAATTGACAAGCCCAGTATCTGCGTGAATGATAAAGCTTCAAACAAATCCACTATCTAAACCCGTTGCCAACTCCATCTACTGATACAATATATGAAGCTGTCACAGAGTTACTAAAGCAAAAGTGTGTCAAGGAACCCATACTTCAATTCTAAATTTGGAGCAAAGCATTTTATGTGCATGTCAATTCCTCGGTTATAGGTGTTGGGATAATATTGGCACAATTAGTTGAAATCTTACCATAATATATATTATGCCAGCAAAAGTTTATCAAAATACAGGAGGAAAACAAAAATTACAAAAAGAGATTCAGTGATGATGTTTATTCTCCACAAGTTCTAACGGGTACCCTCAGGCATCCAGTCTCTCAAATGTTAGTTAACAAATCAATTTGTTGTATAAAAGTGTATAGATGGACTCCTTTATTTTAGTGATTCGGAAATGTAGCTGTTCGCTAACCTAGGAAGCCACATGACAGACCCAACAGTTAAACATCAATTGACACAAGAAAGGAAGCAATTGGAATCAGTGATGAACTTCATGATGCTCGTCTATCCATAGTAAAAGTGGTTTCTCCCAAACTTGAAGATGTTTCTTTCTTGAATGCATGGTAAAGTCCATGAAGGTTCGTAAATGAGATGGAAACGACGTGTAAAAAAAGTTGAGGTACACCAGATTTTGAATCAGCATGTCATACCTGACCACTTATCATATAATAGATCAACATAGGAGAGGAAGCAGTTGGAATCAACGATGAACTTCCGGATACTTTTCTATTCAGAGCTAAAGCGATTGCTCCAGAACTTGAATATACTTACCATTTTGTTGGTAATTGTACCCACAAAATGTTAAAATATAGACTGAATTAATTTTCCATTTTCAAAGCATGATGTAGTGCTTCCATAGGGCAACATAGTTAAGCATAGCGCATCGCATAAAAGTGTATAGATGGCTTCTTTTATTTCAGTGATGTGGAAATGTAGTTGTTCACTAACCTATGAAGGCACATCACAGACCCAACAGTTTATCATGGATTGACACAAGAAAGGAAGCAATCAGAATCAATGATGAACTTCATGATGCTTGTCTATTCATAATAAATTATAAAAGCAGTTTCTCCTGAACTCTCTTTCTTTCTTGAATGTGTGGTAAAGTCCATGACGGTTTGTAAATGAGATAGAAACGGCAGGTGTAACAAAAGTTGAGGTACATCAGGTTTTGCATTGACATGTCATACCTGAACATTTATCATATAATAGATCAACACAAGAGAAGAAGCAGTTGGAATCAACAATGAATTTCCAGATGCTTTTCTATTTAGAGATGAAGCAATTGCTCCAGAACTTGAATATGCTTACCATTCTGTTGGTACTTTTACCAACAAAATGGTTAACAATTTAGACTGAATTAATTTTCCATTCTCAAAGCATCGAGTGCTTCTATAGGGCAACATATTTGAGTATAACACATGGCAGCTGCATATAAGATGGAAGGAATTTGTTAAGGAAGTAAAGACAGTGCACAAAGAGCTGCAGATGAAATTGGGAGTGTGTGGAGCTGATGGGTAGGTGAAGATGTGAGAGTGTGATAGAGTGGAGCTGATGGTATGTGATTGCAAAATCCATCAAATTAGTTAATTTGTTCATTAGGGAATCCCTCAAAAGTTGAATAGAGAAAGATATTCAACTACTGCTCACAAGTTGCAAGCACAGAACACATTTAAGGAAGCAGACAGTAAATAGGAGAAGATCAGAACCTACTGAAAGCTAAAGGAAGAGGAGATTCATGTATCGAAGAACTCAAAAAAATGTGGTGCTAATTGCTTTGCAAATGGATATACAAATACATAGCCTGAATCGGGTATTTGGTAAGTAACCGCCCACCAACTAAACAACCACCAAAAGTTTCTAGGGAAACTAAATCGGATACTAACAAAACAATAGAGGACTATAGTTAGAACTTAGAACTATAACCTGACACCACCACCGCCTCCCCCTACTCCCCCTTAACATCCAATTTATGTACATTGTCTTTTACAAAGCATTCATCTTTGAACCTCTCAAATTTGACTCAAGGCAATGATTTTGAAATACATCTGCAAGCTGATTTTGTGAGGGCATGTATTGGAGCTCTATTTCACCATTCTACACCTCTTGGATGAGGTGACAATCAACCCCTATGTGTTTGGTCTGTTCAGGCAATAGTAGGTTCCTCACCATCTTCTGAATACTTTGATTATCACAGAACAAAGTGGTAGGCAGATTGGACAGTAAGCCCATATCTCTTAGTGTTCTACAAAGCCAAGCCGCTTCACACACAGCTCCATGTGATGCTTTGTATTCCATCTCAGTGGAAAAAATAACACTTTACCGCTTTTTACTCACTCAAGAAACTGATCCTCGGCCCATGTGAAAAACACACCCAAAAGTCAACTTCCAATCATCAATCAATCCTTCCAAATCTGCATCGGTGTATCCTCGCAAGCAGAAACTGTCATTCTTGGGGTACTCCAGTCCAAAGTTCAAAGTACCACAGACTTATCTCAACACTCTCTTAGTTGACTTGCAATGAACCACTTTAGGATTTGTCATAAACCTAGAGAGATAATTAGCAGCCTATCCCAGATCTGTTTTGGTGTATCTGAGATATATGAGGCTCCCAGTCAAAAATTCACTAAGAATTCGACCCTATTTTCTTGGGTGTTTCCATTGCTTTGTGCTCAGTCATCCTAAATTTCTTGAGAAAATACTTTGCATGCTTTTGTCCCTAGAAGCAAAAATTGTTTTTCCAAAAGTATTCAGTTTTTTCCAAAAAATCTGAAAAACTGAAAACCACTGCAAAAAATGCAAAAAAAAGAGTGTTTTTTTTAAATTTCAAGGCATTGAGATGCATATTAGGCGTGTCAGTTGCATAGAAAATAAATACAAGTTATGAGAGGTAAATAAATGAGATTTTACGTCATCAAAATTGACAAATTGTTTTTTTCAATTAATCTCTATACTATTCAATTTCATTACATTATAAAAAAAGCAAGGGAGACAATGGTAAGGTAGACTAGTGATCATTATTTGGCAGGTCTAGATGCTGAAGCTCTAGTGTTGTATCCTCTCTTGTTTGAGAGATGAACTTGTTGCCATACCCACACTCCTCCAATATGTCCTCCAAATCCTCTTCATCTAATATAGGTTCATCATCATTTTCAAGCCATTCAGATTCACAATCAATTACATCAAGGTTGATTGAATGATCTTCCTTGATGGTACCTGACATTATCAAATAGGATACATATGTTAGTAAATCTGGCGAATAATACTTCCTAGCCTTTCCTAACCTTGGCATATAAATGGAGAATTCAAAAATGCAATATTTCCTAACCTTGCACTTTCTTGATCTTTAGGCGAAGATTGTGGTGGACAAACACCAAATCATTCATCCATTATTGAGTGAGTCAATTGTGTTTTTTAGAATGTATATGCTCGAATGCACTCCAACTACGCTCACAAGCGGATGAACTATATGGCTGGCTCAAAATGCACATTGTCATCCATCGAACGTGTTTGGCTTCTTTGCCAAAGAAATCCCACCATTCTACTGCAAAAACATAGTTTGTCAACATTGCAACAGGCACACTTCAATCAGAATTTAACACCTTTCCCGTATGTATGTAAAACAATTGTCTACCTGGTTTGAAAGTCTCCCTTTTTGCGATGACAAACTTATTGGAGAAGAAACCCCTATCTTGCTCGTATATCGGAAACTCTCCCATGGTTGCCTCTAACTCCTCCCATTTGGGAAACATTGTCTCCATGCACTTAAATAGGCCCTTTTGTGCTTTTGCATCGTCTCAAAATGAGTCACTAAAGAACGAGTGATTCAAGAAAGATCCAGTAGCATGGAGGAGAGAATGCATTTGTCGATCCCATTCATTATCCACTATCTCCCATAATGGCATGTACTTGGCCTTGCTATTCTCCAATTTGCTCATAATACCCTCTTTGGCCCTATCCAATTTGCTCATAATAACTCATAGGGGATTTATCCCCATCAACGAGTCTCAATACTCAGACTAGAGGCTCAAAGAATAAGACAATTTACTTTGCCTCTCCCCAAAAGACAGAGAAAAAACATACTCACAATTTTGTTTTCAAAGAAAGAGTCTACCCACTTAGTTGAAACAAACATTTGTTTCAAATTCATATTTTGTTGGCACAAAGTATGCAATGTAAGGAAGTGGGTTGCAACCCTTGTCACCCTTGGTCGAAGAAGTTCCTTTCCATCAATGAATGTGTGCATCGTACTAAGCACCCTCATGTGATTCTATATGAACTTTGTAATTGTATATTGAAAATTTCTCCATAAGAAGCCTCCCATCAGCCACGCAAGCAACAACATTATATGAAATGAATTGGACCGCACCTTAATCACAACCTCATCAAATAGATGAAAGATTGTCTCGCCCAATTTTTTTGTATCAACTGCATCGACACTCTTAAGACAAATTGTGTCAATGTCACATGACACAAGGAAGATGATGAGTGTGCGGTTCTTTCTATTTGTCCATCCATCTGACATGATAGTGCATTCCTATTTTTCGCCATTCCTTGCCATGTTCTGCAAGAGCATCACTCACATCCTGTATAACATCCTTTAGCAAATCAACCTGCAAAGCCCGTATGACAATGCTTTGAACCCAAGACCTACAACTACAATTGCATCCACTATACGTTGTCAGTATGGAGATCTGGCCACATTAAACAGCAAGCTAGAATAGTACCAGAAGTTGGAAATTGTCTTCCTTTCCTATTCATGAACAATCTTTTTCCAACCTATACTCTCTAGCGTAGTTTGCTCTCCATGTGTAGTGCAAGGGCTAAAGAACGTATGAGTGTTTCCTCCACTTGTGTTTGGCCCACATGCTACTAATCCAGGGGTAGATTGAAACCTTGCCTCATTTCCCTATGCTTATTCTATAGATGGCCCCGGTGCATCATCAAATAAATCAACCCTGACATTTGAAGAGTTAGATCCCAACTCCATACTTGTCCTTGTCTTTTTGGGTGTAATAGATTTTTTTATAGGCCTAAAATAGTAAAATCTTCTAAACTTGTAAATATTTCGATTAAAAAAATTTAAAGCTAAACATTGGAAAAGCAACATTTAGGGTTAGGGTTAAGGTGTAGTACAAACATTATAACCTAAAAATTGGTAAATCTTCTAAATTTGTAAATGTTTCAACTTAAAAAACCTTAATCGTAAACACTAGAAAACCAGCATTTAGGGTTAGGGTTTAAGTTTTGTTCAAAAAACTTAAAACAAAGGGTACCTAGTTAGTGAATGTTGAAAGCAATTGAAAACCCCCTACATATTGTTTGAAAATTGCCAAAAATCAATGAAATAAAGCCCAAGATACTTGTTTGTTTTACATTTATAGATAGAAATCACAATTTCTTGAATATATCATGATTTTTTTTCATAATTTATCTTGGTTTTTCCATATATGTTATGCAAAAAATCACAAGTTTTTGAAAAATCGCAATTTTCAGGGTTTTAATCACATTTTATGGCAACTTGACCCACGCAAACCATACCTGCAAATAAACTGCGGTTTTTACTGATGAAAAAATAAGTTTCTAGGACAATTGGTGATTTATCGCGATAAATCGCCATTTTTTGTAAACTACTTTTGTCCACAATACAAATATATGATTCTTTGTTTTTCATACCTCTAAGCCAAGGAAATAATGAAATAACTTAGGATCCACCATCTCAAGAGACATATTCAGTTACAACTGAAATCAACTATTCATTGCTTCCAGGCATAGTAACGGGACTCGGACTCAACAAGTAATTTTTGACTCGGACTCAAACTTGGCAACAAAACTCAGCCAAGACTTTGGCAAATTAAAAAAATATATTTAAAATAGAGATTTTTAGGGGGAAAAACTATTAAAATGCAATCCATATCCAATCAACTTAAAAAACACTTGAAACTAGTCAATTGCATCTAACACATGTATTCACAAAGAAATAAATAATGTGATATTAAATGATTGAAGTGGAACTTGAAACTCGAGAGCTGATCTTAAATAATAGTTATTTCCTTGTACACAAAGCGGCCAATCCCTTCTATCACTTGCACCAATGCACATAGTCACCTCTAATCACGGCTTATCCAGTCCTTGCACAAGAACAATCAACTAGTTTCAAGGGAAAACAAAATATCAGAATCAATGTGAGAATTAGGATAGTGAAATATTGAATGGGCTCATGAAATAAGGTTTGAATGAGTGAATGAGTGTGTTAAAGAAGTTTTTAGGCTTAGGTTGTGTGTTTGTTTTTTTACTGCAGTATGTTTTTTCTCAAATTCTGCAGAATCTGTGAGTCCAAAGTCTGACAAATCTTTGGCGAGAATTTGTAAGGCCTGCCTCGGACTCAGATCAGTGAGTCCCCACCACGACTCACCAACTCTCAATTCACTACTCCTAGGGATCATGAGATCATAAATGTACACAATCAGGATGACAATCTCCCAATTATTCTTTCAGATACACATCTTGGATTGTGAAAGACTTCTACGAAATCCATGTGTGTGCATGTGTTGATCATTTTCTTGTACCATGCATGGGAGGCTTTGCTTCAACTCATAAAAGGATTTGATCAACCTACATGCTCAGTGCTCTCTGCCTCAAACCACAAAGTCTTCGAATTTGTTTTCATACCCACTTCCTCCTTGAGATATCCATTCAAGAGAGCTCTCTTCACATCCATGTAGTGGATTATCCATCCAAAATATGCCACAAACAAGAACACAAGCCTAATGGATCTATTTTCATTGTTGGTGCAAAGCTCTTCTCATACTATGCATAATCCTTTGCAAGCAACTGTTCTCTGTATTTGTTGATTGTGCCATTTGCATTAGCTTTCCAGATCAACCATTTGGCCTATGATTTTCTTCTTTGTTGGTAGATTAAAAAAGCTCTCAAATATGATACCTCATAAGCGCACCATACTCTGCCTTCATCATATCATCTACTCTCGATCCAGGTTGCAGCTCCAAGTCCATGGTCAGCATTAACGCTAGATGCAACCTCTTACTCAGACATGGCAAGTGCAATCAACTGTATGCCTCTTCATAGTGGAGCAGTGATCCGAATCCTAGGATATCTTTGGTGGACAATGTTATAAGTTGTTGAAATTTATGTGCTTTATGCAGAAGTAAACTATACACTAGAAATCAGAAACAAAAATAACATCCATCCATGAGACAGACAAGACATAGAACTATCATAAAAATTTACTAATATAAACATCCTGTATGTGACACTCTCTAAAGGAGATGAATGATTACCTATTCTTTCTATCTAACTCAATCTATGTACGTATACATGTATAGTGGTGCTACAAACAGGCAAAGAACCTATCATGGAAAATGAAATGGTTCTTCCACATGCAAGCCTTTGTTTTTGTTGGTTACAAATTATCTACATCAAGAAGTATAAGTTCGTTGTAGCCCACAGACTGCTACCCTGCACTTGTGAGGGAAGCCTCTTGATTGATAGAGGCTACAGCCCACAAACAAGGGGGGAGAAATCGACACTGAGGACATCTACCACTTGCACCATTTCGTGTGAATGAAAATGATAACGAGGAAGTAGATACATGACTGAATAGGTCTAAACCAGGGAGATTGGTTCTAGTGTTTACATTGACCATAGATTTGAGTTTGGCATTCGCGCCACTCATAAAATTAGAGCTGCCACCTAGATTAGATGGAGCCCCCGATGACTCAAGGGGTTTCCCATGCATGGTCACAGAAAATGTTGAAACATAAGCTAACGTAGAACTAAATAGGTCTCAACCAAGTAGGAGATTGGTTCTCATGTTAAAGCTGACATTAGATTTGGATTTGTGTTGATGCAGATCATAGAATTAGAGTTGCCACCTGGATCAAGCAAAATCCCCCATGACTCAAGGGATTCCCCGTGCGAATCAAGATGCAGCGATCTGTGATCCGTGATTGATCGTCACTTCTTGATGCAGATCATCTGTAACAGACAAAAAACAAAGGGACACGCGTGTAAGGGAAATCACTTCTAACTTGAAACTGTCGTCTCCTTATGCATGTGTACATACATAAATTGAGTTCGAAAGAGGAGAAAGAATCAATCATCTCCTTCGAGAGAATCTTGTGTACAAAGGACTAATATAATTCAGTTACAATTCTATATTTTTCTTTATGAACATCATTTTTGTTTCTAATTTCTTATTTGTAATTTTGCATTCCAGAAATTTAGAGTGTCGTTCACCAAATATCTCCAAGGATCCGAACAAACTCTTTTAGCTTCAGTGCTTCGCTGAAGCACAAAGTGGTATGTTCACCTCTTCTTGAGCAGCACTTCAGGTCTGAACTTTGTTGGTTCCTCAAATTTTTTAGTCCTTCAAGGTAGTGATGTAATACCTAAGTACTTGTAACAAACTTCCCTTTATTAGCTCTGAAGTTTGTCTATCTGGAAAATCTAGCCCAGGAACATCCTCTTCCTCTTCTTTGATTTCTTTCTCAACATACTCTTTGACATCATCTAGTAGAAAGGATTGCTTTTATTGGTCGAAATTTTTTCAATGGATCCCTCAACCGTGGGGACACAAACAGGGACCCTAGTCCCCGAGCATGTAGAACTCGTATTTGATAAGGCCCACTTTATTGTGACCACATTATTACCTCGAGCTGGCCCGGCTGTTCCCAGGTCATATTTGAACTCAGGTCTTCCTTGGGGTAATGGCTTTGCCTTACCCCACAGTCACCCACTGGAATTTCCTCTAGTAGAATGGTTACATGATTTGTCTTTGGACATTCTTCAAAAATCACATCTCTAATTATGCAGATCTTTTGGGTTGTAGGATTCATCATTTGATAGGTCTTGGACTTGCAACAATACCCAAGAAAGATACATTTTGTTCTTTTCATCAAGCTTCTTCCGCAAATCCTTTGGAATTTGTACATGAACAATACTCCAAAATATACGCAAGTGTTTAACAATGGCCGTTTTTCCATACTATTCTTCTTTATTCATGCCTGTCAGCATGCATCATCTCCTAGATGGGTACCTTTTCCCCCACAGAAACTCTATTTTATTGTGAAGTGCAAGCAATTTTCTATTGCCGCTTGATGCCATAAATGGAGGAAAAGCCCAAAAGTTCTTTTGAGATGTACTACCACCCTAGATCTCTACAAAGTACTTTAATGTTGTACTCAGTTTTATCTTCCATTGCAGCCTTGAAATTCTTTAAGTGCTGAAAAGTCTCAAACTTAGCCTTCAAGAAAAAAGGCTAAACAAAAAACACAGAATATACATGAACACAGAGAAAGAGGATCCCATGGGTCTGCACATATTGATGTGGACAAAGTAGAAAACCCCCTAATCTCAATCCCACTTAGGACTCTCAAATTCCAGTTTGTGCTAATTTCCAGCAAGAGAACAAGGAAAAAATGTGTTAACCTCCTTGAAAATTGATAATAGACCATTTTACACTTGCCATTACCATGAAACCAATATTCAAATGATCAAATTGTTGGTTCCAAAACAAACACAACTACGCTTCCAAAACAAGTAGGGTAGGTGTCGGGTAGGCAAGGAATCAAAAATGGCCCCTCCCCTTTTTGACCCTTTCACCACAGCCACATAATGTTTGGCCTTATCTCTCACAAGATAACTTTTTACCATCTTTAACACCAAATTCAAATTGCATACAATTGTCAAGCACTTCACTTACTAAAAGTAAATTCTTCTTTATTTGTGGCACATAAAGAACATTTTTTAACTTCACAAATCCTATTATTGAGTTTGAGTCTGGGAACTCCTAAACACTAATCTACAAAGAGAAATCTTCTCCAAGATGAAATAGTGATGTCTTCATTCAACTTTGAGAAACAACCCCCGCTTTCATGTCACATGCTTTGTCGTGCTTAAGTTACTACACCAAATATCTTTATCCTTGTTGGCATGTTTGTGGCATTAGGCAATCACTTGTATTATCTCGCCTTTACTTTCTTCTTCATTATCAGCAACATTACCTTGATGTCTCCTATTTTGGATTCTTTGTCATTGTTGATTACCTTTGGACTTTTATATGAGTCCATTGTACCAACAATTTTTTGTCAGGGAACTTGTCACAAATGACGATGCACCTTCTTCTATGACGCATGCCCTATCTCAAAAGACCCATTATGCTTCTACAAAAAAAACTTGTTGCTGCTTGTGTTAGAATATCGCCGTCCCTTTTTGTTTGGAAGAAGGACCCTTCTTTGTATTTTCATCTTCCTCTTGTTTTGCTTCATCCTTTTGGAGTAAGCCAACCAACTCTACGTAGTTGATGCATCCAATTATGTGACAAATGTCTTGAATGATGGAAGGAGTGCCTAAAAATATCACATCTTTACCATGTGCAATTTTCCATGAAGTAAACACTCTAGATTTGTTGTTAACGTCATACACCGACTTCAAATTCGTCCATGCTTCGTGAGCATTCTCAATGGTTTAAATTTGTTTCTGCACCGAGTCGTCTGCAGAAACAGTAACTAGCATGAGCACTTTTCTTTTCAGCCTGTTCCATGTTTGTTGTGCATCAGGTTTGTCAACATTATCAATACTATCTCCCAAGCTTGGTCAAACACTCATCTTGGCTTTTTAGATTGAGTAGTTCAAAGTTCAATCCACTTAATTGTTGAGAATAGAGTATGAACTTTGCGCCTACCTACTAATGTTTTACCACACAATAAGGACATAGTTGTGGTAGTGACAATTACTTTTAGGAAACGTGGCTTAGGAGATGAAAACAAACTATCCTAGTCTTTGAGAAATATGACTTGCATGAAAAAGAAAAAACTATTTTGTTTCTAGGACTTCAGAATCTTATGTAAATGAGCAAGGAAGCAAAAAAGATGACTATAGCCCTTTAAAAAGACAATAATTTAGAAAAAGAAACTATTTGGTGGACAAAGTATCCCCCCTTAGTAAAAAAAATCCTTCTCTCTTGAAAGAATTGTAAGGAAACAAAAAAAATATCATTTTTGGCACTCCAAGGAAATGAACCAATGACCAATTTGTGGTTCCTATGACATTACCAATACAAGTGTGGAAATTTATTTTTAAACTTTAGCTTTCAAGCATTGACTTATACAAGATCTTAAAGTTCATGATATAGCACGAAACAGAATGGAACACAAAACCTCTTGGTTATATACTACACAAATTTGGCTGATTCATTTATGGGCTTATCCAAATGGGCAAATAGAAGATTTTACTTTTGAACATGATTATTTCTTCTTCTAAGTTTATTTGATAAGGTGGAGTTAAAAGTTTTGTGCACCTTCAAATTCCTCCTTCATTACTAACTTGCAAACTGTACACTTCACATGATGTTTCTACATCCTCCAGCAATTCGTAGGTCTTTCCAATGTCACTACAATTTGAACCTTTTCCCAAGGATATGCTTGCAGCCCACTCTCCATATTCACAATCATGTTTTATTCACAGTGTGCCTTCAGAGCCACATCGCATGAATGTCTTCTTCATTTTTATGTTCCCAAGCATCACATTTTATCAAACTGCACACAAGATTGTCTGTCTTATTTCCAGTGAATGTGGGTCCACATTATGCAAAGTAAATATTATACGACCATGTTCAGGTATAGAAGTTTGATCTTGCACAATCATTAGGATAGCATCAACCTCATATTCTACCACATGACAATTAGCAATTCATGCTGCTATCAAGTGCACAAACGCTTGCAGCTTGTGTGTTCCAATCTGCAACAACGGCATTTATCTATGTTGATCTTAACATCTCCACAATTTGGCATGTTAAGAATGTATTAAAAAACTGTTGCAACCTTGTGTTTATATCAATATGCATTGGTTACAATCATAGAATTGAACATTCTCGCCAATTGATTTTTATGTTTTTGCATCCAAGAATAAAATCCAAACCAATTTTTCACAGTATAATTTATTATTTTTAATGGACCGCCTAGGACCCAAACCTACGGCCTCCTATTAGAGTGTTGGGCCATTCTACCACTAAGCTGTTGGCCCCTTTGCAGTTTGAAGAGTGGATTGCTGTCCCAACACTCCCCACAAACCGCACTTCCTTACTAAGGTCATCTACTCTGGCTCTAATACCTTGTTACTTTATATGGACCAACTAAGGCTCGAACCAAGGACCTCTCATTAGCATTTTGGGGTGCTCTAGCACTAAGCTACCAATCTCTTTGTGGTTCAAAGTGTGTCTTGTTCTCTTCCAACACCCACCTCAAGCCACACTTGTTTGCTTGGGGCTCCTATTTTGGCTTTTGATACAGTGATGTTTTCCATGGACTAGCTAGGACTCGAACCTAGGACCTCCCATTAGCATGTAAAGGTGTTCTTGAATTGAGCTACTAGACCCTTTGCGATTTTAATTGTGGCTTGTTCTCTTTCACCCCATCCTTAAGCCACATTTATTTGCTAGGGGTTCCTAGTCTAGCTTTGACGAGATACTATTTTTCATGGACCAGCTAGGACTCAGACCTAAGTCCTCCTATTCGCATGTTGTGATGCTCTACCACTAAAGCTACCAATTCATTTGCATTCAAAGTGTGGACTCAAATAACACCTTTTGCCTTGAAATATAAACTGCAACTTTGACTTGTTTGAGGGTTTCATCCTTTGCACATCATTACTCATCCACATACTCCAATTGAGGGTACTATTATTGATTCAAAAGATTGAATGGCTCCCTTATTCAAACAACATGTGCTCTCATAGCCTTGCTTCGAGGCTCTCCTACTCTTGCAAAGCTGCAGTGTCCATTCGGGGACTCTTGGTCCTGCTAACACATTATCTTGAATCATCAACCTCAATTGTCTCCCTTCCCTCATTTAGTTTACTCCCTTTGCCTTGATTTTTGTATTGCCCAAGTAATAATGAACTACCAATGTTCATGCCTTCTTTCTCTGGCTTGCTCTAGGGCTTCAAGTTCATGTTCGTTCTGAAAGATCATTAGAAGTGCTTCCCACTAAATTTGTCACATAGGTTCCACACTATCAAATCGATTTGTGTGCCTCTAGGTTGGTGCCTATCAAGGAGCTTGGTCACACACTTTCGTGTCCATGTCCTCGAGAACACTCAAATGTTGATACCATGAAATCTAAAATACGAAAAGAGAACATAAATGCTGAAGAAGTCCAAAAGATGTGGTGCTAATTATATTGCAAACAGATATATAAATGCATAGCCAAAAAAGGTATATCCTAACACCTACGACATGGTGACTAACATGTTAAAGAACACCATGATTGAAATTGTGTGGTAGAGACACAACCAACATAAGAAATGTCAATAACATGTTGAAGAACACCATGTTGAAAGTGACCCCTAGGCATAAAGCAAGCCTAAAGGAACCCGGTCACCAGTCAAGCAACTATCAACTATATAGAGAGTGTAGCCGATCCGATCGCTCCGGAATAATTTTATGATCCATCCTGACCCCGTCAATTCTCAATTCAATACAACTAGATAGGGTCATTCCCGCACCGCACCGGGCATGCCACTGGTTGTCAACTTCACACAGTCATTTCCATCCCTTTCTAGGCCCTTTAAGTATTTGTATTCATGTTGGGCCTCTAGCACATACTAGCAATATGATACTTGTTAGAGGTTCTTGTTAATATTTATGTGATTTGGGCCCCTACCTTACAATAGACATCAAGTTAATTTGGGTCCTGGGTTAATTATTTTGATTGAATTAGGTCCTAAGTCCTCTTAATTGATCCTCTCTAGCTAAAAACATGTTGATCCTTTTGTGGTGTGACCACATTGCATCTCATGTAAGAGCGGTTACAATGCCGTCCTTGATGTGTCTCATTTTCAAACATGTACAGTGTATTACCCATTTAGAGGCATGCTCTCTGCAAATATTCCATTAGAGGATGTTGGAGGACCATTATAGGCACAATTCCCAAGGTATTGGACTTTTCTTAATGTTTCATTTCTTTTGGTCAAAGGATGCAAATTTTCCGTGCTATGATACCTGAAATTTGTGGATTATTTCGAGCCACGAATGCCAAAAGGGATAGTAAAGGGATTGAGATTCAATGATTCATTAATAGTTGTATGTTAGTTTAAGAATAATATAACTTAAACAAAAATGTTTATATAAGAATTACACATATATTTACTTTTCCCACATGCAAAAAAGAAAATCATAAAGGGAAAGGGTTAAATTATAAAACAGCCTTTAAGCTTTACTTAGATCTGGTGGAAAGAGTCTGTGGAGACCAAGTACTTCTCCAAGTTCGATGTTCATACTGCTCTGAGAGTCAATCAGTCCTACATTAGTTTCCATACCTTCTTAGAAAAGTTTTTTAATACCATGTATTGCCATAATGAAATTCTAATCGCAATTAAGTGTTATTTTGATCAACATTTCCAAGAACCTTCTCAGTATGTTTGTCTTGATGTTGATGGTATAGCTCTTTCAAAAAAATCAGATTGTCTCTTCAAAATATATAAATTTGCTATTTTAAACTTCCAGTTTATGTTTTTCAATCATTTCAGCCAGCTAGGGCTCCCAACAGTGAAAGTTTTCTAGCCACGAAAGTTTCCAGTTCCTGCTAGAAGTTTTAGTTGGTAGGTTTTCCCAGACATTTTAGACTTTTTCAAGAAAAAACAAGCTTTCAACTCTTTTGGATTTAGTTTTTCAAATTGTTTGCAATTTCTATTTTTTTTGTTTTCAGTTGCAAATTTTTCTGTCACCCTGAGATTCAGGGATTTTCCAAGACAGCTAGACAGACCACCAAATTTCAACAGACAGGACAGACAGTGGAACGGGGCTCAGGACATAGAGAACCTCTAAAAGATATAGTAAAATATAGTTGCGCTGACTCCCAAAAATCTACCAAGTGAAATAAGATTGTCATCCTTTTCCAAGCTCAATTTACGGTAACGATATCCGCTTCCCTCTTCC
>CM034151.1:273398379-273460216 GCA_019776745.2 Taxus chinensis | reverse complement strand
GTGCTATAATGAATGCTATCCTGAATATTATACCAGAAAAGCATGGACCGGATGAAAAGTTCAGGTAGATCACTTGCAGAATATTAAAGGTGGATGGTTAACATTAATTTTTATATCTACTTGTGGCATGAAAGATATTGCCATCTGAATTACTTATATCTCAGTCTTTTGAATGAGATCTAAAACATGGTTTACCTATAGTTCACAAAGTACAAGGGATCCGTGAGGCGTGTATCATAAAAAAGCAGCAAGGGGAGAGGTTTGAGAACCAACCCACAGTCACCCCTGTGGCCCTATAAAAATAAATTTGATTAGATTTTCTGTACATTTCCCTGCATTCATCAATGTTTTTTACTGAAAAAGTACCACCTTGATTTTAAGGCAAATCAGAAGATCTTGGTGTGTTTAATTCTTTTAAGGCTAAGGTGAAAAGTTCAGCAGGGAAATGAACAAGGTCCCTAAAGGCATGATGGTGGAGGGAATTTTGTAAATCACGTGGCATATAGAGACAGCTTGCTACTATATATGCACTGCAGTAGAATGATTTGGTACGAGATTACGAATGATCATGGAAAGACCAGGAGCAATGCTAAAAGGCAAGAATCTTCACAACAAATTTTAGGCAGGAATTGTTCAGACATCGTTTAACACATCGAATAGGTGTATAATGAATGCTATCCTGAATATTATACCAGAAAAGCATGGACCAGATGAAAAGTTCAGGTAGATCACTTGCAGAATATTAATGGTCGTTAACATTAATTTTTAGATCTACTTGTGGCATGAAAGATATTGCTATCTGAATTACTTATATCTTGGTATTTTAATGAGATCTAAAACATGGTTTACCCATAGTTCACAAAGTACAAGGGATCTGTGAGGTGTGTATCATAAAAAAACAGCATGGGGAGAGGTTTGAGAATCAACAGGCAGCGACCCATGTGGCCCTATAACAAAAAATGATTGGATATTCTGTACATTTCCCTATTCATCAATGCTTTTTACTGAAAAAGTACCACCTTGATTTTAAGGCAAAATCAGAAGAGCTTGGTGTGTTTAATTCTTTTTAAGGCTGAGGTGAAAAGTTCAGCAGGGAAAGGATCAAAGTCCCTGGAGCCATGATGGTGGAGAGAATTTTGTAAATCGAATGGCATTTAGAGACAGCTTGCTACTATATATTCACTGCAGTAGAATGGTTTGGTACGAAATTACAAATGATCATGGAAAGACCAGGAGCATGCTAAAAGGCAAAAAAATTCAAAACAAATTTTAGGCAGAAATTGTTCCAACATCGTTTAACTCATCGAATAGGTGCATAATGAATGCTATCCTGAATATTGTACCAGAAAAGCATGGACCGGATGAAAAGTTCAGGTAGATCACTTGCAGAATATTAATGGTAGTTAACAATGATTTACCCATAGTTCACAAAGTACAAGGGATCTGTGAGACATGTACCATAAAAAAGCAGCATGGGAAGAGGTTTGAGAACCAACACATGGTGACCCCTGTGGCCCTAAAAACAACAAATTTGATTAGATTTTCTGTATATTTCCCTACATTCATCAATGTCTTTTACTGAAAAAGTACCGCCTTGATTTTAAAGAAAAATCAGAAGAGCTTGGTGTGTTTAATTCTTTTAAGGCTGAGGTGAAAAGTTCAGCAGGGAAAGGATCAAAGTCCCTGAAGGCATGATGGTGGAGGGAATTTTGTAAATCACATGGTATTTAGAAACAGTTTGCTAGTATATATTCACTGCAGTATAATGGTTTGGTACGAAATTACGAATGATTGTGGAAAGTCCAGAAGCATGCTAAAAGGCAAGAATCATCAAAACAAATTTTAGGCAGAAATTATTCCAACGTCGTTTAACTCATCGAATAGGTGTATGATGAATGCTATCTTGAATATTATAGCAGAAAAACATGGACTGGATGAAAAGTTCAGGTAGATTGCTTGCAGGTCTTTCATTGTTCAACTCATGCATTTATTCCCAAGGAGAAAAGGGACAAAAATGAGTGGAGGCATGAAGTAATTGTGTACCAGTTATAGTGAGAGGTCGAAGGACTATAGTTTACTAGAGAAAGGAGACACATGTTCAAAGCAGGCAAACGAAAGGCCAATTTAAACTCAAAATTCAAAAGGAGAAGAAGAGATAAATGAGAAACAAGAAGCAGATCCTAAAGATCTTTAAATTGAGATTGCTGAACCAGAATGTGGAACAGAGGCAACCAGTAAGAGGAAGCCTAAAAGATATTAAAGCACACTAGGAGTTAAAACAGAAGAATTGTCCCAGGAAGGTGGATGAATGAGATCAAAATGTATACGCAAGTCAATTGTCCTGAATGTTACAGTTTTTTAGCATGTGAATAAACAATTTTATTTGATGATGTACATGGCAAAGAAATTTGGGATAATCTTAAGAAAGATAAGAATGATTCACTTCTAAAAAACAACAGCTGGACACTAACTGGATTGCAAGATCAACTACAAGGCCGATGACACCATTTAATAAATATAAGGCAAGACTGGTTATGAAAGGTTTTGCTTATAAGAAAGAGATAATTATGAAGCAAGCTTTTCTCCCGTGGAAGCATGGTCATTAACAGAACAGCAATAGCACAAGCAGAACAGTTTGAATAGAAGGTATACTTAGATTGAAGAGATAAGTATCTTTGTAAATGAAGATCTCGAAGAAGAATTCTTACTACAATAACTACAGAATTGTATGGTCAAAGGTAAAGAACGCCACATTTGTAGATTGATAAAATCACTTTATGGATGAAACCAGGCCCCCAAGCAGGGCAAGTGTCAGAGCTGGAGGCAGTCAGAGCAACAATATGTACATAAATATGGTTGACAGAAAGAAAAGGTGAAGCAATTGAATCAGCATACTCAAGAGTCAAGAGCAAGTGGAAAATATCTTCACCCAAGGCTTTGTGCAAAGACAAGTTTGAGACATTCAAAACAGTGCTCCAGTTATGGTCAGCATATGACCATTAAGGGAGAGGAGGGATGTTATTGTATTAATGATCATATTGCCTGCTTATACATATTTGTACAATATTAGAGATTAAAATAGGTATTGCAACTTACACTTTCGTAATGCCCGTATGTTGCTAATGTAATATACAACTAAATGTTAGAAAATTGTAAGGATTTAAAGAATTTGTAAGGTGAAGAAATCAAAGAGTTTTTTCAAAAGATAGAATATGCAAGACTATTGTATCATGTATCTTTCTTAAGAAAGGTGTCACATAAAGGTTGCCCTATTCATGTAGGTTGTAATCTTCCGCAATCTAACGAAATTATGATGGTTCATGTCGAAGAATGGGAATTTAAGGGCTGGGTATAGAAGAGAAAGATACAATAGAATCAGGGTACAATCTTAAGAAGAATCGCCTGCTTTTACCATGACGGGAGAGAGATTTTATTGTATTATTGACCATGTTGTTGCTATTGTAACGTAAAACTAAATGTCGTCAGGAATTTGTCGGGACTTTAGGAATTTGCAAATTAAGAAATCTTTGTTTTTTCAAAAGCTACAATATGCAATAGACCATTGCATGATGTATCTTCTTCAGAAAGAAAGGTGTCGCATAAAGGTTTCCCTTTTCATGCAGTTTGTGATCTGCCAACTATCTTATGAAATTAAGACATTTCAAGTGGAAGAATTGTTAAAATATAACACTTTATATAGCATGTAAATCAATTATGTAGTTGTTCGATTGGTAACTGTTCAACCACCTCCTCCTATAATAAATAAACCTTTCCCTGTGTCATTCCAACAGTGCAGTTTGCTCTCTATTTTTTCTTCTCTTTGCACCTGCTAACATTGGTATCAGAGCATCCAAGTTTGCAGTTCGAGGAAGCCTTCAAGAGGCACGAACAAAAAATTTGAGGAAGCCCTAAAAGGCACGAATTTGGCAAATCGTGGGGTATTTGAAGAAAAATACTAGTCGCGAGGGGCAGAGCAAAGGAAAATGAGGGCACACGTCCATTGGAAAAGAGACGTCAAAGGCAAACAAGGGCAAAAAAAATACAGTCATTTTTGCACAAAATCGTGACTCAGTTCGAAGACAATACAATTGGTTTTGGTAAAGTCATGGGTCGAAAAACAGATGAACAACCAAAAATCGTGGCCAGGGCAGTCGCAAATCCTGTAGCCCAAGTTGTGTGGGCAAACGAGAGGGAAACGTGAGTCGCAGAAGGCAAAACGAAAGCAAAACGTGACTAGTTGAATGCAAAATGTGACCAGTTCACCATATGTTGAGTCGTGTGAAGAAAGGAACCAAAACGTGAACAATCGTGAAGTGTTTTTGAGCTTGCGTGGGGAGAAAGAGAAACAACAAAATACTGCGTTGGAATTTGCTGAAGTCGTGTGCTAGGCATGATTGTTTTCGATTTTTCTATGCTTCTTTTTGAAAGGTCAATGAATTAATACTCTGAAATAATATATTTTTTTTCAACAAAGGTATTCATACTATATGTTGGAGAAATTAAATTAATTAAATATATTTGCTGGAAAAAGGATATTTTATTAAGTGTGGGGCAAATTATTATTTTATTATTTTCCATTACTTTGGAATAATAAAATGGCAAATATATCACACTTGACTTTGCTGGAGACACAAAAATTAACGAGCACTAATTTTAATGTTTGGAGTTATAAGATTTTAACGGTTGCAGAGTTTCGTGATTGTGATAAAATAATCAAGGGCGATGAAAGTCAACTAGCGACGAACTTCGAGGATTATGACAAACGTCATAAAGAAGTGTTATTGCTTCTCAAGTTGTCAGTGTCGGATGATATGATATCGGAAGTGCGGAATGCCACTGTGGCAAGGACGTTGTGGGCCAGTCTAAAGGTTAAAGATTAAACGTCAGAAAAAAGTCGGATTTTATACCTGAAAAATATGCTCTTTTCCGTAAAGTTACAAGAAGGTGGATTGTTGTTTGAGCACCTACTTCGGATGAAAGACCTCTGAGACCAGTGATCTTTCATCAACAAAAAGGTGGACGACGATGATATGGTGGCTCTGGTTTTGAATAGCTTACGTTCTTTGTATGAGTCATTTGTGGAGGCACTCCATTTAATGGCTGAAAGTCAAACACTCACGTTTGACAAGGTGAGTTCCTACCTGTTGCAAAAGGAGCGGAGACAACTTTAGGCAGAATCTAATTGTGACCATTCAGAGAGTGCTCTTGTCACTCAGTCAAAGGGAAAGTGGAGACGTCAGTCCGGTTAGTCTTCCACTTGGTATCAAGTCACATGCTATTATCGTCACAAGGTTGGGCACCTCAAGAAGGATTGTCGGAAGCGGAAGTATGATCTTTCGCAGTAGAACAAAAAGCCATCTAATGAGGAATATGTGGCAGCAGTTGCATAAGAAAGGGATTCGGATGACGAGCATGCTCTTTATCGTCTTACAACATCATGCTCGAATGACAGTGATACCAGTTGCTGGATCATTGACTCTGGTGCGTCTGCACACTTTTCATGTCGTAGGGACTGGTATGTTTCATTTACTGCAAATATCTGTTTTGAATTAGTAGTACTCGCTGATGGAGAATCACTTGTAGTAGAAGGGATAGGAGATATATGCATTGTATTGAATAATGCTCATAAATTGTTGGTACGGAATGTTAGATATGTACCTTCTTTACAAAAGAATCTTCTATCTATTCGTCAATTGACTGAAAAACCCAATATTTATGTGGAAAGAAGTGTGTTGTTTCTAATGTGAAACAAAGACGGATAATTGCCCTTGGTATTGGGCAAGGTGGTCAATATTGACTTGTTTATCCGGCTACGATCAACATGAATGCACGTGTGGAGGACAACCCCACCATACAGGAAGTGCAAGAGGTTGCAATGCCTTGGGAGGAAGTCATTCCTCATAAATTCGTTGACTTGGATACAGTCAACCTACATGCACCTATTGTGGAGGGAGTACCCACTATACTAGGTGTGCGGGAGGTGGACATGCCTTGGGAGGATGGATTTCCTCATTCTGAACAACAATTTGTTGTGGACGGAGACTCCACTATTCCAAATGCACTGATGATGCATGGTGAGATGGCATGCCCAACCACTCACTCAGAGGTCCTTACTCGAAGGACAATAGAGCATGAACAATTTGCTCATTGTGTTGTGAAGGATCTTTCCCAACAGAGGGGGATAAATGAGCAAATATATAAGACGGAGGGGTTGGTTCTCACTCCTACCACTGCTGTGATGGAGATGGTTATTTCTCCTGTTGAGACGGAGACCACTGCTGAGACGAAGATGGTTATTTCTCCTACTATTGCGGAGTTGGTTCTAATTCCTACTGCACAGATGGTTACATTTCTCTTCTTGAAAAATTGGATGAGCACTACATGGTGGTGCAAGGACGTGATCGAGGTGACTTCGATTACAAGTTAATTGAATCTTTGTACAGACACCAGCAGGCTACACAAGCCTGAAATAGTTTTTTCAATCCACATCTTCAAGGTTCTGATTTCAGCACTTTGGAGATGGGGCTGACACTCTTAGCCATTGGTGATTCATCATTGGTCAATGAATCACGTAACAGAGAACCAGTGGACCACTTGCCATATCTTTTGTTCATGGGACCGGATTTTTGTTTTGCGGTTCTTCTTCATTCGACAACCACAACACAGTCATGGACTGATGATTTTAAAGTACAACTTATGGCACAGTCTGTAGATGTAATGACTAAACATATGGGCTTTAGGAAATTTGTAAAATTTTGGGACAAACTTTGTCTTGTTTCCGGTTTAGTCATTGAGAGGGGGTGTTAAAATATAACACTTTATATAGTATGTAAATCAGTTATGTAGTTGTTCAGTTGGTGACTGTTCAACCACCTCTTCCTATAATAAATAAACCTCTGCCTGTGTCATTTCAACAGTGCAGTTTGCTCTCTCTATTTCTTTCTTCTCTTTGCACATGCAAACAAGAATGGGAATTTAAGGATTCGGTATAAGAGAGAATGATACAAGAGACTCAGGGCACAGTTTATAGCAAAATTGCATGCAATAATGTCAAATAGTGTCTCGCAATCAAAGGTATCCATGTGCCAAATCCCAAGAGTGGTAAAAGCTGACCTAAATGGCCCCAAACTGCCACTGCAACAGTGGATCGCCCTTCCTCGTGTGAATCTTATTGTTTCCTAGTTCTGGCATTGTGTATGGGTTCAAGCCAGTGTACAAGCACAATTTCAATCCCATTCATCCACATTGGCCTGTCAAGGGTGTACTAGATACTCATTATTAAGCTCAAACTATAGGCTTAATAAATATCACTGGAAAACTCTTGGAATGTATTTTACAGTAGTGAATTTCACATGCTACCTATCTCTTTCGCTTTCCTACTGATACGAGGATCGCACAGCTACTCCATAACATGGTGCATTAATCCAAAATGGTTAATCCACGCGAACAAAGGCTTCTAATATATCACTGCAAAGCTCTTGAAAACTTAGTTTGAATGATGTATGATCCAGGTTAGATGATGCTATAAATTTCTTGTTAATTGTATATCCTTGCACAGACATAGGATTAGTTTTTCATAACATAACAGCTGATCAAGCAGTCTTTACACTTCAGAAACAATTTTTGTTTTATTATAGCATGAAGTACTAGGTACTTATATCGTGTTCTTACAATCTTCTGGACATTTTGCATACATGACTTTCTACGCTCCCGTCAATTTTCCTCTTTTTGTACATGGCTACTGTGATCTGCACATGTGCACAAGAGTTAACAAAGTAAATCCCAATCACCTAGGAACCGTTCTTTAAGCATATGAGGTTTACATAGGCTGGTCACAATTTTGAAGGTGTCGTTTAAGCTTTTGAATATAAGCCTGTCATATTTGACCAACGTCTTTGAAATTGACAACTTGATAGTTAGAAAAGTTAGCCATAAGTTGAGATGTCACAAAATGTCATTAGATTTTTATTTTCCTTTCGTCAAAGTTTTAAATTAAAGACATGGGATTTCCACAGTCCATACATATGCTATCAAATTTTCTGGATAAATCTTCAACTTTTTTGTTTTTATTCCATGCAAAGATAGCAGTAATTCATTGGGGTTTACCAAGGGTAGGCACAAGTTTGAAAGGCATAAAATTCCATTAACTTTTGAATCTACATCTAATCAAAATCCTCTTGGATTTCCAAAACATTTCAGGTCCCAAGGCTTCCAGAATTGTCTCCACTTCCCAGAAGTTTCCAGATGTTTCCTGCACTAGCCCTCAGCTTCCTAGAAAAATCCTTAAGTTATGAATACCGTTTCCAAGAGTTACAATGGTTTCCTATGCCATTACCTAGAGTTTCCACCATTTCCAATACTCTTAGCTTCTGTAGTCTAGATGTTTTCCTGGGGAAGTCTGCCCCAGATTTTCTATCGCTCCTTAACCTAACCCTTAACCCTTTAAATACTCACATTTCCTAAGTCTCCAAAAACCCGTTTGTGATTCTTGGTGCATATAGTCAGAATCGCATCAGTCCAGCAATTAAGCATTAGGGTTTTCCACTGCCAGCCTAACCTCCCGGAACAAAAAAATTCCCTTGTTCCATCTTAAGAGCAAAGATTGAATGGTTAGGCAATTGCCTCTGCCACTAGCAGGTTCAGAACAATCAAAATCCGCTTAGTAAGCATTTTCCTCTTGCCACATATTTCTTAAGGTCAAGAGCTAGGCATGTGGAGTTCAGGAGGGTTATTCAAAAGTTGAAAACCTGTCTATATATATATACACATGCACTCGTTAGCAATTTTAACAAAACCCAATTCATTCCCCACCCACTTTTCGCATTCTTGTTTTCAATTAAACTGTAGGTATAGAATTTACCCATGTGGGTCGGCAATGTTTCTCAAACTCAGCCCTGGCAGGCTTGCATTCTGCAGGATAGAGGAGACCTACTGATGCAATTTCTGTGGGTTTACTGCTCGCCTTCTTCTCCACACAAGCGTAGAACATGTCACGAGCCTGGCCCATTCACAATCAAACAAATGCAGATCAAAAACCTCAATATACAGTGAAGAAACACAATTCTTTGTTTTCAATGATCAATAATATATTGTTGAACAAAACAATAGATTTCAATAGTCTGGATTTTCGTTCAAGAAAGTAAACCAGAGGTTGACAGCTTATTTGCAAAAACCCGGAAACCCACATTTGGATTAATTTAGAAGAAAACGAAAAGCATGTTAATTGATGGGTATAACCTTATAACAAGCATTTCGTCCAGCTGAGAGGACGTCCTTTTGAATTTCATCTTGGTCTTCCTCCGCTTGTGGTTGCTCTACATTCTCCGTTTTTGTCCCCCACCAGCCCATGATTGCTTTTTTTTTTCACTGCTTCTGTGAATGACCGCTAACAAAGCTCATTAGAAAGGAAGTTTGTACTCGCTTAGTTACAGTTGAATTCAAACCCAAATCGTGATAGCCGGGAAATCTTATAGAACACCGAATAACCTGTATCAATTATCCGAAACGGGTTAAAAGAGAGTGCAATATAACCTTGTGTTTCCATTTACGAAGAGAGTGCCTAAACTCATATATACTTCCCGTATTTATAGGATTGTTTAAATAAATCTATGTAATCAAGAGAGGTGGAGCTTTATCTTGGTCTAACTATCATCCTTCCTCAAAGATGTTTTAGGTATCTTATACATATTGATGATGGATTATATGAAGTAATTCCAAATGTTGATGGTTTAATAAAAGTGTATGGTTTTACTTATATTTAAATTTTGTTTTTTATTATTTTGATAACATTAATATTGGTATATTTGTACATTCTTTAATATGCTTGGATAAATCTTATATATTAGAATGTTGAGCACACTTTCCCTTTATTTGTTAGTTCACTTGTTGTTTTCGTCATCTTTATATGTTAATTATATCTATTTAGCATCGACCTGGTCTATAGAGGAACATTTTGAAATTTCAGACATTTTCCATACTTCAAATCCACTTTTTACACCACCAACAAGCCATGACAATTTTAGTTTACTGCAGGTGTCGTCTTTTGCCAGTAGTACAAAAGGTTTTAATGGCTAGTTTTCAGATTTGGTAAATCTCCATTAGGTCAGCATATACAAGTTCCATAGGTCAAATATGGCAAGAAATTAATGAAGAGACATCTATAATACAAAACATCCATGATGTGGTTATTCACCTTATGCACCTCTTAAATGCCTCACGGTCTCTTGGAGCACTCTTACAACAATGAGGATAGTTATCAATGTTGTAGCAATTATGAAATCTATCAAGGAGCATCCATGGAGCAATCTATAGAGCTAAATTTGACGTCAAAGAGGTCAAAGTTGCATGATGTCGAAGGTCAAAGTCTAAATGAAGGTAAATTGTTTGAGCACGTGATTTTACACAACTCACCCAAGAGGGAGAATTGCATGTGGCCTGATTTCTCTTTATAGTATTGATATATAGGCGATGCTCACCACATCATTAGGGTGTGATTGAAGTTGTTTAGCCCAAAATGCTAAACCATTTTCAAGGGTCCCCTGGAAGGTTTTTGATGTGGAAGGGGTGAAAATCAAATCTAAAATACTTTCTAAATGAAGATAATGATCGTCCAATCTTGCCTGGATTAGCTAGCAATTAAACTAGTTTGCGTGTATGTGAGATTGATGACAACACATGCACCATATAACTCCACATAATGAATCCAAAGTTTGTTGGTTTATATAATCAAATACTAGTAACTAAAATCAGAAGTAAAGAAATTGCAAAAAGTAAAACTTCTAGGGAAAAAAATGCCCACTAGCATTAAAACAATTAAATAATAAACAAGAATAATATAGTCATTCCAATAATACTTGTCTCGGCTTGTGTGAAAATTAAAAGACTAATAATAAGTCATACACCTCTTACGTGAACTAAAGTCAACTAAAAAAGACTAAAAATAGACTCAATATAACAAATATCATTCACTACTAATATATGGGCAACATGTAGAAGTTAAAATTAGTTTAAGTGACACATGCATAGTCTATTTGCACAATAGCTAAATTATTCACCCCAAACTCCCATACAACAGAAATGGACTTAAATAAGACTCAAATGTTTAGTCATCCAAACATTAAAATGGTACCGCACCTCTTGGGGATGAATGGATATTGATTCAAATGCAGTTAAGCACAAATCTAGTGAACTGCACTCTAACTGGCACTTCCAATCTAAAAAAAGAGTTTTACACATTTTCCAAAAAAACTCATAAACAATAAAAACCTAAAATACATATAGTTTTTAGTAATTAATCAATGCTCATATTGGCATTATACTCAGCATTCCCCCCTTTGATGTAAAGAGTATAGATGATTATCATCTCCTTGAGTCTTCCTTAAACTTGGTATAACAAACCCTTGGTGAAAATATCATCAAGTTTCTCTTCACTTCTCACTTACACAATGACAAACTGATTACCATTGACCGGGTCTCTAATAAAATAATGCTTGACTTTTATATGTTTGGTTTTGGCATACAAAATTGGATTCTTAGACAATTGTATTTACCCATTGTTATCTATAAAAACTTCTGTAAGCTCAAGTTGTGCCTCTTTATAATCAACTAAGATTCTTCTCAACCACATACCTTGTGTGCAAGAAGATGTAAGAGCTGCATATTTAGTTTTAGTAGAGGATTAAGCAATTGTAGTTTGTTTTTATGATGGCCAAGAAACCAATCCACTTCCTAATGTGAAGCAATAACCTGAAGTAGACTTCATGTCAGCAATAAAAACTCCCCAATATAAATCTATGTATCCAATTAGACATGATGAAATTGTGGTCTAAAATGAATACCATAATTGTAAGTACCTCTTACGTATTTAAAAACTCTTTGCATTGCTTGTAAACGCTTCAGTGATGGAATGCCCATAAATCTAGAAACTAGTGAAACTCAATATCGCTAAACTTTGATCTTATAGATCCAATTGGTTTTAATGACATATTTATCAGTTGTAGGTTAAATGAAATTCCATTTAACATTCCTCTCAATATAATCCATCTCAATTTTCATAGCATTAACCTACTCTTTCCTTTGACTAGCTTTTGCATTATTTCTAGGTTTACCAAACATAGATGACAATGCAAACATAGTATTATCATCATAAACATCGTCAAAAAAATTACCTTCTTAAGATTCAAGCCTTGTGATCCTCTTCATATAATTTTGATCCAATATTTGATTTTTGGGATGTGGATTCAACAAACATTTGTGCTTATTGGGTGCTGATGCAGATGAATGACTAATCTCTTGAGAAGAGCTAGTATTGTTTCTTGTTGAACTAGAAACTCGTATAGGAATTTATAAGCCCTAAAAAATATTCTAAAATAGATTTCCCCTTTCATTAATAACCTTCTTTCTAATAAATCTGGTCATGATCAACATACATCTCATTTAAATATATATATATATATATATATATTCCCTGAAACAATGGTTATAGTGTTACTAACAAATATTATAAAACTTATATGCCTTGCTTTCATCAAAATATCATGTAACGAAGTGACCCGCACTATTAGAGATATAATTTGGTAATACCTCATTACCATATATTTACTTTTGATTAAGTTGCATGTTTCCCTTTCCTTTCAACTTGGATGGACTTTCCATCTCCTAATTGCACTTGGCTTTTGAACGAATCGTCTAAGTTGTTGAAACCCTCTTGTCCAACTTGTCACATGATTTGAGCAACCTAAGTCAAAAAACCTAAAGTTCTCTCCATCCTATAATCCCATAGTTTCATGAGATATAATAATCCGATTTAATCATCTAAGTGACTTGTAGTTCCTCACTTTGTTCAACTTGGAAAGCCTTATTTTCACCCTGTTAATCAATTTGATTTTTAGTTACTCAATATCTTATAATATTTTATAAAATGTCCTAGTTTTTTGCAATAATGGCAAGTAACATTTCTCTTACCTTTACTTGTGGATTCAAAATTGATATTTTACCCTTTTAAGTAATTGCCTTAGTTGCATAGGTGTCATGTTCATAAGTTTTGCACTAAATCTCCTACATATAATCTCATCTTATCCTCGTAGTGACAAGAGAGAACCCACTAATTTCATCGATACTTGATTATATTTGTATGTCCTTACATTCCTCAAGAGTGATTACAATATGCATCTATACTTGTGTCAAATATCTCATAAAATTGTTACAACAACCTTATCTTTTATTGTTTCTCCATAAAATCTCATTCTATGTACTAAATCATTTATCTTTATAGCAATAATCATCGAACTCCCTCATTGTCTGACATTCTCAAATTTTCAAAACTCATTTTAAGGGGTTTGATGTTTTGCATCTCTTACCTTAGCAAAGTTTTTATATGAGGTCTCCAAGGTATATTCCATGAATCATGGGCATTCTTACCTCCTACAATCATTGAATAGATGTTAGGATCTATAGCATTCTAGGAGATAGGACAAAAGCTTGTGCATTTGCCTTTTCTTCTTCATCTTTTCCCTCTTCTGATCTTGAGAAAAAGTATTCTAATTTTTAGGTGAAGTGTATCCATAATTTTTAGGTGGAGTGTATCCATAATTCGAAATTCTCTCAAATTCCCTTCCAAACAAGAATCCTCTTCAACTAATCTCTCTAGTACTCAAAGTTGTCACCTTTGAAGACGGGGTTATTCATAGAAGCAAAATTTGTTGAAGCAATCATGGCTTTTGGAAATTGCTTAAAAATATTTTGAACCTTTCTTTGAATGAGGCTATGATACCAAATAAAGGTTTTATATGCATAAGGAGTGAAAATATGATTTGATATGCTTTCTAAATGAAACTAATGATCATCTAATCTTGCCTAGAATAACTACCAATTAAACTAGTTTGTTTGTATACAAGATTGATGACAAAATATGCATTGTCTAAGTCCACATAATGTATCCAAAACATGTTGGTCTATATAATAAAATACTTGTATAGGATATCAAATGTTTTTTACAAAATTTCACCCCACTTTGCATTTTTATAATTAAACAATAAACAAGGCTAACATAACAATTACAATAATACTTATCTGAACTTGCATGAAAATAAAAATACTAACAATAACTCCTATGCCTCCAAATTCAACTAAATATGACTACAAATAGACTCAAGATGACAAATACCATTGATTATTACTATATGCTAAACATCGAAGAAGCCAAATTTAGTTTAAATGACACATTCATAGTCTATTTGCACACTAACTAAATTATTCACCCCAGACTCTCCTAAAAATAGAAATGGACTTAGATAATACTAAATTTAGTAATATAAGCATAGAAATTATGCCCCACCTCGTGGGAATGAATGGATAATGATTCAAACTTAGTTAATTGCACATCTAATGAGTTACACTCTATTTACACACTAATTAAATTTTGAAGATGTTATGAGAATGCACAACACTAAAAAGGATATAACATTTATAACAAGTAGACTTTTTTGATCTAATTAACTTCCAACATCAATCATTTATAATCAAAATATTACATTCATACATATAACAATTGATAAATGATAAGTACTTTCTCGAATAAACATGAGGAGAGATAGACTTAGTTGTACAAGACATTTTAGGGATGATTTGGATGTACAAGATAGTGAAATAGGATTATCTGAAATTGTAGATGCTTAAGAGAAAATTATGGAGTTACAAACCCACCAAGAGTGGGACCGTACAACCCCTGTATAGTTTAGACCTAATATGTACAATCTTGACCTAAAATTGTAAGGTCTTGGAACCTTTGACAATATGGATCTACAACTTTATGTGTGCTTCACTTATTTGGTAATGATCTTCATTATATGTCAATTTTTCTTACACACCTTCAGGATGACTTGTAATCACCTGTAACAAGGTGGAAACCCTAACAACCTGCACAATTCTTCATCAGAGCATTATAAAACCAAAAGGAAAAAACATGTGTGTGTGTGTGTGCTGAGGATGGAATACCTTGGTGGTTAGAATCCTAGTTGTTGAACCAATCCAGGTGTTGTAATACACGCCCTCATTATAATATCAAGGATCGTGTATTTTTCTTATGTTTTTATTCAAGTGTGAATAACTAACCAAACACCTAATGGTTTCCCTCATGTCTCTTAACACCAAGATAATGGGATAACTATGCATAATATAGAATGTACCTAATGTGGTAATATTGATATGTGGTGTGCCTCATCTATGTTATCTGAACCCTTTTGTTCCTTCAAACCATTTTAAAATGCTTAGAAGTGGCTTTTTTATCTTGCTAATAACATGGATCTATGACCTTTGCATGCTTGGAAATGAAGGAAACTAGACATTTTAACCTGGTTGATTGCTTCAAACTTGTAGTATAGACTTAGTCTAGATGATGTGTAGCTTGATTTGTGCATGATTTAGTATCCCTTTGAGTTCTTTTGGAAATGATATTTACAATAATGAGTTTGTGAGAGTGTTAAGATGGGTTATAAAGTGAATACTCTAACTTGCTTTTATATCATTTTGTAGGTGAAATATTCTAATAAGGTCAACCCTAAGAAGATGAAACGAACCAAAAGAATAATTTAAAATTTAAATTAGAGTCAGTCAATGTGAAGTTGTAGAACCACATAGGTCGGCGAAGATTAGACCTTACATCTCAAAACCTTCCATACATTTTCAAATTGGAGAGATGAAACTAAAAGCTGAAAGTTGTGTCATAAATATCAGAGGTTTAATGTTACTTTTACTCAGATAATATTTTCATAATTGATGATACATAATAGAGTGTAAAGATAAAAAAGTTATATAAAAGATAGAGAGATGAGGATATTGGATGATGAATGTGATAATTTGTCTTGAGCAACGGAACATGGTCAAACTTGGCATTGCACAATGAGGATAAGTTACCAAAAATGTAGTGTCTACATTTAATCCCCTTCTTAAGCGTGTTACTTAAAAATTGCATGCTTAAAGGAATAACTTATGTGAATGTGCACATACACTTTGTCTTCTCTTCAACAGTGGTTCTCTAATGTGTTGGTGTTGGCACATGTTCCATGATGAAAGCCTACAACACAGAGGTGTAGTCAATGTTTATGATAGAAACTCAAACTTTAACCCAAGATCTAGATAATGAATGTAATTTCGAACTTGTATAAAAATTTAAGTAAAGAGATGCAAAATAATGGAAGGAATACACCTATTCATTTTACAGAGGGAGGAGCTCTTAGTTTCATATTGTTCATGCCTCGCATGATTGGAGTTCTTTGATGAAATTACGAAAGGGTTGGGGGTGACCAATCTCCTAACAGTGTGTGCTAAATGATATGCTAGAGTGTTGGGAACATCCCAACACCGAGAGAAAGTGAGGAGAGGAGATCCATTTTTTCTATTTTTTGTATCTTTGTAGAGAGGAATGTATTTAGGCTATGATGAACTTATTTTAGCTTTTATCACATGCCTTCATCATTTGGGAATTTGGTGAGATAAGTGTAAAGATCATTCTACAAATACCCTAGATACTTTGATTATTTCCACTTAACCCACAAACCATATGATTGTAGATGGATATAATCCCAATTTGTACAACCTTGAACAATCAAACCTTAGAAGGAATGGAATTTTTCATTCCCCCATCAGATGTTATGGAAACTAAAAATGATTGTGTAGAATTTGTAAAATCAAAGGGGGGAAGGAGGCCTTTGACCCAAAAACCTATTTTTGCAACTAATTCTACATTGTGACATGAAGAAGGAATTAAGTACCCATGCCCCGTGTAAATTTCTCTAAATTGTGTCATCTATATGTGTAGTTGTATGAAAATTTTGTAAATAGTTGATAGAATCTATATAAATTAATTTTTTTTGTGAATTTTCCCTCTGTCTAAGAATGTATCAAAAGGTCAAGAACGTACCATGGTCCTGACCATACTATATAAATTTTAACTTGTCTAAATTCTGCCACATTTTAGTATTTATGACCTGTTTATGAGGATTTTAACCCTATAAGAATATGTTCTTATATTTTGTAACCTTCTTATAATCGTAGAAATAGCCCAATGAATGCTCCCTCTTTTGAGTCGAGTGCGATAAAACATTTTGAGCATGAGAATCAAAATAATATATGTGTACCCATGTACCATACATTTGATCATCTATGTAGGATCACATAAAAGGCTGAAATGGTTGCCACATTTGATAACTTTTACCTACAAAAGGTTTTTTTCATGCTGGTAAAAATGGTGTGGAGAAAAACGCAACATACAAAAAGAAATAATACATGTGTAAAGCAAATAGTAACGTTAGAGAAAAACAACAACCATGTCCCGCTCCTTAGTAAAACAAATATAGAAACATCATAGCTATAGAAAGTATGCCATAAGAAATGGTAGAAATAATAGTGTAAATTCGAGTAAGATACAAAGTATGGCAACAAGTCACAAGTAAGCATAAAGTTGTAAACATGGGACACCCATGGTGTCACAAGACAATCACAGTAGGAGGCACAATGTGCCATAATCAATCAAACAAGTGCATACATGTAATAGAGGCACAAAGACACAAAAAAAAGACACTACCGATGTCATAAGACAGGAAAGGAACTTAGGTCGTATCAAGCAAACAATCATTGTATTGTATTCATGCAAGACAATCAATTCAAACCATGCATTAAACAAGCAATGAATCAATCTGGATAAACAAGTAGTGAGAAGAGTATATGAAATAGGTATAGAATACAATAATAGTGAAAAGAGAAGTAACAAGATAGGCTAGTGCTACACAAGACACATGTGTTAGTCTTGTTAACCCAATAAGTAGCAATAAACTTTATGTATATAATTAAGCACGATGAGAAAGGTGTAAAGTAGCATATAATGAAAAAAATCACATGTACAATGTGAAGGTATGCCCCCAAAAAAGTAATACAAGGGGTAGATACCCTAATTTCACATTTGTCTTAAATCAATTAATTCCCCTACCTCATTTCCCATAAAAATGCACTTCGAATTAATCAAATATAATTTGATTAATAATCCCTTTCAAATCAAAAATAACCTAATCCTTACCACATGTCATTATTCTCCATGCTTTTCTACTATTGAATTAAAAATTCAAAAACAACTCTTTGTGGCCCCCACTCACCTAAAATCACCCATGAATTAAAAAATCTAATTCAAATCCTCACCCACTCTTCATGGTCCCCACTCACCCAATCTACACACATTTTCAAACCATGATTACTTAAAGTTAATCACTTCCCCAAGCTATAAATACAGCCTTACCCCCCCCCTCTAAGACACAGAGAATAAGCTTGAATGCCCTGTCTAAGTTCTTGCATCCTTTGAGAAAAGAAAATCCCTCCACCTCGTCCTAATGCCTAAATAGCCTCATCTTGAAGCACCCCAAATCTATAATCCTTTTATCCATCTGGTGCAAAGTAAGTAGATCTTGTCACAGGAAAGTTTTGCTTTGTTTTGAGAAAAACACCTACATATCACACAATCAGGGCTCATCCATGTTTCCTTTCCCATTATGAGGTTTGCTACGGAATCGCGAAGGAGGAGGTATTATTGTTAGTGTTTTACTTTCTTGTTTATCAGCATATTTTTCCTAGCTTACATTATGGCATGCCCAGTTACTTTTGATCTGTTACCATTGATTTCCCAATTAGTGGTTTTATCCATTCTTTGTTTATTATTGTTTGTTATTATTTCCTTTTTTGTACCTTATGGCCTTCTTTGGTTAACCTTCACGCTATGGGAAGTGCTTTTGTTGTGTGGTATCTTGTGGTACATATGCAGGTTATAAGTAACAATGAACCTACGATGCTCGTCATGTCTTTGATCTCCTTAGCACTCGGTGTTTAGAAGAAGCAAATCCATCATCAGATCTAGATACTCGTGGACCATGGCAGAGGTATTCATATTCTTACGATGTTTGTAGAGGTTACATTTAGTCTGATTTTCAATTTCTAGTTTTACGAAGCCAATTTTTGTCGTCATTTTTCTTTTTTTGAAATATTCCTGCAAAATCAAATAGCCTAAAATATCATATCACCTTCCTAAAAATAAAAATAAAAATATATCGATCTTAGTTACTAATAGACTTGTAGTTCATAGTTTTAAAATCACTATAGATTGTGATTTCCAAAAAAATGAAAAAAAAAAATCATACTTTGAGTTCTACTGTCATGGGAAACCGATCCGGAAAGTCATTTTGAAGTTGTCTCTGTTCAATTTAATTTGATACTCAAAATTTGTAGCGTATACTCCTATTATACGAATTTAATATTCCTTCTAGTTTTCTAATTTCTTTTACTTTAGTATGTTATTCTCTTTCTAAAACCTACACAAAAAAGATTATTATTATTAAAAAAATCAAATTAATAAAAATATATATTTAGTATTTTGCTTAGCTAGTATATTTATTTAGATCTCAAATCTATATAGCTTTTCATATTCATAATATAAACATATATATTTATTTATTTAAATAAAAGCAAACTTTACATATCCTAACTACACCTACCCATAAATCCCCTCCCAACTCTATCCTACATCCCATTTTCTATCACCCCCAACTCGCTACACACCTCCCCACTTTCCTACCCGTGGATCCCCATTTTATCCCAACCTATCCCATTTCCTATTCTCTTCCAACCCACCGACTACCCTACCTATCCACCCATCCCCGAGCTCTTTGGCCAAACTATACCAGTCCCACTCCCAACTTCCAACCATCCCTTACCTAACTTCCATGTTGATCCCACTCCCAATTTCCAACAATCATTTCCCCAATTTCCAGGCAGCCCCCTAAACTCGACTACCCATGTCAACCCCTCCCTATTCCCTTCCACGTAGACCTATTCTCTCCCATTCCTCACCTCCCTCACCTATCACGAACTTCCTATCCTGACTCATCCCCATCCCCATCCCCGATCCCCTTGACACACAACCCGATCCCCATAGTCCCCACATCCCAATAACCCCGAGCCCTTCCCACATCCCACGTCCTTGTCCCCACATACCAGTCCACTTGCCACTTCCCCCACCCCTAATCGAGCTTCCAACCATCAAATCTAACTACCCAAACTCAAAACCCTCAATTCTCTCCACACTCGTCGCATCGCTATCCCACCCATCCCCACTCAACTCGCTATAACCTAGCCAACCCTGACTCCCATTCCCTGCTCACCCCAAATCCAATCTATCTCACCCTAAACCTAGACTACTCTCGGTACTCCTCGTGCCTTCCCACACAAATCTCTCCCATCCTAAATCCAATTCCACTCCCAACTCTTAAACTGCTTTGATCCTTGGTCCATCCTCCTTGCCACTCGGCCGCCCTAACCTTCTCTATTCCCACACATGCCTAACTCTCCACAACTTGTCCCAACCGAGTAGCTTTCTCAGCACAATCCCATCCATTCAAATTTCTTTTCTGCAGGATTCTCTGGTGGAGAGTGTCAACAAACATGTGGGTTCTTTGAGCAAAATAATTGTTGAAGCAACCAAATAGAATGATCATGAATACATTTTCTAATCTAGTTTTCAGAGCATATTTCCCAACAATCTTGTATTTCGGGTTAGTTTTCTTCTAGGAATATTACTCTACAATGAGTTTACATGTATTCATTCTCGTCCTTTGAGTGTTATATTAGACGCCTAGGGAATTGAGGGACATGTCATTTGCCTTTTGTTGTTTTACCAAAAATATGTACCGATATTTTGAGCATTCTTCTTATCCCATTTGATACTTTGTGATTTATGTGGCACTCTCACACTTTATAGCATTTACACTATTTATGTTAATACTCAGTATGTCTTGGACATCTCATCGTCAAGTTATGAAAAATTCCAATCAAAGTATTGTCTGTCGTTAAAGGGTTAGGTGGGGTGAACGTAGACTTCATTTGAGAACCAATTACAACAATTAAGTTAAACGCACTTAGAAATGGACTAACTTAGACAAGAGAATGTCATGTATGATTGCCGAGTGAGAATTCTCTAGCCAGAGATTTTTGTTTATATGCATACACACGACTCTACTAAGAGGAGAAAAGCAAGACATTTTTTAACGTTCACACTTGGATTTATTATTTGGCCCACCACTGAGGTTCCTCACTTATATCCCTTTCTAGTTAGGTTTCCCATTATGTCCATTATTTTAGTCAATATCCCCTAATTGGTCTACGTTAAAATTCCATTCAATTTGTCTTTATACTCTTTCAAAATCCACATTTTTCTCATATAAGTCCATATTTTCGGTATAAAAGTCTACACTTCCCAATCACCTTCAGGCTAGTCCCTCTTCCTTTGGTTCACAACCCACGATCACTTGGGTCACTTAAATCATCACTCACACTTTTTATAGATTCACACTTTGCTTATTTTTATTATTTGGTTTATTTCTCTTAGGATTTTAATTAAACTCTTATTTAATTAAGTCTCTTATCGTTAAACATTTTTTGTCGCTTTTGGTAACTTTGTGTACAATTGTTTACAATTTTTCACCATTTAATTTTTAAGTTTGATGTAGTACTTTCTTGTGCAAAACTTTACAATCATAAACACACTTACGTTTTCGAGATCCATTTTCCAACTTATCATGCGATATTTATCATTTTTTTAGTAATTATTTTTCAAGATCATTTGTAATCATGTTTTGTGATTTTTGTGTCCTCATTCACCATCTCCACATTTTATTTATCAACTTAATTTTGTGATTTTAATTACTTATTTTTAGTGATCGTTCTATTAACATTGTTTGCAGATACAAACTACTTTTGCAGGACCTTTTTCGAAAATACATAACCTTCTCGCACATATCTTGTCAAAATTATCAGGTTCACATTCCTTGTCATCTTTTGCACACTGGAAGGCCACCCGGGCTCCGCAAAACAATTTTTTTGCCTTACATTCCAACTTTCAATGATGACACTTCTGGTAATGTTTTAAAACTCTTCTTTCGTCATTTTTCATTTTTGTGAAGATAATCATTATCGCCATTTCGCAATCATGATTAATTGCAATACTTATTTAAAAATTTAACAAAATCTATTCCAATTGTATCCACATATGCTCTTTTCCTATACCTTGAAGCGATCTGGAAAATCAGAAATGGTTGCGATTGTTTAGTTTCTTGTTCTAACATTGCAGGATCCACTTCCTTATTATTTTATGGTTCTAACTATCATCTCAATCAATTTTATTTCATTGCATTATTGATATTTGTTCAGTTGTTGGTTGTGTATGCTCTTTTCCTATGCCTTCGAGCGATCTGGAAAATCAAAAATAGCCATGATCATCTTTTTTCTAACATTTTGTTTACAAGATAACTACTAATTTGTTTTCTGGAGGACCATGTCGTTAGAATATTGTCAAAAACACAAAAAAAAAATAACCGCAAAAGTACCACCATTTAAAGAAAATTGTTGAAACAAAAAAAAAATAGCATGCTCAGGTACGCTGCCATTTTCCACCAGTGATTTATTTAAAGTTGGAAAGAACCTTGTGTTTAATCACTTCATCATTTTGTTTTTACACGTAGTTGAGGTGGATTTCATCACCACCAACGCTACACCGGTGACGTGGACTTGACTACCACGCACCAACAACATTTACATCTGCATTGCACTTTGAGACATCATCTCATCACATCGTTCAATATCTACCTCGCCCCTACCCTTCACTTATAGGTAATGTTGTCATGTAGAGCATGTGAGTCGCACCTAAATAGCTATAACAACAAATCCTGGGCATCGTCTTGTAAATCTTCGAGGAGTTATAAGGACACCATACACATTCATCCCCCCATCACCTTCCACCTTTTCACAAAACCTTCCTTGGACATGGTGATTCACTCCAAAGCAGGCAAGTAAGAATTGGTGAGTCTCCTCCAATGCTCTAAGGGTTCCCTGTACCAATTTTGTCCCCGTACAGAATTAGGTATATCATGACTAGCGTATATCAGAGGATGCATATTTTTGGAGTGATAAGAGCCTGCATCCATCATTCCACAACATACTTGTATGATTGCATGAAACAATGATCATTCCTAAAGAATTTACCTCTTGAGCCAAAACAATTTGATACACATGACTGCTTGTTGTTTGTCAACAAAATAGTTTAGCATTATTCTTATCATAAAACTTGGTTGATATCAATGTGTTCATTGTAAAATTTCAAATCCTAGTCGTGTTCCACAAAACCATTTCTCAACCAATTCAATACCAAGAAAAACGTTGAAGCAATCCAACAATGAAGACCAAAACATCACACCGATTTCATTAGCTTACTTCAGCCAATCCTCCATAGCATGTTTTCAAGCTATATCAAACTGACATTAGGAGACTTGTTTGAGTTCACTCCTTATTTTGTCAACTATCGCATTTATCCAAATCACAACCGACACAAATCCCTTCATAACTCATTTTTAGTTATATCACAATCATATTGAGATTAACTTGTTTGAGTTACTCTCCACGTCAACAATCCAGAGCTTGTTCAAGCCAAATCTACACAACGTGACACAAATTCCCTAATAGCTCGTCTCGAGTTATATCACAATCATATTGAGATAACTTGTTTGAGTTACTCTCCTTATCAGTAATCACTCTCCTTATCAGCTTATTCAAGCCAAATCCAAAGCAATCAAGTTCTCATTTAATCATCTGCTCAAAATTCATAACTACTTTTTTACAGCTTAATCAGGAACACACCTATCTCATCATGGTATTCACACGTAGTCATAATCATGAAAATGACGATGAAGAAGTCACACAACAAGAACTCACCAATGAAGAACAAGAACAAGTAAATATGGTGATAGAACAAAATAAGATCGAATATCTATTACACATCCTAGCCATGAGGGCAAAACTATCCCCTAACTTCGGGACTGAAAATTTAAACAAACTTATCAACAATGGTGAATCAAGTTATCACAACAAAATACCAAACAATCCAAATAGCTCTTCGGTCGATGAGTTATTCACTAAAATCCAAGACTTAACAAAGAAACTTGAGGAAGCAACTGCTAGAGCTGAAAGGTTAAAAGACTCCAATCTAGACCCCAATACTCATGACATTCTTGATAACCCGTCCCCTATTTCTCCATTTGCACAAGAATGGAAACATATGAAAGACACCATTTAGGGACTAAAAAAACAATGAAAACAATTCAACTTTGAAGAACTATGTCCTTACCCATTTGATACAGAAATATTACGCTTACCATTTCCATCATCCTTCGAAATCCCAAAATTTGATAAATACAAAAGAAAAGGTGACCCCTGTGAACATGTCAAGAAATTTTACATGCAATATCAGGAAGTTGTTTATCGTGACACGTATCTTTTATGATTATTCCCTCAAAATTTAGGAGGATAGGCTTTAGAATTGTTTCTCCATCTTCCCAAAGGGTCAATCACGACATTCACAGACTTATAAAAAAAAATCATCAAACAATTTCATTTCAAATTAGACTTAGAAATAACCATGCTCGATATTTGTAACACTAGACAAAGGTTGAACGAAAACTTCACCTCCTTTTTACAACGATGGCGAGGAATTTCAAGTAGATTTCCCTATTCAATACCCAAAAGACAATTGGTTAGCATTTTTGTTCCAAATCTCAATGCCAAATTATCATTCCACATGCAAATGCATTGTTTAAGTAATTTCAAAGAATTCATTGAAAAGGGAACACAGATCGAAAAATCCCTCATTTTTAAGGGCTTACTTAAAACACCCTTTAGGGACCAACCTCATAGAGACACCCCTCAGAACAAGGACAAATCCAAATTCTTTAACCATAAACCAAAATATAGTCAACGATGGCATTACTGATTCTCACCATGTCTGAAACGTTCAAAACAATCTGATCAACACATTCAAATCCAAACAACCAATCATAATCCCTAGAAAGGAAGCTCCTTCTCGAGATAGGCGAAGACAGTTCACTCCTCTTGGAGAAAGCCTATCTAGTGTCTTTCGTCACTTGGCAAATGCCAACATGATTACGTACCCCATCGTCAAACCCTTCGAATAAGGACAACCCAAACCAAATTGGTATAAGGACAATGAATATTGTGATTACCATCGCATAAAAGGGCACTCTACAGATTGATGCATGTAACTCTGCCATTACATCTAAGACCTGATTGAATGTGGAGACATAAAAGTTGAAAATACTTCTGAGACAAAAACACCCAACAAAAAACTTAACACGTTCAAAAACCCCTTCCCTAACCATGATGATAATTCAAACGATAAGGTCCAATCATTAAGGAATGTCAAGTATGACTCAGTCATCTCGACCGTAGACTATGACCAAGACTTAATGGAAATTATAAAGATCAGAACTAACTGTGTGATCACCACCAGGTAGAAAAAAATGTGGGTCCCTACAACAAAAAAATCTATTACTTCCTCTCCCGCACCACCTCCTAATCCACCATCTAATTCCACCACCAATTCCACTCCACAACATGCGCCATCATTCAATATTGTCAAACAATTGGAGAAGACTACAACACAGATTTCCATCATGGAATTACTTAATTCTTCTCCCACACTACAACGCATCCTTATGCAAACATTGAATAACACTCATGTCCCCAAGGACACCAATTCACAACAATTCCAGGATTTAATCGCACATCTTACGGTACCTAATCCTATTTCATCCTTTGGTCCCACTGACCTTCTTAATCCCAACATCGCTAATAATCATTCTTTATACGTCGAGGGTTATATAACTCATCGTAAGATCAAGCGCATATTAATCGACAATGGATCCACATTGAATATTTGTTCCATGAAACTCTTACATTGCCTAGGTTACACCAAAAATGATTTACAAAACAACATCATAACCATTCATGGGTATGATAATAGTGAAAGAAATTCTGAAGGCACAATCACATTACCTCTCCAAGTTGGACCCATCGCCTTAGAAACGATATGTCATGTGGTGGATGTAGAAGTTTCATATAACATTCTCATCGGCTGACCATGGATTCATGTCATGAAAGTCATCCCATCAATGTTCCACCAATGTATTAAATTTCCTCATTTGGACAAGGAATTTACACTGCATGTGGATCCTCAACCCTTTGAGTATTGTAGATTCCTCAAAGGATGGTATAGACATGATCACTATTGTCCATCAACAGATAAGTACGCTCCACCTCGTGTAATCCCTAACGAAACATGCATCGATCTAGATACACTCCCTAAATATGATTTGAAACCATCACCTTCTAACCAAACCACATTTTCCAATCCATTCTCTTCCGCTAATCAACAATCTTCAACCATTCCTCCTCCCACTAATCAATTATCTTCTTCCACTAATCAAGCTTCTTCTTCCAACAACAATCACTCTTCCACCACACCATCTTCTTCATCGCCTAGTGAGCTTTCTTCATCCAACCATACCTCTTCTATTAAGATACCTTCTCCTTCGATTAACCAAACTTCATCCTCTAATCCACCCCCTCTTCTTATAACCCATTTTCTTCATCTTTCAGAACAACCAAACTGACTTCCCCGCCATATGAGGTACCTACTGGTCCCCTGTCCCACACATTAAAAATTATTGACAAAGGATGTGGTGAATATTAATTTCAAAAGGTGGTAGACTCCTTTTACATCAACAAGTCCCCACACAACTATGTTAAAACCAACACTCCGCTTCTGAGAATCCATCCCACTTACCAATTGGGACAGTCAGTTTGGAAAAAAATCGGTTATCTTGACAATGAACATATTCCAAGTTCTTCAGGATCTTGGTTATATAATGACGACTTTACTCCCTGTTATGAGTCCCCTCAATTTACCAAAGCTCATCGAATAATGAAAATCATGCAATGGAAGGGTAAAGGACTTGGTCCAAATGAACAAGGGAGTTTAGACCCAATCAATTGCATAGAACATCACGATAAATCTGGTATGGGTTTCAAGGTATTCAATTTAGATCCTATATTAATTTCAAGTGACAATGACGACACCAGCTCTGACAGTGACACTAGGTCTACACATAGCCTTTTCGAAGACCTCACTGAAACACATCTTTACTTTCAACATTTATCTGTTAACGTCATTGATTTTGAGCTTATTCATCTGACTCTCATAGACCATGACCAATCACATCATATGGCCATGGACATGTTCCAAAATGATGAAGCCATCGAAGATAATTCCTTGGAACTCGTGATCAAATCCCTACTTCAGACCATAGAAAAGGATTTGAAATCAATCTAGATGAATCAACCTATTTTGGAAAGAAATAGAATATTCGGATCCTTTACCTTTGGAAAATTTGGATCAGAAGTGCAAACAAAAAATTTCCCATAGTCAAAATCTCATCGCCACCCTATCAAACAAACATGTCAATAAAAAGTCTCAACATCACACATAAAAATCTTGTGCCAACTCCCCCAAATCACCCGACACTGATGACTTACATCAACCATTAGCATCATTTTCCAAAAAGGATACATCTAAAATGCTTGTAGAAGAAACTAAAGACATAAACATTGGAACCGTCGAACAACCAAAAATTTTACAACTTGGCATTAGTCTATCTGACCAAGAATGCATAGAATTCACAACACTCCTTATTGAATTCCAAGATATCTTTGCATGGACCTATAAGGACATACTAGGCCTAGATCCATCTCTTGTAGTACACCACCTTGTGGTGCATCCGAATGCAAATCCTGTGAAACAAAAACTATAAAAAATACATCCCCAAGTAGCATTGTTTGTCAAAGCCGAACTCAAGAAACTCTTGGAAACTGAATTTATTAGACCTATTGATTATTCATCATGGATATCTAATATAGTTCCTGTAGCAAAGAAAACTCCTAACATCAGGATATGCACAAACTTCTGAGACATTAACAAGGCTAGTCCAAAGGACAACTTTCCCTTGCCAAACATAGACATGATTGTCGATTCTACGACAGGCCATGAAATGCTCTCCTTAATGAATGGATTTTCTGGTTACAATCAAATACGTATTGATGAAGGGGATCAACATAAAATGACATTTACTACACCATGGGGCACCTTCTGTTATAAGGTCATGCCTTTCGGCTTGAAAAATGTTGTTGCCACCTATCAACGAGTAATGATAGTCATCTTTCATGATATGTTACATGATATCATGGAAGATTATGTTGATGATATATTAGCAAACTTAAGAACACGAATAGGACATTCAGGTTTGTTGAGATGCATTTTCTAATTTTGTTATGGAATTGGCTCTTATGTCACTAGTCGTAGATAAACCCATGCTGTTTTATACATCTACCACTGAATATGCCATAGAAGCTCTGTTAGCGCAACACAACGATCAAACAAAAGAACATGTTATATACTACCTTAATCGAACACTTATTGAGCATGAAGTACGATATTCCTAAATATAAAAAGTATGCTTGGCAATCACCTTTGTATTCCATAAGTTACGTCATTACTTTCTCAATCACACAACTAAGTTGATCACCAAGATTGATCCCCTCAAGTATCTCTTGTCCCGAGCCATTCTCATAGGAAGAATGTCTAGTTGGGTCATACTACTTAGTGAATTTGATGTCGAGTTTGTTCCGCATAGAGAAATTAAAGGACATGCCCTTACATACCAACTTGCCGAGGTACCCCTTGCTGGAACATAACCACTCCATTTTGCATTTCTTGATGAAGATCTTTTACACATAGACATCATGCCAGCATGGACTCTATTTTTTGATGGATCTTGTAAACTCCATGGATCAGGAGCTGGTATTTTGCTTATCACACCTAGCATACATGTCATCCCCAAATAATTTCAATTAGCATTCCCATGTACCAACAATATTACAGAATATGAAGCCCTAATCGTTAGATTAAAACTAGCTATATCTTGGAATCTTAAAGAGTTAGTTGTATTTGGTGATTCTTTACTTATCATCAAACAAGTTACTAATGAATATCAGGTCAAGGATGAAAAACCTATCCTATATAAGTGCATGGTGGATAGCCTTCAAAGATATTTTCGATTAATTATCTTTGATAAAATCCCTTGAATTCGTAATAAATATGTTGACGCTATGACAACGATTGGATCCCAGTTAGAAATCACATCTAATCAACCCCATGCACATTTTCTCATAGAACATCTCTTAATGCCTGCCTATGATCTTCCTGAAAACACTATGGTATGTGAAATCATGTGTCCAAATAACCCTTAGTACCGTGATCTTTACACCTTCATCCATGATAAAACATTTCCTACTGACATGAAACCAATGCATAAACATGCTTTAGCACAACTTGCCTCTCGTTACACCATTTTAATAGAAAATCTTTATAAACAAGGATATGATGGCACCCTACTCCGATGTCTTAGTCAAGAAGAAGCCTCTAATGTCCTAACTGAAGTCCATTCTAGTATCTATAGAGCGCACACGAATGGTATAGCCTTAGCCAAGAAAATCCTACAAGTTGGATATTATTGGCCGACCATGGAAAGTGACGCATGCCATTTTGTCAAACGATGTCAAGCATGTCAAAAGCATGACAATCTTATCCACACACCTTCCCAAGCATTGCAATCAATAACCACACCATGGCCCTTCTCTCAATGGGGACTTGACCTCATTTGTAAAATCAGACCAACATCATCCGACAAACATAAGTTCATCATTATCGCTACCAATTACTTCACTAAATGGGTTGAAGCTATGCCTCTCACCTATGTTACTGGTAGCCAAATATCAAAATTCATTTTTAATAATCTCATCTGTCGATTTGGTATTCCATCTGCTCTTGTCGTAGATAATGGAAAATCATTTAAAAACTAGGATGTAAAAGACCTCGCTAAACGTTTCCACATCAAACTTAAGTCGTCCACTCCATACTACCCTCAGGGTAACGGTTAAGTAGAAGCAACCAACAAGATTTTAAAATCCATCATGGAAAAAATCATTAATACCCATGGACGCAATTGGCATACTCAAATTTACCCCTCTCTTTGGGCTTACCGTACATATTACCACATGCCTACTAGAGCCACCCCATTTCCCTCATTTATGGCTGTGAAGCCATTTTACCTGTTGAGATAGAAATCCCATCCTTGAGAATCTCCCTTAAAGATGTAATTAATGAGGATGAATACCGACAATCACGATTTTAAGAGCTTGAGCTTCTTGATGAAAAATTACTTAATGCCCTCAATCATCTTCAAGTCTATCAAAACTGACTGCAACGTAGTTATCATAAAAAGGTAAGACCCGGAGAGTTTGAGATTGGAGACCTCGTTTTAAAAGAAAATAGAAAAAATACCACTAAAGAGTGAGAAAAACAAGGAAAATTTGAGCCTAATTGGTTAGGACCCTATGTAATTACAGCTAAAATTGGCTTTAGAGCCTATAAGTTGGCCAATGAAGATGGTCAAGAAATTGATGAACTAATGAATGCAGTACATCTACAGAAATTTTATCCTTGAGGCGTTCACTATTATGGGAAACAACGATTTGTATATTGTTCCATCTATCTAATTTATCTACGAATAATTTAAAGTTATTCATTTCCATTGGCAGATATTTTCATCATCAAAATTACATCTTCATATTTATCATCATGAGACAGATGCTAACATAGATCCTATTAAGTTTGTGAGCATCATACTTCTTATAATATCTCCCATTTTCAGTCACTTTCACCTATGGTCATACCTAGAAGCTTACTGATGGTAATATATTCCCTTCAAAGAAAATCTCTCTTTCATAACAAAGCTCTAAACTTCTGTACCCGGTTCATTTGATCGTCCATCTCAATCTTCGGTGTTGAACCCTCGCGTCCTACTAGTCATGTGGGGCTAAGATTGGGGGCAAACATTCCTTCCCAAATACAAAGCACTATTGTAAAATTCTATCAATTCAATAAATTGTGAATAATTCATTGTCACACCTTTCATCCTTCATAGTCTTTGGTGTTGAGCCCACACTTCTTACTGGTAGTGTGAGACTGGGAATGGAGGAAGGAGCCCTTACTCGTCTACGTCTTGTCTTCGGTGATAAACTCTTACCTCTTACTGGTGGCATGTGGTAAAGCATAGAGGGTCATTCACAAAACATAAAAATGTTAAAAACACATTCAAAAATTCAAAAACATTCAAAAATTAAAAAAAAAACAACAAAAAAGGGAATTTATTCGCCTATGTTTTGCCTTTGGTGATGAGCCCTTGCTTCTTACTGGTAGCATGGGGAAAGGCATAGGGAGTCATTTCAAGAATACAAAATCTTATCAATATGAAAATGCTTACAATTATACAATCCCTAAAGAAGTAATTTAGATGTCTAAGTGAAAAGAGAACTATCCTTTCACCTCATATCTTACCAATCAACAGGCCACATAATTGTCTAAGTCTAACACGTGACCCATAAAGTGAAAGTCATTTGGAAAATGGTTCAATAACCTTAAGAAGAATGAAATCACAATTTTCCCAAGGGATTGTTGTTAGCACTTGTCTCTGTATTCATTATCTACATCCTGCGTCCTCCTTGATTCTCGGTGATGAGCCCTCACATCTTGCTAATTGTGTGGAGTCGAGAATGGAGCTGGACTTATTTCCATCATATCATCACCAACATATATTGCCAATGGATTGAGAATTTTTGTGTTATTTAGAGCACAAGCTACCACGAGGAACACGGTACATACAAACAATATCCTGGTTTATCACCTCTCAAAATAAATTTACATTCTGGTCACAAGTTGCCAGCACAAAATCTACAGAAATAGTAAAAAATCTCCAAAATCCAAACAAAATTAGAAAATTCAAAAATTCCCAAAAACATTAGAAAATCCACAAAATTCAAAAACATTAGAAAATCAAAAAATACCTTAAAAAAATAGAAAATCCAAAAATTCCCAAAAACATTAGAAAATCCACAAAATCCAAAAACATTAGAAAATCCAAAAATCCCCAAAAACATTAGAAGATCTCCAAAATACAAAAACATTAGAAAATATTCAAAATACAAAACATTTGAAAACTTTTCAAAATCCCAAAAACATCCACACAATCGCAAAAATTCTAAAAAAATTGTAAACTCCAAAAAATCAAAAAAAACCTAATAATCAACACTATTCATCCTATAAACTACTATCCCCAACAAATGATCCAACACCTTACGACTATCACATTCAAACCACTTCTCCTCACATGAATCCTCGCTCGGGGTAAATCCGGTTCTCATTGTTTCCTTTTTTGAGGACAATGACCCAATCCATTTTATGTCCTTGTACCCCTGCTTGGGGGCATATCCAATCAATCATCACTATGGAACACATTAGGGACATGTTTACTAGTTCTTGTGTTGCATTATTAGTTACAAGTTCTTAATGGCTTTCTTATATCTTGATATATTACAGGGGGCATCTTGATTTTATATATCTTGGTGTTCTCTATGATAAACGTATATTATTTGATTGCATATCGTATTGGGGCATCATACTTTCTTGATGTCCTCTGTTTATGCTCTCTTTCACTTGCATATCGTATTGGGGCATAATTTTTTTTTTATGGCCCCTGTTGATGTTATCACACATATTATAGTCTAGTCATCCTAATCTTTTATATCACAATGCATCTTGTTATGTGTTGTACTAAAATTAAGATGGTTTTCATCACATGAATATCTTCCTGCATGATCAAAATCTTACTTTGTAGCCCATCCATTCACTCGTACTAATACATTCCCCAGTTTGGGAATCCTACTTGATCACCATTGTAGTTTGTGAATCCTACTTGAAGAACATTCTCAAGTAGCATTCACTATCCAACAACTCCTTCTCCCCCACCATGACCACCATGTATTTGATCCATTCATCCTTGCTCCTCATTTATACTCATCAGCAACTGATCCCCACATTACCCTTCTCACCATTCTTGTCCCCTCTCACCCATTTGTATTCTTTCCTTTCACTCTTCTACTTCCCACTTGACAATCTTACTTAATAACCCCTTCTATATGGGATCCTCGGTGGAGGTATACCCTCTCCCTAAGATCTTCCCACTGTGGAATCTTCTCCACCATCTTCCCGCTCATCAAAAAACAATCACCACCACACCCATCTTTCCACTCCACCTCTTTTGATTCTTATTCTCGCATCATTAATCTCACCACGTGGGCATCCCAATTAAGAATTCCCCTCACACTCTCCGCCCTCCACCACATATATTTCTCCATCCATTCATGTTACACTCCTTTATTTCCTTTCTTCCCCATTATCACATCCTCTCACCTCCTCTTCCACTCTGACATACATCACTCACTCTTTTCTCATCCTTCCCTGAAACCGTCTTCTAACTGGTCATCCTACTTACACGCTCTCATAGTATGGAAAATTCACTTGAGGGTTCCCCTTCAGTCCATTTTGTCATACCGTATTCCCACCAACTCTATCATTATTCTTCTTCTTCTTCAACTTGGTGATCCTACTTAACAATCCCTACTGCATGACAATCTTACTTAAGAGCCCCTCTTAAGGTTGATCTACCCTATGGCCTTCCCCCATCCCATCATATTTCTCCCACCTCTCATCATGATCATCTTCTTCAACCAACCATTCCACCCCTGTACCCAATATAATTTTGTCTTTCTCCTTGCATATCATCCCTATTGGTTTGGTGATCTTACGTAACCACTCTGACGACATGATGATCTTAGTTAAGAGTCTCTCTTAAGGATGTCCTGTCACCTTGCACTTTCCCATCACTCCACATTCTCACCATCCATATTTTCTCTTCATTCCCCATCACCACATCTTCTTACCACCAGTATCACCATCCTCTACTTGGCAATCTTACTTAACCACTCGCGTGGCATGACGATCTCACTTAAGAGTCCCTCTTAAGGATGATTTGTCTTCTTTCCTTTCCCCATCACTACACATCCTCACCCTCCACTTTATCTCGACATTCCCCATTATCACATCCTCTCACCTCCTCTTCCATTCTTGCAAACACCACTTCTTGTTTTCCTACTTTTTCATCTCCATCATCCCTCGCTTGGTAATCTTGCTTAACCACTTTTGTCACATGATATTCTTATGTCAGGGTCCTCCCTATGCTAAACTCGTCATTTTGAACTTCTCCCTCACCTCATTCTTTGTTCACTTTATTGATCACTTCTTCCACTTGGTCTCTCATACCAACCACATTTTCCTCCTACCATTATCCTTTCTCCACTTATCATCTCACAACGTATGTCTACTATCTTCCACCTATAACCATGTTCCTTTCTCCCATTTTTTCCTTCTTGGTCCAGCATCCTTCATACTATTTCTTCCCATTCTTTTCATGTCTTGTTTCTTCATCCTTACCTCATCCATCCTCATCCTCTGCATCCTCTCCTTACTTTCACCTTGTCACAACTCATCCCTCACATTTTCTTTACTCTTTTCACTTCATCTTCTCAAATTCTCCCACATATCTACCCCCACACTTACTCGCCATCATTGTTAACATTCCTCTAACATTATTTCATCATCATCTTCTATTCCCATGCTAATAATTGTTAGTGGAATTTCCCTAAAAATCATCAATCCTCATTCCGTACGACCTCATTCACTCCCTTGGACCTTCTCCATTTTCCCTTTATTCCTTCCTTCCTCTTGGTCCATCACTCATTGTTAGTGGGCTTTCCCTAACGTCCCTTCGTTGGCGTTACCCTTTCCATTCCTTGTTACCTTTCTCCCTTTCTTCATTTTTCTCTCATCCTTCTCCACCACTCATTGTTAGTGGACTGTTCCTAACATCCCCTCACTGGCTTTGCTTCTTCTATCCCCCATTGTCTTTTCTCTCCCATCCTTTTCCCCCACTCCCACCCTTTCTTGTCACTTCTTCCCTACCTCTCCATCTTCCCTTTGCCCTCTTTAATAGCTTTACTATTTTCATCATACATCCTTTGTATATTGCCTCGTAATCCTAGTATCCTTATTTCATGCATCTCCGCATCTTTTTCAATATGTGTTATTCCTCCCTTCTTTCTGCTCACTCTACATTGATTATCCCCATTATGTATTCCCTTACTTCTACATCATTTTCTTTGTTATCCTCTTCTCTCTCCCACCCCTCGTCTTATTTCACTTCCTTTGTATCATCTTCTTCTCCTTTTTACCTCACATTTCCTCCTTACTTCCCCATCGATAACTCAGATCTTTAGTGTTGTCCCGTATTTTTTATCATCTCACCCTCCACATGCATCTCCATGTGATTTGTTCCATATTATTTGCCTTGGTCTTCCTCAAGAGGAGCCGATTCCTTCAATCTTCTCCCTGTATTCACTTTGTCCTCCTTTCCTCCCCCATAATTTTCATGTTTCTTCTAACCACCCCTCCTTTTCTCTACCACACCTACCTTTTCATTTATTTTGTACCCATTTCTCTTCTTTTCTCTAATCTTTTTCATGCTTTCCTAGTCCCTCATAGTTTCTTTTTTTTCTTCTTTCTACCTCTTCTTTTAATTTTTCATCGATTTTACCCCATACTCCTACCTCGTCTTCTCCTTCTTTTTTACCTTTCCCCATTCCCCATACCCTTGTCTTCTCCATCTTTTACTTCTATTATTTCCTGCTTTTCTCAGCTCTATCATTTCTTTTGCTTTTCCACATTCCTCTTTATTATCTTTATTGCTTCCTTCATATGGCACATCTCTCTGTTTCATAAATTCACCCTATGCTCTGTCATTTTCCTGTCTTCTTCTTGTTTTTCCTTCATTATTCCCTTCTTCCACTATCATACCTTTCTCTTATTCTCTTCTACCTCTTTCATTCCTTTTTTCCCTCCTCTATCTCCATAACCCTTCACCTTTCTTGCTCCTCTCATAATCAACCACCAATCATGTCCATTCCCTTTTCTCTTTCCCATTGCATCATTCCACACACCCTCACACCTAGCATTCAAGTTTGATTGAATCCTTTCTCCATTTGCATCATGTGGTCATTCCATTATCTTACACCCCATTCTTGTCATCCTCTCCGCAGAATTAATCTCTCCTTTTTTTAAGAGATCTTTTGTATATTCCATCCTCATTAGCCCTCTCGAGGGGGCATCATCACATCTGTCCATAATCACCTCTTCTCATGACATTTTTTTCTTGAAGGATACTGTGACATTCATCACCCACCACCTTCTACTCTCTCCAACAAACATTCACTTTACTTTTTGCTTAGGAAAAGTAGATTGAATTCTTCCCCCATTCTCACAAGTGAAAGTTTGTTTTACTTCTTGCTTAGAGAAAGATTTCTCTTTTCTTCCTCTAACAACTTATCGAAGGAACACCTTCTTCAAGAAAAATTTCTTCAAAAATCTTCAGTCCTGCCACCTGGGGTATATTCACTCAATCTCGTCTACTTTCTTTGAAAGGACACTACTTTCATAGTACCCTTCCAAAGAGGGGAAAATGTAGACACCTTAATTTCACATTTTTCTTAAATCAATTAATTCCCCTATCTCATTTCCCACAAAAATGTACTTTGAATTAATCAAATATAACTTGATTAATTATCCCTTTCAAATCTAAAAATAACCTAATCCTTACCACATGTCATTATTCTCCATGTTTTTCTACTATTGAATTAAAAATTTAAAATCAAATCCTCACCCACTCTTCATGGTCCCCACTCACCTAAAATCCTCCACTCATGGATTAAAAATCCAATTCAAATCCTCACACATTCTTCGTGGTCCTCACTCACCTAATCTTGCCCACATTTTCAAACCATGATTACTTAAAGTTAATCACTTCCCCAGGCTATAAATACTGCCTTACCCCTCCCCTCTAAGACACAAAGAATAAGTGTGAATGCCCTATCTAAGTTCTTGCATCCTTTGAGAAAATAACATCCCTCCACCTCGTCCTAATGCCCAAATAGCCTTATCTTGAAGCACCCTAAATCCACAATCCTTTTATCCATCTGGTGCAAAGTAAGTAGATCTTGCTACAGGAAGGACTTGCTCTGTTTCGAGAAAAACACCTACATATCATGCAATTAGGGCTCATCCATGTTTCCTTGCCCATTTTGAGGTTTGCTATGGAATCGCGAAGGAGGAGGTATTATTGTTAATGTTTTACTTTCTTGTTTATCAGTGTATTTTTCCTAGCTTACACAAAGGACTAAGTTGAATCATATCATCGTGTACCAATCTGTGAATATCATGCATCAAGCTCAATATACCACATTAATACATGTGTGTACAAAATAGATATGTTATCTATTGTTAAGAAATTAAAGTGTTAGTTCTCACATTAATTAATGAGAAAATATATTTGTATGGTCAATATATTAACATTAGTTTTTTGAGCGATTTATAGGGTTGTTGAACCAACTCATGTAAATAGGTATAAGTGGTTTTGAGATACTCCTTAATAATGGGAGGTCCTCTCCTATAAATGTGTAATCATATCATATGAATAATCTATTGTAATATCATTGTTATAGTGTGTCAAATCTTATCCAAATTAACATTTGGTATCAGAGCGAATATCTTCAGAGAATTTTTGTATATAATGATTTTTTGATTTAAGAAGGGCGCAATCTCAGTTCTTTGTCCATGTTGATGTTAAATATTCTACATTGATTTTGTGTGTAGCTTTAGTTTTAAATGTATTTAGATATATGATTTTAGCACAACGCTAAGTATTACCTAGATTGTTAACATTGGTGTTTTAATTCTCTATTTATTTATATTTACTACAAATGTGTTTAATCAACATCAATTCTCTCACCAAATTGTACTCATTTGGAATGTTGAAAACTATAGATAGCATCCTCCTATCTACATATGGCATTCACATTGAGCTTAACTTCCAATATTGTTGTGTATTTCAATATTTTCAAAGACACGATGAAACTGGAAAATCAACTACTTGTGGGTGTTTTAAAAAAATTAATGGATTCCATTGGGAAAGGCAATGTAACCTAGGTGCATTTTTTTATTTATCTCTGATATCAAGTTTCATATATACACACTGAAGATATTTTCCCTAATAAAGGGAAACTGAATTTGACGAGATGTAAACACATCTTGGATTGCTTAAGAAAGGCACTCATTAATTTTGAGTCTAGATTTCTTATTATCGATAGTCCACATAAGAAATTTGCATTTCTACTTATCAAATTCAATCAATTTTGATTATAAATTTATAAATATGAATAATTACAGTCATCGATCACCACAAAAACCTATTTCACCCTTATCTCTATCTAATAAGGTGTTATTTCATTATTGAATGATCAGTGAGATCATTGGTTCAATCTAATATACATTGTTGTCCTTTGCTTTGTCTATCGATCATGTGAGTATTCATGTTATTGATCCTAATCTTGTCTTCTTTATTAATCGATCCTATGAGCATTCCAACACACTTCATTGTGAACCACTTCATCGTCCAGATGGAGTCTCTCAAAGTATCCTAGACAACATGTATTTTTGATCACTTTGGTTGTTCAATGTTGTCCACAACACTTCCTAACACTCATAAAATCATGATCATTCCACCCAGCCACATGTATGGCTTGTATGACAATGTTGAACTTAGTATGCATTAGAATTGTTTTTATTATAAAGTCTATGGTCTAGATTTGTCTTTATAATGTTTTATGTATCATGTTATTCAAATGTAGTTAAAATAAGTTCTACTTTTGTCAAAGTATATTAAAAGTCGAGTTCAATGTATTTTATGTCAAGTCATTTTAAAAGCCATCATTTGTTGTGGTGAGTTATAAAAGTCATTATAAAAAGTAATATTTGATTACTTTTTACTTATGTGGTCAATATTTTTTTGTTTATTGTAGATTTAATCATATTGATTTAAATTCTAAGTTATTTCTAGTTCAAGTCAATAGTCAAATCTTGTATTTAAAATGTCATTAGTTGTGTTAATCACTATCACCAAAACATAAGTGTCAAGTGAGTCTTGTTATCACCAAATCACTGTACGCTCCGAATGGCCAGAATGTGAACATGACATTCGGTGTGATTGAGACACATGGGATCACCTCTCAAGCTATGGGACTTGGGCTCAAGGTGAACCTCCAAATAAGGCCAGCTTCCTCTTCCTAAACTAAGTGATGTACTACTCCTAGTGTAATAAAATGGTTATCTAGTCCTATGCTAACATTTTTAAGGATTTTAGGGAAAGAGATTTGAAGAAATGACACTATACTAGCGATGGTGATGCACTAAATAAAGGGTGTTTCCAGACTAAAGAAGGGTTAATTTTAAGAGGGTGTGTGCACCACAAGTCAACTTCACCTACTGCAACTTAGAGAGGGTACAAAATACCATAGACTAGGAAGCATGTGTTCCCTTTGTTAAACTTGATTAGAAAGAATAAGTTATCAGTCTTCCAGTGAAGAAGGATGAACTTGAGAAGGGTGAACAAGAACCACAAATCAACTGCATGCAATACTCCACCACTTGATAAGAACAAAACTCCAAGAACCTGCAATAGAAACTTGAACTTACACAGTGTACCTGCAAGCATGAGAAAAGGCACAAAGAACTATAGAAGGATGAAAGGACCAAGATTAGTCACAAAACACACACTTTTATTACTTCAACAATGTACACAATGCATCATACATTCAGAAGAGGAAATGGTTTCCATTACAGTCTTGAAAGGAGGCTTGAAAGTTCCCTCAACATATAAGGACAACTTGCAGAAGAAAGAGGACTCTTGAAAAAAATTACACTTGCCTACGATATCTAACTTGTCCATCCTATCTGACATGTTGGAACCCCTTGGAATGAGCTTCCAACTTACATTTATAGAATAAATTGAGAGAGAGGAGAGGAGTCATAAATTCCCTTCCTAAATGGAAGGCACATGATGTATTTATTATAGTTGGTTGAACCACTTTAGAAGGTTCCATCATGTGTCATTAATTTCTAGTTGACCTAGTTCTCCTTAATTAATTAAAAGAATATTTAAATAATAATAATAAATATTATTATAAAAATATTAAAATTAAAATATTAAATTAATTAAAATTAGTGGTGGGACCCCTTGTTGACTGGTTTGCATTGAAGGGGGTCTCATTGTGAATAAGCCAAAAAAGAGCCCAACTCGGTGGTTGGCTTGTCGAGCCAACTCACCAAGTTGTTGTCTGAGCTCCTCCAGACCTTCACCGACTAAGTTGCTTATCTCCCATTCTCACATTGATGAGCCACTCCACTATTCAATGTTGAGTTTTCCTCAGGTGAATTTACCTTGTTGGCTTCATAGACCCCTTCGTAACTCATACTCGAATACCATGTCATCCATTCCTAGCTTATTCAACTCTGATTCACTTGAGTCTCAACACCTTCTGTTTCATACGCCAATGCATAAGCCATTCTCCTCCATATCAACCAAGATTGGTGACTATATTCTTATTGAGTTCCATTCCTTCTGACTCGATGAGCTTGACCATTAACATGGCGAGTTGATCGAGCCACTTAACGCATGAGCTTGAATTCTGTACGCTGAGCTCTCACCCATTCTTTCCGAGCTTCATTCCCACCGAGCTTCCATTGATTCCCACTTGTTTACTTCTCCGAAACCACCATGAATGAACTCTTCTTCAGTTTGGATTTTACCAACCTTGCTCCTTTAGATTCCACTAGCAACGCAGGCTATCCCCATGTTGAGCTTGTTTGCATTCTCCACCGATCTGTGAGCTCCTTATCATTTACCGCAACCAAACTCCTTCTATCACTGAGTTCCTCACAAACCGGATCACCACCAATGTTATTGAGCTCTAAAATGAGCTTTATCTTTTACTCCATAATCGATCTGAGCTCCATCTTCACCTCACGCATCTACTGACTCGACAAGCAGAGCTTCCATCCAAGTTCAAGGTCAATGAGTCAATTGCCATGGTTCCATCTCATATTGATCTCTTCTTCTCCAACGAGCTTATCTTGGTATTGACATTTGACAAGTCCTGGCCGAGCTTGTTCTGGTGAGTTGTTTCCACAATGAGCTCCCCACATTCGAGTCTGTCGTCTGATTCATCTAACACATATAGCTTTCTTATGACCATGATTTTATCGAAACACCCTCTGACTTACGTGCCAAGTTCTTCTGAGCTGCTCCAACTTATCAAATTTCAGCTCAGCATGAGCCTACTGCAGGTGGTCCTTCAGCTCTCTCCATGAGTCTGCTAGCTCTACACGGTGATGAAAAATTCCTTTAATGCATCTTTCCTTGGCTCATGAGCTCCGTTGAATACCTACAAGGATCCTTGCCTTGACTATCCCAACCACATTCACACCATACTTCGCTGACATAACTCCCACCTCTCAAGCTCACTCGTTCGTCATGAACATCCAAGGCTGATTCTTGGATATAAAAACATTAGATAATGATCCTCAATTTCCATTTTACTCTCATATCTGAGGACACATTATGCCTGACATCACAACTGCCTTCTAACTCCCTAGCCACATGGTAAAGTAATCGAGTCCTTTCTTCCTACAACTTCGCCATGTTTCAACCGATTCATTTTCTAATTCAACTCCTAGCCTAGCTACTCGGCATCTACTCAATTTCTTCCCATCATGTTTCTCACCTGGGATAATTCTCTTAGCTGCGAACTCATGATTCCTCCTCTTGGCCATGCTCCTATATTATTTCCCACGGACATCCCCGCATGGCAACCATCATGAATTTTTTCTACACTTGGAAATCTTAGAAAAAAATTACTATGGCATTATCTCCACCATGGCCATGGGCTAAAAATCCCTATTGGCCACAAGTCTTCGCAACCCCCAAGTAGGGAATGTAATGGCTTTGTTCCACCATCGTTTCACCTCCACTTGGCCACATGCCTTAGAAATTCCCCAAACCTTGACCTCAACTCAGATTTTCCTACAGAGTTGGCGTGGCTATCCTGTGACTTGTTCGTGAAACTGGGCCAACTATACATGAGCTTGTCACTTGATCTCTTGCAAATGGTTTGGGACCCATTCCATGTTTTCCTACTGTTTCATAGACAAACATGTCTACAGATCCAAGCCTATACTCCGGATCCTCTTTGGGTAGCTACTGGCAGATACCTCAATCCAACAATGGTTGACATCTTGGTCCTCTATATAATGACTCTGCCATTCCATGGCTCAAGGAATCGAGCTAAGTTCCTTTGGTTTATAGATATGTGACCTTGATAACTCGACCGATCCAATGGTTCTTCAACTTTTCTAAGCCATTATCCTTTTACTCTTTATTTCAACCAAACTCAAATTCTATTACGAGATGCTTAGCCACCTCTTTAGTTGAGCTGAATGACTCGCTCTACTATGGATGCTTTGGGTTCAATCCAAGCTTGATGTGTCTGGTTTGAAGTGTTACTAAACTCTGAGATACATCAGTTCAAACCGACACTATGAAAATGAAGCTACGATGAAACAATACCATGAGCTCCAGGTAATTTATGACTGAGTTTTTATCAGACTTTGAGGAATTGAGAGGAGCTCGATGAATGGCTTAGGGCCACTACAAGCTTACGACCTCCTTGATTCAACATTCAAGCTTGATCCATCCAAACCACTTAAACTCTTTGATTCGTATCACCATGCATTGTCATTTACCATACACGATCCAGCTCACCAACATCTCGGGATCCTTTCCTCACTCTTACTCTGTGTTAAACTTGACCCACAAGTCTTATCTCTATGATGCCTCTCATCGGGCTTCTAAGATGTCTTCTCTGCGTCATGTCAAGCTCTAAACTTGGCCTGAGATCCTCGATACTTCTTCTGATCAATATCTTCCACCGAGATATCCATGACAAGAGTTGAACCAAACACCGAGTCCCTTGATATGATTTGAACCATTGAGCTAACACTGAACGGTCTAGGTTCCTTTAGGTATAAACATTCTTGAGTTCAATAACATTATCCTTCAAAATGACTCACTCACCTAGCTTGGCTACCGAGCTCACCTTTCTAAGTCTCAAACTCGTTTAGTGCCCTGATTCGAGTTCATCACCTCTAGCACCTCAGCCCCTATCTCTGAACATCTCATCCTTCGAGCCTCCTGTGACTAACTGACCCAAACTACTCAGCTCATCTAACCACCCTCCATGTCATTGAGTCAACGTCATTCACCCATGTAATTAATATGGCTCAACTGAGCTAATAAAACTAGATTCCCACCTTATACATGATACCAACTCACTGATTAGCTCACTGAGATGCTCAGCGAGCTATTTGAGCTCAAAGACCCTTTTTTGGGGCATTCTCACCCTTGACCTTGAAACATTTGAATCTCCTAGATTTTCCTCAAAATTGGGGATCATAGAGATATAGTAAGACCTCCTCAACATAATTAATCAATTATTTTAATTATTTTATCTTGATAACGACTGGAAGTGGGTCCCTGGGACTAACATTTCGTTTTGAACATAATAGGACCCCATGGTCCAATTTTGCCATGGGTGAAAAATTGGATAGCAAGTCCTTTGAATGTCTTAAGATATTTTTTTTGTCATTTTTAATGTTGTAACAAAGGTTGAGTGGTTGTCATTATCATCAATTGCATCAAGTATGGTCCAAATAGTCTATTCAAGCACAAAATGAATCAAAAGTCAATTTTTCGTCATTAGTGCATGCGAGTTAGAAAAAATAAAAGTACCATCAAAATTGTCATTTATAATGTCTTGTAATTGTCAAGTTGTCAAAAATTGTGAGTCAAAAAGTCTGTAAAATAATTAAAAAATTACCTCACATATGCATTTTTGGTGTAACCCAACGTTTTAAAATAATGCGTTTCACATTACAAGGGGGAGAAAAGAATAAAGTACAATATGGAAACTAATGAGCTTCAATGTCCAATTTGTTAAGTGAGTAGCATGATGCTTAAGTATGGAGGTAATAAAATATGCAGGAAAATCAATGTCCTTGTGTAAATCACCAACGATGGGGCCACATAGCAGATTTAGTGGCATACATTTTTCAGATTTTGTTTTTTCGTTGTGTTGTGTTGATATGTTCAAAGTATCTATTTTGAAATGTGTTTCAGTTTTCATTTTTCATGTGTGGTATGATTGAAATAGAAGTATATTCATATTCATGTAAGTGAGCATCATTTCCTTTTATAACCTCCTAATGGAAAAACACAGTGGATAATAGAAAGAACAAATGTAATGTAGATCATGGATCTTGAAAAGGTTTGTGGATATCCATAAAACCACATGAGGTGAATAGTTTATGAGTTCCTATTCATGTCCAGGTTAGTGGTAAACATGTGGAAAACCATGGAAGGATGATGATAGATCCATTTCATTTGGATCAAGATCATGAACCACAAGAATCAGGTGTGCCACCGGAGTCACACATAATGCAGTTGAAAGTGTGAAAGTTTTTCTACTATGTTCATAGTAAGGGGGGAATGCTAGGAAATCAAAGTGTCAATTCTCACATTAGTTAATGAGAAAATATATTTTTATGGTTGATATATTAGCATTAGTCTGTTCAGTGAGTTATTTGTTATTGAACCAACTCACATAAGTAGGTTTGAGTGGTTTTTAGAGACTCCTTAATAATAGGAGGTCATATCCTATAAATACGTAATCATCTCAAATGAATAATATAATGTAATATCATTATTTTAGTATGTCAAGTTTGATCCAACTTAACATCTATCAAATCAATGTGACAAAAAACACGTATAAAGGAACAAGTTAGCCAAGTAAACTAGAATAGGTCATGATTTGGGATTTTTCTCGTATTTGATTTTTTTTGTTGTATTATGTGATTATTTGAATGTTTTGAAAATAACTATATATAAGAAAGGGGATAACACCATAACCACTTGATGAGATCCCCATGAAGAGGCGTGTTGGTTGTAAAGAGATAATCTATATTGGGGTTAAAGTCAATGAGATATAAGGGAATAAGAAACCCACATAGAGTAAGGTGTGTGTTAATATCCACTCTTATTGGATCAGATGTCAGTGATTATTTATGAATTATAGGTGTGCCTATTAAATCATGAAGACATTCAATGTTGGAGGCATTTATATGAGGTGAATATGATCATTTCAAGGGTGGTGAGTCTTTTGGAAGTAATGTGATAACCCCATCAACCTTTAGCATAGTAATGTTACGAAGGAGGGCATTATAATGATTAGTGTCATGTTTATATATGTAATGATAGTAACAAAAAGGGTTACCTAGTAATCGAGATAACCTAGTGGTAGATCGATGTTGTGTAGAGGGTAAAGTAAGTCGGTCAAGATCCAACAAGATAGAGAATAACTCTTGTGGGGTTTCAAATTATGATGGAATAATGAAAAAACTAATAATTGATATATGATCAAGTGTATTAACAACATGGTGTAAAGGTTCACATGTATCATGAGAAGCCAAGGTAGAAGTAGAAAAAGTGTCGAATGTAGAATATTTGACTTAATAATGTCCAAAACTAGTGGATACAAATATAGAATGTAACATAGGCTTTTCATCATCAATGGGATTTAAAATTAACTTGTGCAAGTTATCACTAGTAAGTGCAATAATATCTATATCACTTTCTGAGGAGTGATCTTCAACATTGTCTTGTTACACAAAATGAGCCAACATATTAGGTGGAGGAGAAGGAACATTGTTAAGAAAACAAGCACTAGTATCTAAAGTTGTGGGTTATTGAAACAATAATGGTCATGGAGTGGTAATATCAGAGTTATGAATAGATTATCCCAAAACATAGGTAGATAATTTTTCAATAGGGATAGGTTGTTGAGGGGTAGTAATAATAAGTATTTGAGAACTATAAGTGTCAATCTTACAATATTTAAAAGATTAATATTGGTTAATGCGGAGTGGGTGATGTTATCAAAACCACATATAGTGTTAATAGTCTTGTCAATTATGCTTAAAGAAATGCCTATTTTATGAAGAAAATAAGTGGGACACACATTGAGGTTGAACCTATTGTCTATTAAGACATGTTTAATTAGAAAAATGTGGATTTGTGTTGTAATAAGAAAAGGTGCACATGGGTTGGCATCAAGTGTTGATGAGATATTAGTTGAACTAAAAATGATGTCCTTATCCATAGTTTTGAATGTGTCTATAGTAGATGCAAAATAAATAGGCCGAGTAGTAGAAAACAATGCAACAAATTGTAAAGTGGCAAATAACATGTCCTTATAGATGGGTTCTTTTTGTAATAATTTGACAAGAGATATTTTAACATGTGTATTATGTAATTGGTCTAATATGTAAAACCAATAAGAGGGATAATTAGAATTAACAACGAGATCCATAGGCAGTGGAGGAAAGGTTGGGTTCCCCCAACTAGTTTCTTAGTATGTCAAGTTGTGAAAACATTAAATTCATGAGTCATGAGGGTGGGGAAAAGTGACGTAGATGTTGTCGAGTAGGAGGAATATATTCAAGTTTTATATCAACTTAGGTAGGAGGTGCATCAGTCATAAAACAAGTAGAACCGTCATAGAAACCCCCTTCACTAGAGGAGACATGGGCATGGACATTTATGATAGGGATGGTAACCTATATCAAAATGAGGAAAGGGGCCCTTAGGTAGGTAGTAATGAACATAAAAGTTTGAAGGAAGAGGCATGATGATGCAAAAGAGATGACTACAAGATCAAATGATGAAACCTTGGAGCCATTAGGGTTTAAGTGATAAAATTGATTTAGGATTTGTGTTCATCAAATTTTTACACCCCAATTAAATTCTAAATACGGAAATGCATAACACTAAAGGGGATGTAAGGTTTGTAACAAGTAAAATATTCTAGTCTATTTAACTTCTAACATTAATCATTCATAATATTAACAATGCATTCATACATGTAACAAACGATAAATGATAAGTATGTGTTCAAATATATAAGAGGAGATATAGACTTGGTTGTACATGATAATTTAGGGATATTTTGTATGTAAAATATAGTGAAATATGATGATCTAGAGTTGTAGATGCTTAAGTGAAATTTATGGAGCTACAAACCTAGTAGGGATTGGAATGATAGTCTAGACCTGATATGTACAATCCTGACCTAGATGCTTACCGAATTTATCATTCTTAATGAGGTTAATGCACTCGCTACTGAAGAAACTAGCAAACTCAAAAATGCTGGAGGGTTTATGTTACCTTGGATATGATGAGATACGAGCGCATGATGATGATGGATTCCACTGCTACAAATTAGACGAAACATGTAAATAAGACCCACTGAAAGGAAAATGATTAGATGGTTTGGGCGGGGTTAACCAAAAAAATTAGACCGAGGAAGCGTTTACTTCCTCGGCGGATGTCAACCCCCTGTTAAACAAAATTGATATAAAGTAAAGATAAACTGAAAGTATGTAGAAATTGAAAGATTTCACAGAATCTGAAAGTAATTATGACTGATTTAATGTTGATCTGATTGAAATAAAATGCAAATTAAATATACTTGGTCTGGGTTGACGGTGACCCAAACTGTGTAGAGGTAGGTTGACAGTGATCTGGGGTAAAAGGATGGAGCAGTAGTTGTGAATGTAAATCAGGATGCTCTGAGTGTAAAATTGATAGAATAGAGGCTTGGTGATACTGGAAACAACCTACAGAGGAGGTCTAGGGTGGGGTAAGGAAATGGAAGGAATACAAGGTAACAAGGATCACAACTGATTTAAGCTAAAAACTAGACAGGTTTAGAGAAGCAGGATGACAGATTCAGGGTCTAGAAATAGTGCAAGAGTTGGAACCGACACTGAAGAGAATGTGAAACAAAGAGGATGAGGATAGAGTGTTGGGTCAACGATGACCTTAGCAGATTGATGGAGATCTGGGTAGTGCTAAACAAGGCTGAGGAGAACAAGCTGGATCAGATAAGTTGCAAGTAGAAAAATTGATAAAATAGGGTGAGAATGGAGCCCCGACTGTTTCTGGACCTGCAAAAGGTTAGATGCAAACAAAGAAACAATAATATGATAATAACTACATAAAATGATACCAAATGATGATAACCTCAAAAAGGAATGTCCATGAGTGGTACAAACAAATTAGAAGGGGATCGAAGAGGTATGTGATCGTTGAATAGATGTTCTGGCATGAGAAGCAGCTCACAGGTTACAAGAAAGCTAGGGTATGTGCATGTATATGATGATGAAATATAGAAAGCACCTAACTTTATAAGGTTGACGGTGACTAGGATGGGTCACTGCCGATCACGGGGAAAGTTTCCCCAGTGGGAGGATTTTCCTACTTTTGGTATGATTTTCTATTTTTACGGATGGGATTGAATGCTTTAAAGCATTAGGAGGGAAGATGATGTTTTGGGGTGAGGTGTAGGTGAGTTGGCAGTAGAGATGGGTTAGAAAAAGTGTAGGGATGGGAAATAGAAAGTCCATTAGGGAAAGGGATAGGATAATAATTAATTAATAAGAATAAATTAATTAAATTTAATAGGGATGGGACAAATGGGGTCATTTTAATAAATAAATATAAGGGGGTGAATTAATTTAAAATTAATTATGCGCACGCAGGGGAACAAGGGCTATATATACCTATTTTAGGTGTTTGCACTAGAGTTGTATGGTCTTGGAACCTTTGAAAACATACGTACAAATTTATGTGTGCTTCACTTATTTGGTAATGATCTTCATTGTATGCCACTTTTACTTGCACATATTCAAGATGATCCTTAATCACCTACAACAAATTGAAAACCCTAACAACTTAGAAAACCCTTCATTATAGAATTTAAAAACCAAAATGAGAAAACATATGTATGGTGAGGCTAGACTACCCTTGACATTCAGATTCTTAGCTGCTGAACCAATTCAAGTATTGTACTACATGGTCTCATTGAGGGATCAAGCCTTGTGTAGTTCTCCTAGGTGTTTGTGCAAGAGTGAAAAGTTAACCAACCCCTTAGCAGCACCCTTATGTCTCTTGACACTAAGATAATATGCTAACTACATAGTATAAAATGTATCAAGTGTAGCAACGGTGAGATGTGTTATGCCTCAAATTTGTGACATAACCCTTTTGTTGATTGAAACCCTTGTGAAATGTTCGGAGTGACTTTGTTCTTTATAAAAATGGCTCTATGACCTTTACATGCTTATAAATGGATGAAGCTAGACTCTTTGAGCTAGTTGAGTGCATCATACTTTTATTAGGGACTTCTCTAGATGATGTGCAAGTGATTTGGGTATATTTAGGAATCCTTTGAATGATTTTGGAGTGATATCTGTAATAGAAGATTGTAAGGGCATCAAGTGAGTTATAAAGTGATATTAACTTGATTTTATAGCCTTCCACAAGTGAAATATTATAATAAGGCCGACCTTGGGAAGATTAAATGACCCAAGGAAGAATTTGAAATTAAAATAAGATTAAGTGAATGTGAATGGGTGAGACCGTATAAGTCGGCCAAGATCGGACCTTACATTTCGACCATTCCATATGTTTTCAAATTGAGAGATGAAACATAAAGCTAAAAGTCGTGTTATGAATATAAGAGGTGTAATGGTTGTTTGTTCAAATAATATTCTCATAATTTATGACAGAACAAAGTGTAAAGAGAAACAAGTTGTATAATATCTAGAGAGATTAGGAGATTGGATTCTGAATGTCACCATTTATATTAGCAAGGGAACTTGGTAAAACTTGACATTGCATAATTACAAGTTATCAAATTTAGTGTCTACGCACTCTAACTGGTACTTACAATCTAAAAATATAATTCTAAAAATAGAATTCTAAATATTTGTTTTAACCCATTTCTCAAAAACTCTCAAACTCTAAAAACAAAAAAAACTTATACTTTTTAGAAATTAATCAGTTCCCATATTAGCATCATCCTCAATAACCTTGTGGTTTTGGAATTACTATTAGGTTTTGAAAAAATAAGAGTAGAAACATGAACCATATCACAAGATTGAATAATTACCATATATTTAGAATTTGGCTACAATTAGAGGCAAATCTCTTTAAAATGTGTAGACCCCCAAACATCTCCTAGAAATTTTTAGTAAATTCTGACACTTCTAATCTATCACGAGGGTATGAGTCTATCAATAATGTCTAGACACATATTAGCTATTTGTTCTCAGTCAAAGAGCTTATGAAGGACTTCCAAACCATTTAAAACACCTTTGGCACCTTTTATGAGTGAAAAAAAACCATGATAAAAAAGTAACTCATCTTTCTATTATTTTGTCGAAGCTTCTAAATTTAGTAATCACAACATCTACTTGCCTTAACAAATTTATATTATTGTACTTAAATAACCTAATAATATTATCTAAATTTAATCTCACTTTTAATTACAATTATGCAAAATTATCAAAATATTTCGGTGAACCCACTCACTGAATTGAACATGAAAACCCTCGGTTTCCTTCTACTTTAGGGTTTCAATTTTTTCTTACAAAATTATCTTTATCCCCTATATGGATTTTAAATTCAAGTCCAATTTCATATTTCCCCTTATTACATGAAAAATATCATAATCTTATCATTTGCCCTAACTTTCTTTGTGCCTTCATGAATACAATGTATGACATCTAAAAAGGTTAGGTCCTTTACACCTATACGATGAAGTGTTAAGTTAAGTGGCATTACTATTGACCACATTTATATTAATTTCACTAAATTGGGTGTTTGTACACCAATGAAAATGGTGAACATTAAAAAATTGCATCATGCTTCTTGCGAGGATGCAAACATTGATATTAAACATGTGGATGTAAATGAATACGATGTTATTGATATGCATAAAATTGAGAATTCTTATAGGGATATTGATGAACACAATGAATACAATTGTAAGTTATATCTCAACAAGATTTATGGTGTAGATATTGTGCAAGTGGAGATATTATCTAATTATCAAACAAAATTTAATGAGAAATATAAGGACATAAATGTTGTCTTAAGTTTCATCTTATATGAAACTAATGCTAAGGAAAGCACACTCGAGGAGGCACATGAGAAACCCTTGAATGATATTTATTTTCCTTTTATAACACTACTTAATAGCATTAGGTACACATAAAGAGACTTGGATAATATGATAAACATAGTGAAAGCGATGCATGAACATTTGGGTTGGTGTGCAATATTGCATTGGCCAACACCATGATAAATCATAGGAATATGCTCAATTCAGATATGTGTACTTGTTTGGGAATCAAAGTATCAAAGTATCTTTTCTTAGTTTATACATGTATATACTATGTTAATCATTTGGGAATATCTATTATCTGTTAATATAAGTGTTGTAATTACACCTATTTATGTGTGTGACATTATCAAAATATCTCAGGAAGATTTGTGATATTGTTGTGAATCCATGTAATCCCTATAGAGATGGTACAAACATTTTGAATTATAACACTAAACCTAAAAATTCTCAATATTGTGTGGCGTAAGATGAAGTACTTTCAACAATTCACATTATGAAGGATACCACGAACTTACATATGAAACTAAAAAGTCATTGGAATTTCACATAAAGAATCAGTGAAATTTATCATGTTATGACGTGCAAGGTTATTTGATGGCACAAAGGGGGAAACCATCAAAATAGTCATATTAGGATCATAAGTGAAGCTTAATGAGTTGCATCGAGTGTAGCTATTATTTGAGTCCTTTGTGTCATATCTTTCATATAATATTTTTTAACAAATTTAATTACTTATGGGTAGGATGTACAAGACGTTACATTATAAGTAATATTTGATTGTGTTTGTAAGAACACATCATTATGTTTGTAGAAAAAATAGTTCAATTCAAGAGGGGTTTAGAGAAAATTTAGTTTAAGATAATTATGTTTGTGGAATTTGGTTCTAAATTAGAAATCCCATAAAGTAATTATTATATGCAGTGATAAAGAATATTATAATAAGACCTTTGTGAATTTTTGGGAAAGGTCAAAGGGATATTGAATCATAGAGAAAATGTTGTTGTGTTGAGTGTTTTGATTTCAAGTATGGTTTGTTTTATGGTTGAATTTTTGTAATTTGTCTTGAGTTTGCATCTTTTTGGTGTTAAATAAATGCATTGTTGTTGTTGCTCTTCCATTGTGTCATTTTGTAACACAAAACAGTTTAAGATATCCTTTTATTACGAACCCTAATCATGTTTACATCACAAATGATTCAATGGAAATAATCAAAACACTCTTAGAGGCATTATGTTACCATTTATGGTAGGACCTATGTCTATTCCCACTTGGTTCTTAGTTATGCCTAACATGGACACATTCAACATGTTATTATGATGACCATGGATAATAAGATACATGTGACCCCATCATTATTACATCCATGATGGAAATGTATCCATAATAATAAGGTGTTGTAGACACTAAAATTTGGTAACTTTTCCTTGTGTAATGTTGTAGACACAAAATCATGCACTTTAGACACTATGAAGTCCCGATTTCATACTACTATTTAGAAGGTTTTTGAGTGAAGAAAGTACTAATTAACCCCATTCTGTTGGCCATCTTATTTCATTTTATTTCATCATTCTCGACCTCTTACACCTGCATGCCTAGTCATATTTCATCATTTTGTAGTATTTTAGCCTTAACTGGGGCACCCATGGGCACCTTGGTCCCATCAGGGGCACCTTGATCCTTTTCACACTTTCCGACCACTTTTTGGGCTCTTTCTAGCTATTTGAGATATTTATATTTTTGGTGGTTGGCCATTTTGGGGTTAATTACGAAATTAGATCAATAGAACCCTATACATATAAAGCTATGAGACCATAATGAGGGATCAAGAACTAGTCAATACTATCATCCACCTAGATTTGCATCCATTTGGATATCATTTGCATCCATTAGCTCCATCACAAGGAAAAGGCCAGTTCATTTGCATCACACAAGCATAGGGAGAGGGATTCTATTCTATTCTATGCACACATTCTATTACATTTTCTACATCTAGTTATTGCTCGCTACTTCACAAAGTGTGACTGATACAAGAACACCTAGGGCACATGATGCACACACACACACCAAAACTACATTTTAGTTTGAAATGTAGTACAACACTTAGTTAGTAAGTCCACTATTGTGGCAGCTGAGTTCAGTCCAACCCATTCATTTGTATTCTTTTTTTTTTAGGGTTTTGATACTCCTCTTTGGTCTTTTGCAGGTCCTCTATATATCTGGGATTATTAGTGACACCTGGTGTAGTGCAGCAAATTTGATGTGACACACACCGAGTGTTTCAAACCACCTTCTGAACTTGTGGAACTCGGTTCCAGACCTATTACACATACTAGGGCACCCATTTTATAGACCAGAGTGCTTGTAGGCACCCCAGTCCCTTTCCAAGCACTCCAGTTCAGAGAATCAACCCAAATCCATCCTTTTTGGGACCTCTACATAGTCATTCCTTCTTCTTGAGATTCTATTTATTCTGTGACACAATCCAATGAACTCCTATAATTAGCCAAGTCACTTCCTCACTCTTCTTGCACATTAGGTTTTCTACTTTTATTAGATTAGTTGCTTGGGTCATTTTCCATAGTCTAGATTAGATTAACTACACATCATATCTACATTTTTAGTTAATCAAATTACAAGTTTGACCTTGTATCCTTCCTAAGAAAAATTATCACATTCAGAATCCAATCTCTTCATCTCTCTAGCCATTTTACAACTTGCTTATCTTTACACTACGATCTTTCATCAATTCTGGAAATATTATTCAACATCTGATATTCATGACACAACTTTCACTTTCAATGTTTCTCTCTCCTATCCAAAACCATATGGAAGGGTCGGGATGTAGGGTCCAATCTTGGTTGACCTACATAGTCTCACCCCTTCACAATAATTGAATCTATTTTTAACTTCAAATCATTCACTAGGTCATTTCATCTTCCTAAAGATGACCTTATTAGAATATTTTATCTATAGAAGGCTATACAAGCAAGTCATTATCACTTTATAACTCACATGACATTCTTACAAGCTTTTATTGTAAACATAAATCCAAGAGCACTCAAAGGGTTCCTAAATATTCTCAAATTAGTTGCACATCATCTAGGGTAGTCCCTACTACTATTTTAAAGCACTCAACAAGGTCAAATATTCTAGCTTCATCCATCTACAAACATGAAAATATCATATAGTAGTGTCTTAACAAGCGAAAATTCACTCTAATAATTACACAAGGATTGTAATAAAAAAGGATTTAGGGCCACATAGATGAGGCACACCACATATCACTATTATCACATTAGGTACATTCTATACTACATGGTTAGCTTACTCTCTTAGTCTCAAGAGACACAATGGCACCCTTAGGGGGTTACTTAGCTATACACACTATCATAAGCACTTAAGATAACTACATGAGACTTGAATTTCAAAATTAGGATATGTAGTGTAGTGATGAGTTCATAAATTAACCCATTAAAACACTAATAAATGATAATTTTGCTCATAAAAACATTAATCAATGCATTGGATGGTTCTATTGATTAAGCCCAAAATTGTGGAATAATGCATCTTATCCTTGTTGAATTATGTGGACTAATGATTAAGGTATTTTTCCAACTAACTGCTTAGAAAAGATTCATGGTGATGTGTGAAGGTTAATAAATTCATGACAACCACCAATGCAAGGTGTCACAACCAAGACTTGGATGTGGTTTACTCCATCATGAAGATCAGTTTAAGGGAAGTTAATGAAGACTTAAAACAAGGGACTCAGTTCATAATTCTTTTATAAGTTGTAATTGATTCCCAAACTGTTCTCATATCTATCCACCTAGATTCTTTGGCATGTGTTGGGAAACATTAGCTATAAAGGACCATTCTTGACTGAGTTGAATATATGTATGTACATAAGAACATGTAAAATGTCTTAGGATGGAGGACCATAAGTAATAGTTATAGTTATTTCCATTTTATGTGTAAGAAACTCATTTTTGATCAATAAAAATCATGTTGTTCTAAGAAAAACATGTCATGGAACCAATCTAAGGGAGAGAAAGGTCCCAATCAAATGAGGAATTAGCTATTGTGGTATTTACATTTATGTTCTTCTTACATTCTTAGATTATGTAGTGTGCTTAAAGCAATCATTTTTAGAACTTGTGATATTTCAATTGGAATAACATCACTTTTAGCATTTATTTCATTTCAGAGCAATTTCATTCTATAAAGAATTTCCCTTCTATATGTCTTCAATTTTAGCACGTTTTATTTAAGAGCAATTTAATTCTGCAAAGCACTTCCTTTCTGTAATTTGGCTTCAGTAGAATAAATGTTATTTTTTGTTTAAAGCTATTTAATTTTAGTAGTCTTAGAATTTGATTGATTATCAGTAGCTAGTTTAGTAAATAGAAAAGACTCAAACAAAATAGGAAAAACCCCACTTTTAAGACCAAAACCACTACCACTAGTTACATATTCATTGTCTTCATTGTATACTTCCTTGGACACATCCTTGGTTAAAATGACATCAACTATATAATGGTTGATTAAATGATTGAAAATCACATCGACCCATCATTTTTGGTACCGTTGTTGGGGAAAATTGTGTTATTGGAGTAAAAATATGTAACTAGTAGTGATCTTAGCCATTCCAAAGATAAAATTAATGTATAGGTCTCGAGATGCTAGGGGAAGATACATATATAGGAACTCTCACACAATAACATCAGGTGAGGAGACCACACAAGAGTTTAATAACATCACTTTAGTAATCAAACCAAAAATTAAATCCACTTTTCTTCCTAAGGAGCCCACATCCTATGAAACTCTCGAGTTACACACTCTCTTCACATACATGGGTGAATGAGTGGAGATCCTCTCCCAGGGAATATGCCCATGGGATGAACCTTTACTTATCTCATTCTCCTAAACAATGAGGAAGATGCCCCTATCAAGAACATTTCTCTGTATATATTTCTTACCTTTAGAACAATGTCAATAGAAGACCCATACTAATTTTTGTTTGAGTTCAAAGTCTTATGTCAGACATATGACTACATATTAGACAACCAAAAACTTAAAATCTTTCCCTCCACTCTCAAGGAATCTTCCATGAGATGGTTTATGGTATTATATCATAACTCCATTCATTCCTAGGAAGAAATGGAAGCTTGGTTTTAGAAAAATACTAAGATTAATGTAGAGGAAGGGATAAGAAAGAAGATTTATTTTAAATAACACAAATAAAATGAGAACTTGGAAGATTACTTAGACATATTCCTTTTTATCCATAGAAGAAGTGGATATCAATGAAATGAATAATTAAACAAAGCCGTATTTCTCAAAGGACTTGATGAAGAAGCTAGGGAATATCTCAACCTAATGGGAGGAGAAGATGTGAAAAATCTTATCCTCCATCAGATTGTTGAGTTGTGTAGAATTTATTCTAGAATAAAGGGAAGTATTAGGAAAAATAGAACTCTAAAAAATACTTTTAACACTTCACAACTCATGGAAGAACTTTCCAATATGAAAACAAACATCTTAACATAACTGACTTCTACTTTGGATGGGTTATAAGCCAAAAGTGAGGCCACCACTCAACTAATGAATATATACTGTCCTAGGTGTAAAAAATGCATCCTTTAAAGGATTTTCCTTTAGAACACACTAACATGTGCTTGATTTGTGATGTTAATGAGCATGATATTAATAATTGTACCTTTCTTCCTCTTATGAAAGAAAAATTGAACAAAGTTTCTCTATCGACAAGAGAATTAAACTACATCCAAAGACAAACCAATCATCATGCCTTTCCTTCAAGACCAAATGTAAATCCTTGGTTAATGTAATGGGCCAATCATACTCCTCCATCCATTTGGGGACAACCTGATTAGACAAAAAAAAACTGGATGATTTTTCCAAATCAAAAGCCACATATGCCTGAATTTAATCAACATAATTGGATGTCACCATTCAATCCAAAGCCATAACCAAATCAACAATGGTCTTAACATAAAAACTTCAATTAACCAAGAAAATATCCTCCACAACAAGCATTGATGCCACCACCACAATCACACTTACAAGGAGGATAAGTAACTTAGACCCAAATACTAGCTCAACCTGTCCCAAATCTAAAAAATCAACAAAAAACTTCAGTTAATGAAGCTGGACAGGAAGGGACCATGCATGCAAACTCTATCAATAAACTACAATTTAGGTAAGGAAAACTAATGAACAACCCACCAATAGTTATCGTAGAAAAGGCTGAGGAAAAGTTAGAAGATGACCCTGCTATACCAAAACAAACTAAGGAAAATATTAAAATAGAAGACAAAAGTTTTCACACAGCCCCCTCTCTAGAGATATTAAAAGAAACACTTACTAAGGAAGAATATTCCTTAGTATCGGAAATGAGAAAATTACATATTGAGATTCCACTTTTAAGAGAAACTAGGGATATTCTAGAACTTAACCAAAATATTAGAGTCCTTTGCATAAAGACACTAGATAAAAATAAATAGTACCCAAAAATAGTGCGAGTTGATGGAAAGTTAGCTGATCTATTGTTAGGAAAGCTACTTTTACCTAAGTATGGAGATCCAAGAAGTATAGTCATTACTGTTACCATAAATGGAAAGACAATACCTAATGCCTTCTAAGATCTTGGAGTTGTTATTAATGTAATGACTAAAGACACATTAAATCTACTATCTTTAACATGATTGCAATCAATGAAAATTATCCTTCAAATGTCAGACTAGTCCATTGATGCTCTAGATGGAGTCATAGGATATGTAATGGTCACAATAGAATCATGGGAATATCCATTAGAATTTATGATCTTATAGCCCCAAAATCAGAAAATTGAATATCCAATTAAATTTTAGGAAGACCTTGGCTTGCTATTGTTGCTACATATATTGATTATAGATATGGAAATATTACTATTTCAAATGGAACTAAAGCAAAGAATATTGCTCTTTATCCTATTACTCAATCATGTTTAGAAACTTGTGAACACATGTGGGTTGATGGACCAGATCATAATTATATGAGCCCTTCTTATTTAGCCATGATTGTAGTAAAAAATCACGTGGATGAGATAGAAGAAACATACAATAACCTAGATGAAAAGCTTAGTCTGCATCTAGAAAGAACCATTTTGGATCCAGAAAGAGCCATTTTGGATCATGAAAGAACCATTATGGCTCCAAAAATAACCATTTTGGCTTTGGAAAGAACCATTTTATCTTCAGAAAGAACCATTTTGGCTCAGAAAAGAACAATTCTAGCTCTGAAAAGAACTAGTCTAGCTCCGGAATTATCTATTCTAGCCCTGAAAAGGAATTGTAGGATTCTAAAGAATGAAACTTATAAATAATTTCATGTTTAAATATATGATTATGCTCCTTCTCACCTATGTGCTTATCATGAGAAGCAAATATGAAATGATTTTCATTTCCCTTTGACTATAGTCATGTCTTCTGAGAACATAACAATCTTTCATAAGTTGCAACCTCCCTCATGTCCTATGAATTCTCTGATGAATGAAAATGAGAAAGGAAATCTACTTGAGATTAAGCAAATATCCATCTAGTTAGGAAAGGAATTGAAAATTGGAATAAATTTAAATAATGAACAAGAATATTAGGTTATTGATGTTTTGAGAAATCATTCTAAAGATTTTTCATGAGATTATATCAATATGAGAGGAATACACCCCAACATTTGTACTCATCATATTTATAATAAAGATGTTAAACCAGTCAGATAGCCACAACATAGGATCAAACCAACATATTAAGTTAAAGGTGAAAATATATATTCCTAATATGATTTCTATAACAACAGTAAATGAATAAATAATCAAGTACAAAAATAGACCCAAGCAAATTAAGTTACTAAATATGAAACCCTAGTTGTAAAGAGAGGGTAAGAAGCCTTAGCTAATTCATAGAAATATTGGAGGTGTACAGAGCTGGAAAACTAGAAAATACGAAGCATTGACCATCGCATCGAAACTCAGAAAAATGCAGATATGGAAGAATAAGCTGAATTAGGGCGCCTGTGGGTGCTCGAGACCTATTTTTGAGTGCCTGGGTATATGGAAAGGCTTAGGAAACCCACCCTCTGAGTGGTCACTAGTTGTTCGTTGTTGTTCTCCTTTGGTCGCTTTGAGGTCATCGGAAGTCCTTGGAAACTTGTAATGAAATATGAACCTAAAAAACCCTCAAATAGACATCAAATCCTAAAAAAGAAAGATACAGAATGAGGGGTCAAACTATCCTTAGCTATCACAATAGTGATCTTATGACTAAGTGCTACACTACATCTAAGACCCAATGTAGTTCTCTGTGTATGTGTGTAGAATCATGCCCTAGGTGGCTCTTGTGTGTTTCACACTTGATAGCAAACAAGTAAGCTAGATGTAAAGAAATGTAGTAGATGGTGCATGAAATAGAATGAACTTCCCTCCTATGAAGTGTTTGCAACATAACCAGAGCTTCTGTCCCTTGGATTGTTCTAGATGGATGCAATGAAGCTCTTAAATGATTGATGGATGCAACCTTAGGTGGCGATAGCTAATGCTTAGTTCTTGGTCCCTTATTATGACCACATACATTTTATATTTATATGATTCCTTCACTTGAATTTTGTAATTAACCCCAAAAAGGCTGACCACCAAAAAGATAAGATGATCAAATGGCTAGAAAGGACCCAAAAGATGTGAATAAAGTACAAAGGGGTCAGGGGTACCTAGAGGGGACGAGGGTGTCTGTTGCTAGTGTCCTAGCCGGGTGCTGGTGTCTAGGATGATAAATGCCAAAGTATAAAGAGGAATACTGAGAAAGTAAGGGTATAAGACCAAAAGTGGTAATAGAAAGCAAAAGAAATGTGGCCAAAGACATGGGTTAATTAGTACTTTTCTTACTTATGAATCATATGAATAGTAGTATCTAATCAGGACTAAATAGATACCTAAAGTGCATGATTTTGTGTCTACGCCAACATTGAGATATTGTTAAAATTGAAATTGAGAAACAATTAAGATTAGGATTTATCCATCCTATATTTGATAGTCAGTCAGTCTCTCCACTTATTATATTTCCAAAAAGTAAGGTAAATGGAGAATCTGTATAGACTACAAGGAACTTACAAGGCTACAAAGAAATATTATTTCCCTTTTCCTTTTATAAACCAAGTTTTGGATACTTTGGTAGGTAAGAATTTTTTTCCTTTTTGGATGGATTCAATGGCTATAGTCATATTTCTATAGCTCCAGAAGATCAAGATAAAACCACTTTTACATGTCCTTGGGGAACATTTTCATACAAAGTTTTACCATTTGGTTTATGTAATGCACCTGTTACTTTTCAAAGGGTAGTCTTGGATATTTTTATAGATCTCACTAATGACTATGTTGAGGTATACATGACCAATTTTTCTATCCATGGAGCTACTTTTCAAGAATCTTTAAATAATTAAAAAAAAGTGTTAGCAAGATGTGAACAACACTAACTCTCCTTGAGTAATGAGAAATGATTAATTATGGTTGATCAAGGGATTGTTTTGGGTCATCATATCTCTGTTAAAGGTATTCAAGTTGATTATGAGAAAATAGAAATCATTACTAATCTACCTGTTCCAAAAAACCAGAGTGATGTTAAAATATTTCTAGTCCATGCAAGTTCCTACATAAGGTTTATCAAATATTTCAACAAAATTGTTACACCCATGTTCTCTTTACTTACAAAGGAATGTGTTTTTGAATGGAACTCTCAATGCTAAAAAATCCTTTGAAGTTATAAAATATAAATTGACAACTACTCTGATTTTTAGGGAACCTAATTGGGGGAAACCTTTCATATTCATGTCAATACATCCAAAAATGCATTGGGTGTAGTTCTTGGTTAGAAAGATAAAGAAAAACAAATGTATGCAATTTATTTTCTTAGAAAAACCTAACCCTTACAGAGAAAAATTAAACTACAATTGAAAAAGATTTTTTGGCTATTGTTTACTCGCTTAACAAATTCAAACATTATGTTACTAGGTATTAAATATTTGTATACATTAGCTATTCAACAATAAGTTACTTGATGAATGATCTAGTAGTATGGGGAAGGATTATAAGATGGTTACTCCTTTTACAAGAATTTAATTTGAAAATTATTGATAAGCCTAGAAAGGCTAATTTTGTTGTTGAATTTATCTCTAGATTGAATGTTTCAGGTGAATAAGAACATGTTGAAGACCATTTTTCAGATGAACACATGTATCCAATTTTAGCACACTCATTATGGTTGTTTGATATTGCTAACTATCTGACCACATAAAAGTTTCTAATTTATTTTATAGGAAAAGAAATGAAAATATTAGTTTGAAACAATGTTACTTATACATGGTGTAATGGAATTTTATTTAAATGTGGTATTGATATAGTTTTTAACAGGTGTGTTAGGGAGGATGAGGTGTATGAAATCATAAGAGCTTGTCATGATGAATCAGGGGGAGGACATTATTCATTTAAGATGACAATCCACAAAATTATTGGAGTTTGGTACTATTGGCCTTCCTTGCACAAGAATGTCAAAAAACACATCTAGCAATATGATGCATGTCAAATAATGGGGAAACCTACTTTGTCCATTGAAATTCCCCTTAATCCTCAATTGGTTTTATGACCTTTTGAGAAATGGGGAATCAATTTTTTTGGACCAATAGACCCCCCATCTTATGGAAAAGATTCCTACTGGTGTGGCATTGAATTATTTCACAAAATCGGGTCAAATTTTGGCCCTCCCCCCCTTTTTGCTGCCAGTGAAAGTTTGTAGTCTCTGACTGTTGTGTGGATTTC
>CM034151.1:273325591-273397880 GCA_019776745.2 Taxus chinensis | reverse complement strand
CGTTTCTGATGAATCTGTCCCAAAGATTCCAAATATTCCCTAGATCTTCCAAAATATTTTCCCTAATGTTCTTGGAACTTTAATTCATCTCCATGTTGAATTTTTATCCTCTGCTCTGCTCCAGGGGGTGCACTAGTCTCGGTAAGGCCAGTGGTATCCCTGACGTTCTTCACAAACTCCTAAAATCACCTAGGGGATTGAATTTTATTTCCTAAATCACATAGGGGAATTAGATGGACATCCAATTGAGGATCATTACATAGATTGAGTAAGGCTTGGCATTAAGGATGGGTAGACCTAGGGTGTCTTGAAGAGGTAATTTTTTTAAATTTTGACATAAGGGTATCATTGTCATGCTTGAAAATTGGAAATTTTCCTATTGAAGATTTACATGAAAATAATTGGCTCTAGCTTGGGGGCATGGTATGGACTAAGCATAGTGAGGACATAACATGAGAATCTTAGAATCTCAATTTTTCTTCGTGGACCAGTGCTTTATCCGTTGGGCTTTATGGAATCACTAGAAAGATAGGCTACACAACTTTCTTTATTGAACACACACACATAGACACACGAACACAATGAGGGAAACACAAAAGGGAAAGGAAAAACACAATTGAAACAAGGGAAATAACCTAAATCACTTATGTACATGCAGGGGACAACCCGCTTTCACTGAAGTGCAAATTTAAACTGAGTGCTTACCCGTAAATGGGTGTCACTGAATGCCATTCTTTTGCAAATCCATTGAAAAGTTCCCTGAAGTATGAACCTATTCTCATCTTCTTGAGAAATCTATCTTGATTGATATCCTGCTTCTACATTCTGCCTCCTTCATTACTTTGACACCTTATTTTTGGATTCTCTTTTTATTTCAGGTTCTTTTCATTTGTTGATTTTTTTCCACTGTCATGAAGACATACCTTGATTGTTTTTGACTTACGATTTTCATCTTTACTACAAGAAATTTTTTCTTCATTATGCATTTTCTTGATGACCACTGCTTTGATAGGTTTATTCTCAACAAATGTCTTATGAATTTTGGCATTGTTTTCCTCCTCCTGATTTTCTTTGCTTTTTAATTGTTCCATGGAGTGGCCTTTCTCATGCTCCAAATATTTTTTCATGCACTGACCTATAAAATGTGTGAATTTCATTGCATCACCCTCTTAGAAATATAATGAGTTCAAAATCAAGTCTTTAACCTGAAAATTGTCATCTTCCTTGCTTTGTCCATTTTAGGCTTCATCCTCCATCTTTGTTTTGAGGGCATCCATCTCTTGATCGGGGTGAGCACTGAAAGGTTGAAATCTATTAGGAAGGTTTCCATTTTGAGTAAAATCAACTTTAGGATCAAACAAGAATCCGTTTCTCCATTTTTGATTGAGAATGTTTCCATCCTCATGAAAAGGAAATGAGCACAACATTGGAGCTAAAATGTTGTCATCTTCATCTTCCCGTTCTTGATCGCCGAATGTTGAGAGGTCCATTTCCATAGTGAAATCATCATTTTCCTGGGCATGATCCATTTCAAGTTTGAGAGGTGAAGGTACACTTCCATTCTTGCATTCCCCATCATCTTCTTCCAATGAGATAGAGAAGCCTTCAAGCTCATTGGAACATTCATCACATGAAGACTCATGCTGATCCTTGAGAGAATAATTGAAAATGTTGAAGTTGTCTATTAAGAAGGTGCTGCACATCATTCCTTCTTCTTGGTCAGCATCTCTCATCACTTCAAGATTTATTTGTTGCAAGTCAAGGTTCTCATCACCAACCTCGGGATCTACCGTGGAAACTTCATCTACACCTTCGTCTAATGAAAATTACACCCTTTCAAACTCAGCATTCATAAACTCTTCATTGTGTTCTTTAAAGGGCTCTATGATGCTTAGACATTCCTCCAGCAACAAGGGCAGCTCAATATATTTCTTGAAGGTCATGAAGAATTTTCTAGGTTTGGAATTGTGGCACGATATGTCTGCCATTGGGTTATTTGGCCATTGAATAGTTTATTTCATTTTTTTGATGGGAAGTAGTTTATTTGTTTTACTGTTGTCTAGGATCATGGAGTGCAACCAATTCAACTACATATCTCCTCCAACATCTCAGCAGAAGCTTTAGACCAACAACATTTCGTATGAGGTGGGCATGTCTGTTACAAGGATTCTCATCGTGATTTTCTTGTCAGGAAAATATGCCAATGCTACTTTGACATATTTTACTTGTTCGAAGAGAGGCACTCATTTCATCTCCATGGATAGAGATTTACCAGAAGTAGAGGAAAGGGAGAGACCAAGATCTTTAGAAAATTTTATGGCATGAATTTTCTGAGGCACCAGAGTTAATGATACAATTGTTTAGCTTGTACCCGTTGACTACCAAGGCAATGTAGAATGGATCAACCTTCTTAGATGTAGAGGGTGTGAAAGAGAGGAAATTCATAGATGGAGTGGATTGGGATGCACACGGTGGTTCTTTGGTGGAGTACCAGGACCCTCTTTAGGGTTACTTTTGTAGGATGTTAGCATGATGAAGACTTTAATCATTCAGATCTATAACTAATATATCTTTCATACAGTGCATATTCAGACCTGGATCTAGAACATAACAAATTTAACAGATAACCATAATGGAATCAAGCATGCAATACTGAATTATAACCATGAGAACACCTTGTTTCAGTCCATAATCTCCATTATATTAATTATAGTAAATACACAAAAGCTTCATTACAATAACAGTAGTACACACTCATGCGCGTAACAAATCTAGCAACATAATCTCACTATACCCTAGTTCTCACATGTATATCTATCCTCTCTCTCTCTAGATATCTACTACACAGTTCACTACATATTTATAAGGGTGGGGACTTTCCCTTCACCACTTATCTAATCCCAAAATAGGTCACATGCTATTATTAGCCATGTGCCATTACAAAAATAGGCTTACATGCAAGAGTGTTAACAATAGATCTCTCTTAGTCAACTATCAGTTCACAATTCTATCTTTAGCCTGCATCCATGCAAAGCACTTCATAGCTGATCATCCAAAAATAGCCAATGTGTGACGCGCAAGTCTCCAATCGGTTTGAGTGCTCTCGCATGCTATCTCCAAAAATAGATCCTCATCATGAAAAATGGCTAAGTCCCGAATCTGTCTCTGTTCTGCATGTGATCCTCTCTGATGCTTCCACACCTTTGAATGCACTCTATTCTCCCATACGAACCTTCTGTATTTTCTTCACTAAGTGCCAGAGTTTGAATAATCAACATTACCCCACACTAGTTTCATTTCTGCCCTGACAATGGTTGTCTCCAAAAATGAACCAAAGAATATGAATAGAAGGAATAGAAAGAATTTTGATGAATGAAAGAATTCCTTCAACTTGCAGTGTCTTCTTCTGCAACCTGAATAATCAATTCTAGATATTCCTCTTTTATCTCCACCTCTAAGGTCTGCCAGTCATTGAGCGCGGCCTTTGCTTTCTCTGGAATATCTACTACAATTGACTCCAATTCATCCCTTGCAATCTCTCCTTTTTCATTCTATAATACCAACACAATGTTGGACATGCCAGTCATTCTTCCTTCCAACAAGTCCATATTTTGAGCGATGAGTTTGCCAAGCTCATCCAGCCTTTCCCTGTGAGGTTCCTGAGTAGTTGTAAGGGCCTCATGCTTCTACTTAACAAGTGCTAACCATTTTGCGTGGCCCAATGTCTCATCCTTCATGGCCTTCAGGACCTCATTGTCTTCTAAAATGGTCTTATTCCTTATAACATCCTCTGGCACTGTATAAATATTCAGCGCTTGATCCGCCTTCTTGAGTTACTCCTGTAAGATCTGAAGCAATCCTTCACATGATGCAATATTCTACATCACTGAAGCCTTTTTGCATTCTACTTCATGTGCTGGATCCTTTGGCTCAGGCATGCAAAGAGGTTCATCTTCAAGCACTAAGTCCACCAATGTACTGACATAATGTATTGCCGAAGGAAACGTCTTGGGTACCTTTGGTTCTAAGTGTGGCCTAGCCTTCATGACATTGTCACCAATCTCCTCTGCCATGTTGATAAACACAACATTCTTCTTCTGTGCCAAATATTTTTCCTATTTTAGGTGCGCTATCTCCTCATCCTTAGTCTTGATCTCCTCCCTTAGCACCCTAATTGTGGCAGCTTTGTCCATATTCCGACGTGCGACCTCTGTTGACACTTTCACCAAAGCATTGCTCACCTGTTCATTTGACATAACAGTAGGCTTTACTGTTATGTGTTTGGCCTGAGGTGTATTTTTCAACCTCCTTGACACACATGACTCCTCACATACATCAAAGTATGGTTCATCCATGTGCGTGTGCATCGACCATGACAATTGCTTCCTTGTGCGCATTGTCACCATATCTTCATCCATTAACTCCCAACCGTATAACTCCTTTTGTGCCATTGTGCTCTGGAAACAGGCGTAGAATAATTTTACCTGTGTCCTCGGTGTAGCCCATGGCTGGTGGAATATACTCCCCACTTGTTCTTCTTGATCTAGGTTACTTAGGAACTTGGGCTTCAAGATTGGGAACTTGTGTTGCTATGTCCTGAGCAAGTCTCTGTTGTTGTCTCTTCTGCCCCTTTTTCTTCCTCTTCTCCATCCTTCATTTCTTCATCTTTTTGTTCCTCTACATTCTCTGGAGGTGTAGGAGAATTGGGCGTGCTTTCCTCTGAATCTTTTGCTTCCTCATTCAACTTTAATTTCCTTCTCCTTTTCTCAGTTGTCTCCTTCTGTGGAGAGATTCGAGGTGATCTACACTATTTGCAGAGTAGCACCTTGGGTCCTTGTTCTCATGAATACTCTCTTGAATCGGTGCTCTCCTTGGACTGCATCCAAGTCCTCATCATCTCCCTCTTGTGGCTAAGGTGGAGTAGTTGCGTGCTCAACTTCATCCTTATTTGGAGGTTGTCTTCTACCTCTGTGTTCCAAACCACCACTATCCTCATGTTCCTCCTCTTCATCATCGACTTGAATTGTTTTTGTGGGCTTGGGTGTTGGAACATTTTCCATTGTATGCTTACCCTTTGGCAGCCCTGGGAGCGTGAACTCATTCTCCACATACTTAGCATTCTCTAGCTTGGGTTTGAGTTGTAGGTACACAAGCGATGCTCCTATGTCCCCAACTGCCAAGCTCACAGGTTTCATGCTTATAATATCTGAAATAAGTCTTTCAATGTATGCATTCCACCCTGGATATACATACTTCTTCCTCAGAGTGTGGTAGTCACAATCTACCTTGTCTGCATTGAAGGTTAAGTGGTGTGGATGTGAGAACCGATATAATAATGCCTAGAAATACCTTGTTGTGAAGGCATACGATAGTTTGCACCATGGGCTCCAAGCCTTTTCCTTCATCACAAATCGCGCGATGCAAAAATGTTGGTATACGACAAACTAAACTGCCTTACCCACCACTAAAGGAAAATCCTTGGGTATGCACCACTCTTCCTCGAATGCCACACAGAGTCTATCATACCACATCTCCGCCCTCTGCTTGAATGGTCCACTCATTGATCCATCACACAAGTACTTGCCAAACCTTTCCGCAGGTGACTTGTGTTCCGTGGGGTACTCCCAAATCTTCTCCTTTGGCCCATCAGGCACCCCAATCTCCATGAATACTAAGGACAATAACACAGTGCCAAAAATTATTTTGTCACCTGTCCATACTTCTTTGATGATTGTCTTTGCTATGTGATCTGCAATGTTGTAGACCACTCCTTGAGACATCTTCTTGGCGACGTGCAACCACATTGTGTTTACCTGCGACCACCTTCCTTGGTCATTCAGCTTTGTCACAAGATGTGTAACTACCTTCACTACTGGGTACTTCTTCAACTTGTCAATGTCCATGCCACACGGACCCTTGGTATACCCTAGCTCCTTCCTCATCTCTAGGATTGCGGCTTTATCCGTTAAATCATTATCTAGATCCAACCCTGAGGCCCTTAGTCCTGTCACCATTGAAATCAAAGCAGCTGTGATTCTTACCCTCTATCCAGCGAAGTAGAAGAAGTCCTCATGGACTCTACTCATCAGCCACCGATATAATGGTTCATACTTTCCAAAATATGGTAGCTCATATAGCTGGTAGACTCCATTCTACTTCAGCAACTTCTCACCAGCATCATCATATACTGGCATATCCTCTGCCATGTGCTTGTTTGTTTTCATGCTCAACAACGCATCAAGCTCCTTCTTATTATTTGATGTTTGATGGTTGTAGTCATTGATTTTACATTGGCAGATATGGGAATCCCATTCTTGTCCCACAATCATGCCCTCTGGATACTACATTTCTAAAAAATTACTCTCGGGAGCAATCTCTTCTTCCACTTCAACCTTCTTCTTCCCTTTATCTCCTGCTGCGGGTGCTTTCTTTGGTGCCATTTGGAAAAATCCCTCTTTTCTTCCCTCTGTAGTTGAGAAAATCAAAACCCTAGCTTAAATATCTGTGCCCTAGTGGAAATCATGTGCCCTAGCTCATTTGTCACACATTTTCTTCACTCAAACCCTTCTCCTATGGGAACAAAAAATTCTCCTGTGTATAACCCTTCTCCCCATGTCTGGTTTCACACTCTACACACCTCAACACAATTGCTCAGATCGTTCACACTTAACCCTTTTCAAATTCTCTCAATTGCAATGGTAAAAATGAACTCACATCCTGTCCTTATATAGAATTTCAAAAAGTTAGTGCAATTATTGATCCTCCACCTACCAACAATCCTCTCATTAATTGACCATTTTCATTATTTCCACGTGGTACATCTTCGTGCCCAAGCTATAACCTTCTAGTGCCCTCCTACCTTTTGGTTGCGGACTTCTCTTCAGTGCACTTCCATGCACCTGAGTACCTCATCACTGTGCCTTCCACTGGTAGTCTTCCTGGCCCCTGCTTACCTCACGTTATACTTGTTTCTTCATTCCTCTCTATCTATGGTCCTTGTGTCTAGAAGAAATCTTTTTTTTTTCAATTTTCCAACCTTGAATAGCACCCGTAGATAGTTCCTTTCATGTGCACTTATTTTCAACAATCCGGTACCTGAATATCAACAACTTACCCCACACTAAGGGTATGTGCAGTCCTCTATGCATAAAAATTCTTCAAATAGTAATTAGCTTCTGGCACGTAAACGTGTTTATTACACAAACACACCAACTAAATTGAAAAAGCATAACAACAAAAATAAACACATTAAGGAAATATAGAATTGAAAACCTAATCTAAATGACAACACTGCCTTATTACAAACACCAAGAAGACTTATTTATAGTAGGGCTTCAGCCTACTCCCGTTGAAGTAACCGGGTAACCATATTCCATCAAGGGCCTCTAACTGACAAGTGCCTGATTCGAGTATGTGAGTGATAACATATGGCCCCAACCAATGTACTTTGAGTTTTCCTGGATGGCATAAACTTAGAATCATAAAGGAGCACCATCTGTCCTATCTCAACTTTTTATCCCTGATGTGCATGTCATGCCATGCTTTCTGCCTGGCCTTCTCTTGTTTTTGAATCCAACATGTTATGGCTCGGCGTTCATCCAATTTGATTAACTTTTCAATGTGCTCTTCTAATGCTTACTCATCAACAAGACCTCTAGCATGCAATACGCAAAGAGGGTAACATAAATTCCATAGGAAGAACTACTTCCGCACCAAACACTAACTGAAATGGTGTGGCTTTGTTCAACCTTTTATATGTTGTCTGATATGCCCAAAGTACTGCAGATACTTTATCATCCCAATCCTTTCTTCCAACATCACATATTTTTGTCAATGTCTGGCTCAAAATTTTGTTGAAAGCCTCAGCAGTCCCATTTTCCTGAGGATGATAGGGTGTAGTCTTATGGTGTGCAATCATGAATTCATCCAATAGAATTCTGATTGTCTCATTAAGAAAATGTGTGCCCCTATCACTGGTCAAACTTAAAGGACATCCATACCTTGTAATAATATTTTCCCAAAGAAACCTGGTTGTGTGGCCACTGTACAATCCTTTGTAGGTGCTGCTTCTACCCACCTTGTTAGATAATCTGTGCAAGTTATGATGTAACACGATCCAGTTCTGCACACAGCTGGTGAAATAGGACCCACAAAATCTATAGCCCATTTCTCAAATGGTTCTGCACTAGTAATGGGTCTTAGAGGCATTTCATCTCATTGACCTGGTTTCCCAAGGCGTTGACAATGATCACAAGCCTTACAAAATTCCTTACAATCTTTATACAGGGTCTCCCACCATAATCCAATGAGTAAAATCTTGGGTAGTGGCATCACCGGCATAGTGGCCACCTACAATACCACCATGAGCTTCTTCCATAAGATCCATATGCTCATGTTCCAATACACAATGGTGTAATACTTCATCTCAGCCTAATTTGTACAGGTCACCACTGATTAACATATAGGGGGCTGTGTGTATAGCAAGTTGTTTCTTCTCCAAGGATTTCATTCCTTCTGGTGCCATCCCTGTTCATAGAAAGACAACAATGTCTTCTAGTTCTAATGGTGCTCGTTGTAACCTGTATAACTATGCATCTGACATGGTATCTTCAATTACCTGTGCTTCTTCTCCTGGCTGTATTCTGGATAGATGGTCTGGTCTAGAATTACTTTTCCCTAGTTTTACCACAAATGTGAAATAAAATTCCTGAAATAAGAGCACCCATCAACATATGCGCCCTTGTAGAATAGGTTTGTTTACCAAATACTTCAATGCCATGTGATCTGTATAAAAGATGAATGGTGTAGCTAGTAGGTACTGTTAAAATTTATGTAGCGCATAGATCATTAACAAAGCTTCGTGCTTTGTAGTTGTGTAATTCTGTTATGTAAGAGTCTTCTTTCTACTAGCAAAACAGATAGGATGATCTATAATACCTTCTCTAGGTTGAGCTAACACTGTACCAATGGCCGTGCAAGAGGCATCAATATGTACATGAAAGGGTTGGTCCCACGAAGGAAAATGCAGGATAGGCGTGGTAGTAAGTTTTCCCTTTAACATCTTGAATGTGCGCTGCTGTAGTTCTCCCCAGTAGAACGTACCTTTCCCTTTCAGTAACTCTTCCAACGGTGTGGCAATTTTGGCATATCCTTTGATAAACTTCCTATAATATCCTATATGACCCAAAAATCCATGCACCACACTCTGACTGGTAGGATCCCTTAGGCCTATAATGACTGCAACCTTGGCTGGATCAACCAACAAACCCTCCTTGCAGATTATGTGTCCTAACAATATCCCAAATGGTGTAGCAAATATGCACTTCTTGATGTTTAATGAGATACTCAACTATCTACATCTTTCAAACATTAAGCACAGATTGTCACAATGATCCTTAACTAATCCATACACCATCCAATCATCTAAATAAACCAATAAGAATTTGTGAATAAATTCCTTAAATGCTTGAACAACTATGAACAAAAATATAGCAAGCACATTTTTTAGACCAAAAGGCATTACAGTATAGGCGGAGCTACCCCATTCCGTAGTAAACATAGTCTTTTATTGATCCTCCTGGGAAATCTGAACATGATGATATCCAGAAAACCCATCTGTAAATGAATATATTTCACACCCTAATGCCTTCTAGTATTTCCTTAGTGAATGGCGTAGGAAAGGGATCAGTCACACATGCAACATTCAACTCCCTGTAGTCCACACAAATCCTGATCCGTCCATCCTTCTTGATACTGATCACCATTGGACTAACCCATTCTGACTCATCAAGGGGCTTGATAATTCCAGACTTCAACATTTTGTCAATTTCTTCTTTGACCTTTTTGCACAAGTTGGGGTTCATCTTGTAGGGTCTCTTTCTAACTATGTGCACACCTTCTTTAAGTTTTATCTTCATCTCCCCTAACGATTCATGCATGCCTTTAAGTTCATGGTACCCCCTAGGGAATAAGTCCTGGTAATCCCTTAGTAACTCTATGATTTTTTCCACTTTTGAGTTTGACCAATAGTCCCCAATTACGGCTTCCTTAGGCTCAACCTCTAATCCAATATTCACCTTCTTTGTCTTCATAGGTTCATGATAGGCACACATGGTCTTATCTGCACTGTCCAATGCCTCCCGCCTACCCGTTGAATGATTTACATCTAGATTTTCTACTTCTTCATCATCCACTAAGTAGACCATTTTTCCTTTTTCTTTCTCAAGGCAAGTGTGTTGAAGTAATGTTGCATCAGCCTCTATCTCTTCAACAAGATGCGCTCCTGAGTCTCCTTCATCCAGTAACTCCTGAAGGATTTCTTTAGCCTTGGCACTATCTCCCATAGTTAAGTGCTTTATGAATTTCAATACTTCTTCCACCTGAGGCTTTGTAGAGAAGAATTCAAACGTCTGGGTCATTCCTGTAGTTAAATCCTGCCAATTTCAAGTCTCTCTATGGAGTTCTGAATATACATACCAAGCACACACACATCCTTGTAAAGTGGAATAAAACTTGTGCACCCATAGTGAAGGTGGTAAAGCTTCCTGCCCTTCTGTCCAGAGTCTCTCACACTTCTAAACGTGGTGCTGAGCAGGTTGATTACCATAATAAGTACAAATTTGAGTAGGTGCATTACTCCTGAGGAACCTAGTAGCAAGAAAAATCCTAATTTCATTCCATCCTATAAGATTATCCTTGTGGGCCATCCACCAGTGTGCTGCTATCCCACGTAGTGTATATGCTAACATATTTCTTCTTTCCAATGGGTCTATCCACTTTTCTTCCATGGCATGTAGGAATACCATAGGATCTCCTTCTCCAGTGTAACAAGGTACTGAGTTGTTACCTATTCTCCTGACATAACATGGTTTTATACCTCTAGGAAATATGCTCTTTACTTCATGCCCTACCAACTCATAGGTGTTATGAGCCCAATTATTACAAACAACACTTGTAGTATCGCTAATAGACTGTGCATCCTCCCACTGAATTATTCCTTCTTTAGTTGGCTCAAGCATCTTTGGGTCTCAAATGGTGCGTACATAAATCCTATTTAGATCTTCTTCACTTAAGGGCTCAACATAGGGCATAGATTTTCCATCTGTTAATGGGATAATAACTCTCTCCTCCTTATTTTCAAAACTGATATAGCCCTTGTTGAACTAAAGATCAACATTATTTGCATAGCACCAAGGATGCCCCAATAGAGTTGGGAAGCTATCTGACTCTGCTAGCGCTAAAACCTCAAATTCTCTAGTGAACTTGGGCCCTTGTATAGTAATGGATGCATCCTTCAAAACCCCAATGGGAGTGGCTTTAGTCCGATTATCCATGAAAAATACATTAGAGGATGGCTGCAATGGGGGTCTTCCCATTTGTACCCATGCATCTAAGGTAAGAACATTGACTTCCACGCATGTATCAATCAATATATTACTCAATAGCCAACCATCCACAATAGCATTCAGAGTGATTTCCTTGTCATAATCTAGGCTATGAGGGGGAAGATTCACATGCAGGATCTGACATCCAATCTCAATACTTGCGCACAGAGTGTTTCCCTTTAACCAATCCCCTAACAATGGAATGATATTTTCCTGGCCCAACATTTTACACACTTCCCTTAAGTCATCTATATCAGTTTGGACCATCTCTGATACTTTCTTTTGCTCCATCTTCCGTGATTGCTCTTTTAAGTACTGTATCTCACCCTGAAGATTCCTAAGAACTTCCATGGTTTCCTGATAGACCTCCTTTTGATGGGTAGGATCTGGGTACCATGCATGTAGAACCTCCTCCTTAGTGATGGTAGGCTTTTGTTGCAATGCTTCTCTGGCACGCGTTGCCTTAGCACGGGTCGTGATCTTCACTTGTAACACCTCAGACCCTGCTTCCAACTTAGGCATCCATTGATTTTCAACAATGTGTTATATCCTAACCATCCCTGCACCTTTATTTTCTTGTTTATGATTTTTACTAAGATGCTCATATAAGTCTGGGCACTCCTCATAGCTATGGTTCTTTCCACAAAAAGAACATGTAATATTCTAAGGAAATTCACGCCTGTAGTGGTCAGGAGATCCACATGTATAACATGTTCCGTGAGGAAACTCACTTCTTCCACTACCATGGCCTTGTCCTCCAAATCCACTGTGGTATCCTCGACCTCTGCCATGACCACCTTCAAAATGCCCTTCATTCCAATCATAACATGCTTGATTGTGATCCTGATCTTGATGTTCATTCTTTCCCTTAGAGTTATCTAAAACTCCTGTCTGTCATACACCAATATCTATGGCGTCATGGATTTGACCAATCAGCCGACAGTCTTTTATGTCATGAGTCGTGGACCTGCAGATTTTACAGTAGCTTGAAACATTTTTCCTTATCACGTGTGGTAATAATGGGAAAAAATTAACATCATGGTTTAAATGGCATATCTCACAATCCAACAACAACAAGCATACTGATCTATGAGGATAACTATCCTTTGTGTGACCTTCTACTTCACAATCTGTACACCAAATCCTTGTGCGCATCTCATGTGCTGAATTTGCTGATAGTTTTTCCAACTTTTTTGCCATAGCTACGATTTGTGCTTCTAAAAATGGGCTCACCCCAGTATCTATACTTCCAACTACCTTAATGTGTAAGGCTGCTTCAAGTGCTTCATGCAGATCAGTGTATGTCTTATGTGATAATGCCCTTTTAAAAGGGGTAATTAGGCCCCCAATAAACCACTGTGCATGTTGGCTTACATGTATATCATAAGAAAGCTTTGATAATAGCATTTTAAAATGGCCATCATACTCCCTAACACTCTCAGTAGTGTCTTGATTAATATCCTTGAGTGCACTTATACTCTTCTACTCAAACTCAGGGATGTGAAACTCTTTAAGGAATACATATTTTAAAGCTGTATAGTCTACGCAAGTCTGATCAGGGTCAAACTTTCTATACCAGCTGTGTGTACACCCTTGTAACATAGTAGCAAATTGGCTTGCTCTACGCTCAGAAGTCCTGATTCCTTTTGCAAGCCAAAATATTTCACACATATGCACATGTTTAGTAACATCTTCTATGCCCTAATAGTCTAGAAGATGAAGAGACATCTCCATGTAAATTTCCTGGGGTTGGTGCAGACCTTTCCCACTTGATCTAGAACATCATGTGCTTCCCCTACCTCCAGAACCACTAGATCCACTAGAACTAGAGCTACCTATGCCTCCTTATCTCGAACCTGTAAATGGTGTTGGACCAGAAGATGTACTTCCCTGTGTCCCAATAGTAGAATTGAATGTACCCTGACACTCTGTGAAGTGTTACCACTTCAAGAAGTTAGTCAAAAAATGTGTGCGCCTGAGTTCTACACTGATGATACACCCAAAAAATTACTCCCATATAACAACAAAGCCATTTGTGCTGCCATTATTGTGCCTTTCATAAGACTCGCTCCTACTCTTCCACTGCTTGAATTAACTTGTTGAATGTTTTTTTTACTAGATGCTAGAAAACCAAGCACAAGGGCAAGGTTTCCAGGTGGATTCAGATGTGTGCCCATGACCTAGGTTGTCTCTGCTAGCGCACTTCTACGTGAGGCTGAGGAGGGTTCCCTATCATGTTTTCCCAAATGGAGGAGTTCCTGAGGCTCAGGTTCCACATCTTCTAAAACTTCAACTCCTTCCTAAACTATCTTTCTCCACAACTCCATTTTCTCTGCAACCTCCTACTACTTCTGTACCTCCCTCTTGCAGGCCTCATTATACATAAGCCATTTTTCCTCTATCTACCTTTCTTCCGCTAGGTCTGCCATCTTTCACCAAACCTACTCTTGTCCCCGTGCATGGTGGGGTTTAGTTAGCCATCGGTTTACTCTCCAAATTCAAAGTTACCATTAGGATCTTGATCGCTAGTGGAATGCCTTGCACGTAAGTTCCCTTGGATATTGTAAAAATTGGAATTCAGCTACCTCTGGACATGAATAAGTGGAAATTGAGTACTCCAAGATATAACTATTTAAAACACCATGGAACCACATATCCATAGCTTGAGTCCAAATCAGATCAACATCATAAAGGGCCTGAAATTATTCTTGTGTCTAGACAAGTGCGTGATACCTCCAATTCTGCTTAGATGCATACACAATTAGCCACTCATACAATTCTACTGGAAAGATAATGAAGAAGCTCTCATATAAACTGTCATACAGGTTCTATTCCACCCACACGTGTGCATTAAAATCAGATCCAATGCTTAACCATCATGCGTATTCTTCTTCCAGATTGTGTATCCACTCCTCAACACTTGCTAAGGTCAACTGGTATGTCTTCATCATGAACCATCCTGAAAACAACTGAAAAAGAGGTCCCGACAAAGGAACCAATGATGCAACCTAGAATTCAACAATACAAGCCTAGGCGCGCTGGCACATCACTCAGCCTATACTGAGTGCCCACCCAAAGGGTGAAAGGTACCAGGTCCCTCTTTAGGGTTGTTGTTACAGGATGTTAGCATGATGAAGACTTTAATCAGTTAGATCTATAACTAATATATCTTTCATACATTGCATATTCAGACCTGGATCTAGAACATAACAGATTTAACAGATAACCATAATGGAATCAAACATGTAATACTGAATTATAACCATGAGAACACCTTGTTTCAGTCCATAATCTCCATTGTATTAATTGTAGTAAATACACAGAAGCTTCATTACAATAACAGTAGTACATGCTCATGCGCATAACAGATCTAGCAGCATAATCTCACTATACCCTAGTTCTCACACGTATATCTATCCTCTCTCTCTCTAGATATCTACTACATAGTTCACTACATATTTATAAGGGTGGGGACTTTCCCTTCACTTCTTATCTAATCCCATAATAGGTCACATGCTATTATTAGCCACGCACCGTTACAAAAATAGGATTACATGCAAGAGTGTTAACAATAGATCTCTCTTTGTCAACTATTAGTTCACAATTCTATCTTTAGTCTGCTTCCATGCAAAGCACTTCATAGTTGATCATCCAAAAATAGCCAATGTGTGACGCACAAGTCTCTAATTGGTTTGAGTGCTCCGCACGCTATCTCCAAAAATAGATCCTCATCATAAAAATGGCTAAGTCCCAAATCTTTCTCTGTTCTACACGAGATCCTCTCCAATGCTTCCGTGCCTTTGAATGCACTCTGTTCTCCTGCGTGAACCTTTTATATTTTCTTCACTAAGTGCCAGAGTTTGACTGATCAATGATTACTTCCTTTGACATGCTATATAAGTCTCTCCAATTGTTTGGGATGAGTTCTTAAGTATTCAAATGCAGATATTTGGATTTTGGACATTTTGAAATGGTCAATGATGTCTAAGGAGGAAGAGGTGGTGGGAGAATCATGGGTTATTTTAGTATTAACGTAGATGTTTTTAGAAACTAATTTTCCAAAAGAAGCAAAATGGGACTTACTTGGAGAGGTAGAATGACTCTTGGTTGGGGCGGCTTCATGATTTTTCTTAGTTGTCCTTATTGAAGCAGACTTTGATGATCCTCCTTTCGTTGTTATCTTTCTCAGATTCATCATTGGAGTATTCAATTTCTTAGTTTGGGTTATGTAAGAAGGGCCTTCTTTCACCTTTTGGGATTGGGTGAATACTACAGATGAGTAACTATTAGTGGGTTCCTCATCATCAAGTGTGCATTCGCAAAACCTAATCCTATCATATTCACTTTCTCTTTCCTATTCATATTCAACAATTTCTTCTTCTTTGTCCTTATAGCTCATGTACATTACATTGACAGGTGGGGATTCCAAGGCAAGCCTTTGAGGTGCTCCTATGATATGAGAGAGTTGATTTTTCATGGAAAACATATCATTAGCCATTTTTTGAATCACGGAATCAGTGGGTATTGAACTAGAACTTTGACATTTCTGTTTACCATGGGGATTCTTTACCTTACAAGACAAGTTTGATCATCATCTATTTCAATAGCATAATCTTGTACTTCTTTCAAATCTATAGGTTGAGATCTTCTCAGGAAGAATCCAAATTCTGGTTGCATAGCACTGATAAATAATCTTTTCAGATTATTGTCAAAAGGCATGACATCTTCAGGAATCCTTTTGATTTTCTGGTTATACCTGGCTATGAAGTCTCTCATAGATTTTGTAGATTCCTTCTTCATTTGTAGAAGTTGAATTAAGAGGTTATGATAGTCTTCAGTAGTTTTATATCTGGCTTCAAATTTGGTTCTTATATCATTCCAACAAGTGATAGACATTGCTGGTAAGAAATATAACCATTTGGCTGATTTTTCTTGCAAATATTCCATGAACAATCTAACAGATACATCTTCATGTTCGACACCCAACACACCACATCTGATGATTAAAGTTTCTACGTGATCTTTAGGAAGTTGTGTGCCATCACCTTTGAATTTTGGAAGGTTCTTATGGGAACACGTTGGAAGATCATGAAGAGGAGGTGCAAGAACAAGTGGACCTGTATTCTTTCCCCATGGAACAATGGGTTACTGTCTTTCTCTTTCTTAGTCTATCATGGTCTTTTTTTCTTCAGTTGCTTCATTTTCAACTCTTGAAAAGTGCAGATTTCTTAGTTAGGATTACAAAGTGGCTTTTGATCATTCAATTGATTCTTCATTTTTTATTTGATTTTTTTGTTTTTTTTTTAATATATCCTTTATTTGTATTTTATGATTTTTTTGGGTAGAGATTCCTTTTTGGGTGCACTTAATAAAATATCTCCCTATTGGAATTGTAAAAAACTATTGGTGAGAAAATTTTTTGGTCGAAGAAATCGGGTGTCTCTACCAATGTTCACGGGGCTATGCCCCTCTGCATTGAATGGTGCATCTCCCATTATTGAATGTAACTAATCCTAATCCTAATCTAAATGTTGTGGGTGGCCATATTGGTTGGGGATCACACAGGGAAACTCCACTGAACCTATGGAAAAGTGCTTGTATGAGGGTACAAGGGAGAGATTAATTACATCAATAGATTGCAAAGCTTCACACCCATTATCTAGAGTAGTTCAACATCCAATATAGAAGAAAAAAATAATGAAACGATTAGTGAGACAAATAAAACCCACATAAACACAAAGTTTTTAAAGGCTCATTCATAAAAGATTCAAATCTCTCTTTGATCACCATGTTTACAAAGTGCATACAAGATGGAAATAGAGGAAAAAAGGAAGAGAAATAGAAGAAGTGTAACTTTTAGTCCATGTGTAGTGATGAATACAAAGCTTCAACCAAGCTATCACAATTCACAATGCTACATAGTAGGAGTTCTTCAAATTTCAGAATCCTTTAAAATGAAGAGGCCATCCCAATTTATAGCAATCTAAATTGTCCTTTCACCTCCCTCATATGAATCTTCATTTCCATTTTCTACTCATGACCTTTCATTTTCCATGAATTAAGTATTTCTCTTATAATTTGAGAAAATACTTTTACAAATTTAAAATAGGTCACTTAAGTGAATAAGATGAAAGCCAATGATGAGGCTCAATGAATAATTAGAATAAAAAGAGAAGGAAGAGAGGGAAAGAGAGGAGGAGGGAGGGGATGAAGGGAAATCACTCCTTGTGAAAAATTGCTTGAATGCCTTGATGCCGTTATGAAATTTGAGCAAAGGTTTATGACATTGGTAATCCTCTACACTGATGAAGATTGTTCCCTTGAATAAATTTTAATAATTTTCCCCATCCAGTGATGACCAAAAAATCTATGATGCATAGACATCCTGGACCACAAAATAAGTGTTCAAAAACATTGTTATAAGATTTACGAATGCAAGCTCAGGATGAACACATCTAATGCCCACGATGACCCTCCTTGAAACTTGGTTGATTAACTCTTTAAATCATTGAAATAATTCTAAAAAATTCACTTTGAATCACCTGACTCCTTAAGTGACAAAGATGAATTCACATGATGTACCTTACAATGCCCTGTTTTGCCTCTTTATACCATTGCACTCAAGATGATGCTTCCAGGACCTCTGTGAAGTTCTCGTCCCTCTGCTTGAGCTATAATGTAATTTTACAACCCCGTGAAGATTCCAAAAAGTGGAAAGATGAGTGAGGGTGAGGCCATCTGTAACTTTATGCTCTCAACACTGAAACTTTCTATTTTTAGAATATGAGATAAAAGCATTCCATTTTGGGATAATTGTCATTTTCTGCTGTCTCCATTTTACACCTTTCCTAACTGTCCCAGATGATCAAACTCTCAACCCAAGGGACTTACTATCTTTAACCTATGTGGAAGCATAGAATGTGTTATTTTTAGTAAGCAATGAAAATGGCCTTGGTTTGCGCCAGGAATGACATTTTTGGGTTTGGCTCTTTGTCGCGACCACTTGCTCCAATTTTTGTTGTAATTCACTCACTAGGAAGTTCAGAAATAAAAAATGAAATTTTCAATTGGTAAGAGCTTAAAGCATAGAGAAGGGGTAGAATATTGATAAAAAATCAGTCCTCCATATCTTGAGAGATTGGAAAATTCATTGTGCAAAAACTAGTTTGAAAGAAACTAGATTTTTCGGAGACCCTTCCCCCCAAATTTCGGATGATTTCACCCACTGGATCTTTGGGAATTTAAAAATTTATTTGAAGAGGGAAGAATGGTGATAAAAAACACAACCCTCCATATCCCTAAAAATAGGGACTTCATGGCACGAAAACTAGTTCACGTGAAACTTGATTTTTCAAGGATCATTTCCATCGATTTTTGCGTGATTCCTGCCCACTGGAACCTTGAGAAGTGGAGAGGTAGGTTGCTGATTTTTTTGCTGATGTGTCATGGAAGCTATTAATAGAGCTTACAAATTGTAGGTATATTTTTCCACCTTAGATCATGCTGAAACAAATTCCGTCAGAATAGGTTTTTCTCCTGGATTTTGTGTGCAAAATTTTAGCTTCACCCGCTTGTCAGATTGATGGGAAATCGAAGGAGAATAAGCTAGGACAAAAAAGAGAGTTTTTATTCAAGTTAATAATCTAGGGAATCATTTTATATTTTATTTTTTCATCTTGAAATCCTTTGAAAATAAGGAATTCTACAAAAAACCTCACTTCAATCCGTGTTCTAGATTGTGAGATATGAGCATTTCACCATTTTGGTTCTTGAGGGTTTATGGCACTGAATGGATATGGTGGTAGCTGAAAAAGATATATTTTTAATGTTATTATAGTCCTTGACTTATAGGAATAATGGAGGAAATAAAAATGAGGAGGAGAAATGGAGGTTTGCAAGTTCTCTGTAACTTTCTTCCGGCAGATAGTTTCATGAGCAACAATGGATAAACAACACGAAAGTTAGTTTTTTTAAATTTTTGGCTTTCCAAAGCTTCATAGAGTTGAGATTTTTTTTTTCCCTTATGTAACTTTCCTAAAGGGACATAAATTTACACATCGTGCCAGGTTACGACACTTGGTGATCATCTGTGCAGTGTGAGGATAGATCCCGACAAGCTCCTGTGGGCTAAATTGGAGACGCAGAGGGTTGTATGGGTGATCAGAGGGATAAAAAGGGTTGGGAAAATTTTACTATCACCTATATCCATTATCTAAAGGGATGAAATGGAAATCAAAATGTGTTAGGCTCCTGGAGCTGACACATGTCCACTTCAAAAATTGGCTAAGTGAGAACTTGAGAACGAACTTGTGAAGGCTATATCTGAAGTTCCCGATGGAATTACAAGGTGAAATTTGACATGAATTTGAATGAAAATTTCCTTCTGAATCCAATGGTGGTGGTCTTAGTTTTTTATTCTTCTACTTGATTCTTGACAAATCAGAATTTTGTTCTAGATCCACGACTAAGCATGAGAAAAACTGAATATAAACATATTGCACCTAGGTGTTGTGAAAAATATGATTCCACAATATTTTAGAGTTCTGAATGAAATTTATTAATATTTCTTATTCAGCTCCTAACTCCTTCCAGAGCTCCCAGAATCGCTTCTCGAAGCTCAGTATCTTTATTGGCCCTGCCTAGCCCTGAGAACTCATTTCTGATGAATCTGCCCCAAAACTTCCAAATTTTCCCTGGATATTCCAAAATATTTTCCCTAATGTTCTTGGAACTTTAATTCATCTCCATGTTAAATTTTTCTCCTGTGCTCCGCTTTGGGGGGGGGGTGCACTACTCCCAGGAAGGCTAGTGGTAGCCCTTCCGAAACTTGCCCAAACTTGACATCCTTTACAAACTCCTAAAATCACCTAGGGGGATTGAATTTTATTTCCTAAATGACCTATGGGAATTGGATGGAGATCCAATTTAGGACCATTACACAGAATGAGTAAGGCTTGGCATTAAGGAAGGGTAGACCTGGGGTGTTTTAGAGAGGTAAAATTTTGAAATTTTGACATGTGGATGCTGAATTATCCTTCCTTTTGTGAGAAATTCAGTGTACAAACAAAGTTTTCAAAGTAACCCATATTAATTTTTTTGTGAATTATTCTAGAGACATTTTTCTTTATTTTCATGGATTCATCTAGACCAATCCTTTGGATACATTTGATGGTACATGTTTGTTATTGTGTTTACCGTTTGAGAATTCTTTGAATGCAATACTAGTCATGAAGGAATAAGGGTATTCATGGTGAAGTACATCATAAAGTGATTGTTTTTGGTCCTAAACAACATGAAGATGTTCCATATGATATCTGAGTGTGCTTGGATTTTTTTGATGAAGTGTTATCATGTATAAGCTTGAGTGATCCAAAACTTCCCTTTTAGGCATGTCAAGTAGGTTTGAGAAATGGAGGTGTAAATGTGTTTTTATCCTTATAAAATATACAAATGAATAATTAAATTTGATTTAAAGGTACCATGTGAATTTTTCCAAGCCTTTTTTCATCATTAAAATAAGTTTTTGTGATTTGGAAGCCCATTCTACAAGACTGGTTTTTGGAGCTCTGAAACTCAGTCTGGTTTATCTCCGAGATGTAAGTTTTTCCATGATAAGATATTTGAATTGAAAATTTATAGTAAGGTTAGAATAATCAAAAGATAAATACATTTCCAAAAATTTATGGCATGAGCCATGATTAGGTGTGTAGATAAAGTTGTACCTCTTTTTATGAAGACTAGTTTTCTCGGTATGCAAACCCTTGAGAGACTTTTTTCAAATCTTCATAACATGTATAATATGAAGATGTTGGTTCTGATCCAAGTGTATGGTGGTTTTTTATAACTCTTGAATATTCCTCCATCAAATATATGTTACATGACATTAGTTATTTTTGCTCCTTACACCACCAAGTTGAAGATTGCAAAAATAATCATGGAAGGAAAAAGACAAAAATCTAATATGTTAGTTACAAAAGAGAGGTCCTAAGTCAAAAGTCAATTTTAATGCAACAAATTTAGGTGTATTTTTAAGATCCAAATTAATTTTACATCTTGCATGACAGGTTGTGTATGTTGTGCACATGTAACTGATATGTAATCAGGTGTAATAATTGCTAGAAACTAGTTTGCATGATGTCATGTTCCTCTTCCCAATTTGAGTTGCCAAGTGAAGTTCAAGAGTTTATTGAGTAAGGTGAAGTGTAAGAGATTATTAAGAGGTCAGATTTGATGTGTTTTAACATATGAGAATGTGCATGAGTTTTTTTTTGATGGATATGTTATTCAAGGTGTAACAAAGATATGAAAATCAAGCATGCATCTAGTGTGTTGAGGACTGAAATTATTCAACTATTGTAAATGTGAAGGGGAAGATCTTTGAGAGGTACTTATAGTAGATGAAGGTGAGTGAGAAGATAATAAGTTGAGCTAAAGAAGTGATCATAATCAGTTGTGGGAGACAACACAAGAAAAGTGATCAAAACAAGAGAAGAAGTCTAAGTGGATGCTTAACAATCAGGGACTTGGAGCTTCCTTGTAAGTGGCAACTTACAAAAGATCAAGTTGAAGCTTGGTTGAATTGTTGGGAATTTAAAATTCCATGCAAGTTGAAGCTTTATAAAGGTCAAGTGTCATCTTCACTAATTTTTGGAGTTGTAGCTCCAAGTTGAGTGGATGTTCAACATGAAATCAATGTAACATTTACATGACATTCTTGTCCAAACTAGTTATTTGGTTTTAGCAGGTTTTTCTCCCTAAAGGGTTTCCCACATTAAATATTTCATCTTTTTGTGTGTTCTATTTTTTATGTCTTGTAATTTTTTTTGTGTTTCCATCATAACTAAGATAAGGAAATTCAATAGTATGTCAAAATTGAAAAAACACTGATTCACGCCCCCTCTCAATGCCTAGAATTTCTAACATTATATATATGTTGATACATATGTTGAATTGTAACATGCCCCTAAATTTCCTCATGGGTGGAGATATTTTGGAGAAATTAGATCACATTTCTTGGGATCATGAATATTTTTTTGATCTCGTGGAAGTGGCAACATTTGCATGTATGGTATTATAGTCACAACGAGATGAGGCTAGGATGGAGCCAACGTAAGTAAGGAAAGTAGTTGAAGGAGGAGACAAGATAAATTGAGGAGGAAGAGAGGTGGTAAAAGTAATAGATGTTAGTGTGTGGCATCATGATATGGGAGAATGAGACCTATTTACATGGTATGCATGAAAAGTAATGACACCATTTTCCTTAAGCAATTGAATCCTATCATGGAGTGCATAACAATAATTATCTCTATGACAATTTATCCTATGGAAATACTATAATGGCTGGTTACGATTGCACCATAATCGACAAGGAGGATGATTCTAATTAGAGGGTAACCTGATCAACCTATCATCAATCAAAGTGTGAAAAATATCACGAGTTCTAGTGGAATGTGATAAATAGAATGGATCACTCTTGGGAGGGGAAGTGTAATGTTGTGGAGGCTTATAAATATGAGATGAATTAGCATGAGTATGTCTAATAGGAGATGGAGAACATGACGGTGGTGTAATAGGAGGAAGAGAAGATGTAGTAAGTGAAGGAGTGGTAGAAGAATGGGGAGTAAGTGCAACAAAATATTCATTAAGTATATCTTGTTCTAAAGCTACAACCTTACAACAAAGAAGTGTGAAGGAATCACATGTATCATATAATAATTTTTCTTTCAAAGGAAGAATCAAACCATGAAAAAAGATATATTACATTTGTAGATCAATAAGTTAATACAGTAAATGATGCTTGCAAAATTTGAGACGTATGATATACTTATTAACTTGTTCATTCTTTCCTTGATGCAAAGAAGGAAAATGCTCATATGTGACTTTATGACCATTATTAGAAATAAAACATCTAAGAAATGCCTCTTACATATCAAGATAAGTACTAATAGACCCATTACAAAAATGATGAAACTATTGAGAATCAATATCAATGAGACTACTAGGAAATACTTTGAGAAGTAATCTATAATTAAAATGTAAAGCAATATCCAATCAACAAGCATTAAGATGTAAATAAGGATTACCCATTCCATCAAAAAGTGTAAAATTAGGCAAAATAAAACCTTTAGGAAAATATGAATTGTAAATATTTTTAGGGATAGGATTGCCATGAAGTGAATTATTATCATTTCTAGCATAATAGACCCTACTCTCAAGGGTAAGGGTATGAATCTTATTATTCAAATCACCTAAAAAATGCATAAGAGAAATAAATTCTTGTGGAGGAATGAAATAACATTAAGGGGTTCATTAAGGGGTTGAATCTGGCCATTATGAGTAGCCATAGGGACACTATTAGGTTGAAAGTCAACTTTTGGATTAAAAAATGAAAAACTAGGAATAGTAACATGGGAAGAAGATTTAGTGGGAAAATAAGTTTGCACACTTTTATCAACAAGTTCAAGAGGAGAAGGAATGTAAACAACATTCACATTACCTATATGATCATAATTATGTACACTATCTTTAGAGATATCAAGAGTAGAAACACATGCATTGTTAAATTTTACAGATTTTAAAACATTATGAGAAGGAACATGGGCACCAACATCATGAGGAAACATATAAGAGGTGGAGGAAGAAAGATATGAACTTTGAGGAATAATATTCAATAACCAAACACTCAGTTGAGAAGAAGAATATGGAATATAAATATAAATATCAATAATAATAAGACCAAATCTAATGATTTGTGCATATATAAGTGGGAGAGAAGAAGTAGTAGGGTGAGGTCCATTTAGAATAGCATATACAACATCAAAATAAATATGGGTATCAAAAGCATCATTAGAAAGACCACCTTATTTGAAAAATTAACCAAATCTTCAACAAATGTATCATCTGTAGCAATAGAAGCAACATCGCTATCAAATTCACAAGAGCTAGTGGCCTCAATAGGGGTAGGAGCACAACATTTGGACCGAAGTTGAAAATATTTGTAAAGACATGAGGAATTTTGGGATGACATGTAACAATAATATGTGCCTTATGATAGAAGGCTACTTACTCTTGGGAATTTACAAAGAAAGGATGAAAACCATTCACAGGAATGGGTTCATACATAGGAGAAGGAGGTTTGGGATGATGGTTTCACAACACTTTTTGATAATCCATGAGGAAAATACAAGATAAGGGATCCTATGATAGGCTAGGGTTTGATCAATAAACAAGTTCACAAAATGATTTAAAGAAATTTAAATATTTATCAGAGGACCGAGATCAAATGAATATAATAGTAACAAGAAAGATTTAACATGCAAAGTACAATCAAGTATGCAAGATAGGAGATAAGAATGAATTATCTTGTATCGGGAGATTTGGACTAATTCTGGGCTGGGAAACATGTTGAGAAGGCTAGATCTGAACTGTGTAGGATCTTTCTAAGAAACTGAAGTCTAGAACTTCTTTGGATAGAACCGTCTAAAAGGGGACATGACCACCCTAAGCACTAGTGTTCTGGTAGATGCTCTACTTTTTCTCTTTTCAAGGTCTATCAATGTCTTATTCCTTTTGCTTTTTGTCACATCAACTCTGCTATAGTGTTCCTGTGTCACACATAAACATGCCAAACAAACCCTAATTACCTACACAAGGCTTAAAAAAATATTAGATGAAATAAATAATACATATGCTTGATTTGGACTGACCTTAGTGGTCACCCCAATGTGATTGTCACTAAGCACTGCACTATGTTTCAGACTCTATGTAGTTCTGGTGTGTGTGATTGAATTTGTCCCTTGAAGCTAGGTATCCCTTGTTCTATTCACACTAAGATAATGAGCTATAACTACTTTTTCCCCAAGATGAATGTGTGAGATGGAATTCAGAAATGGCCCCTCATATGCAGTGAACAATGCAACAAAAATTGCATTCCTTGAGTATTGCTCTTGTAGATGATAGATAAAAAGTGATAGCTTAATTTCTCAACCTAATAATAGTAAGTCATGTGTATATATGATTTCTTTATTTGAAACTCAACACTTAGTGATACCAAAATCTAACCTAGGTCATGAAATAAAGATAAGAAAATACCCAAAGTGAAGAAATCACAGACAAGTTAGAAAATGAAGTAGATTGGAAAAAATGTCTAGAAGGGACATTAACACCTAGAAAGTAGTGTCCTAAGTGGGTGGTACCATCTTAAAGCAAAAGAAGAAAAAAACAAAGAACAGGAACAAGGATCCATGTGACATGACCAACGGATGTAAATGCAAGTAGTAAGAGGAAAATTCACAATCAAAATTAGTATAGTAAAAGGAATAAGAAAAGGTATCACTAATGTCTAATATTCACAATTGGAAATCATACATATAGAAACATACGAGAGGCGTGATGTAATAGTAATAAGTGCATATTTTTGTGTCTACATTAATATGAATGATTGGATCCGAGGTTTTTATATCCTTTTACATTCATGTACCTATACCTTGACATCAACCATTTTAGCCCTTTATCATGACTTGATCACTAACTTGGATCTTTCCATCCTGATTTCGTAACATGTACTAGAAAATCATAGTGAGATATCTGGAAATGACATCTATACACATACTTTGCAACAATATGATCATAATACGTACACTTTGAGATATATTACACACGTATGTGGTATACTACTTTCCCAACACAACATACTGACTATTTACTCATGCTTCTTTCATGGTACACATTGAGCTTACATGATCACATTTATGCCCAAATTTTATGGCATTAACTTATACATTGATTATTGTCCTCTAGGGGCATACCCCTATCACAAGTTGTCCAAATTATTTGAGATATGGATTTTTAATTCACACTTGCACCTACATTGGGGGAATCTCACTTGTACTCATTCTTTTAAGGCTAATTTTCCACTACACATGATATACATTATGCCTTGGTGGATGCCACTAACTATCTGAAACCATTCTATTCTTCCATTTTAAATCCTTTCTCTTGTAATTTACATGATTAATGGATAAAAACTAATAATAGTATTCTAAGAAAGAAAAAAACCATTCAAATATGTCAAAAATAAAAATATAATACTTGTGCTTAACTTTCTTTGAGTGAAACACATGATCATTTTATGTCATTACCATTGTATCCAACACTCCCTATTTTAAAAAGAAAATGGATCCCCCATTTTTTTGAGTAATAACACTATTGAGTAGAAATATTATTTGAGAATACCAACTCAAATCTGAAAATACATGATCTTGTCTTTAGAGTAAACCCATGAGTATGCTAAAGAAAGTTCATGTTTTACTTGTTTATGATTTAGAAAGTTGCAGAGTATAACTTGTGGTTTAGTTTCAAGTGACTCATTGTTTTCAATCTATAAAAAAGGATTTCACAGGTATGTTATATTATTGATTGTGTGTGTATGAAAATTAGAATAAATATCTAAATATTTTTTCTCTTTTAAAGGATATCATCTCTATTTCAATTGAGTTCCCTCTCCTTGGTTTTTCATTTCTTTGAACATATCAAAATTAATTCTAGAATGAAACTTTGTGGAAGGTTTCAACTTCACCGATTAGATCCACCTGTAACTCATTGACGTTATCACATTCAAGATATTATGGAAATAAGGATTCAAAGGTTTGAGAGTTTTGAGACATCTCAGAGAACTGATGGCTACCCGGTGTTTGTAATTAGCACTCTATAGGAAAGGGAAGCCAAGTGAAATGAAGACTTATGATTGAGGCTTTGTAGATGTTCACAACACGATTAAGGTCATGTGTTGATGATCCATTATGAATATGTTTACATTACCCTAGAAGATCATAAGATCAATGGATTCCACCCATCGATGATCCATATTCACAACTTGAAAGGGAGGAAGTAAAAATTGATGAAAATACTTTTTGAGTGAGGAAAAATTGATTACAACCATGTGTTTGTGATTAGAACTCTACATGAAATGAAGAGATAAAAAGCCAAAGCACAAATATTTATGTTATGTAGCTTAGGATATGATATTATATTATATATAGGTTGATGGATATGCCAACACTTGACACACATACCCCTTAGTTAGTTATATGTTTATAATATATGGGTTCACATAGGAATGAGTTATATTGGGTAATGATCCTTCCTACATTGGGATTATGTATTCCTATATAAAGGAGATGAGTATCATAATGAAGATGTCATATATGAGTTGAGTATTATACTTAGTTAAAGGATACTAGAGGTTCCCCCCTTCAAATTGAAATTCCCATATTGGGAGATCATGGAGTTACTCCATCCTTAAGGAACATTGTATGGTATTTCCCTACCTTAAGGGTATTCTTCCATTTCTTAATATATTGAATATTAGGTCATATTGGACCACAAATATCTCATGTTGTATTGATATTCATTATATTTTTCATATTATTCATTTATTATATGTTAATATCTTATTACTTTCCCAAACACAAAAACATCAATGATTGCCATGTTTATATGATCAACATTTATTTTGAGGTTTTATGGGATACATATTTAAAACATGGATGATATAATGAGTCACCAAATTTAGATTCCATTGTTTTATTGTAATTTAATAATGTGATCATCCACACAAACCAATAATTAAATGAGAAAATACTGAAAAGGATCAGATTAATCTCTAAACGATTAAAAAATCCACCTTTTTTATAAAATCTAGGTGTAAAGAAAGCAAGTAATTTCTCAATTGAATTACAAAGAGTGATTAAGGAGATAAAAATTTCATGGAAGAGCTATATGTGTATGAATGTATACTAGAGGAAGAATAAGAAAAAATCAGATATGGCACAAAACAATGATGAATATACTTTTAGTGAAAAGTAGGAATTTTGAGATACTTTGTTCACAAAAGGTTTATTGGCTCACATTAAGAATAACAATGACCTATTATGGGAGATAAACGATCATGATTTAGTCTATAGAGGGAAGGATCTCTCTAAATAGGATCACATTTACTATGAAGGCATCAAATTTATTAGAGACTATGGACTACACAAGATTACAACTAAGTCAAAGGTTTTTCCATGTGGAGACTTGTTTGGGGATGTTTTTTCTGCATGCACTCTTCAAGAAGGAAAAAACATCTCCAAGGCTACTCAAGAGTTCATTTTTGTGGAATCCAATGATACATTTAACAATATGTATAAAATGGACCCTACCACTATCTCTTATTATTACAATATAGTTAAAGAAGATATGAATGAGAGATATGTGTTTGAAGATTTAAAGAATGAGCAATAGACCCTACTAGAGTCAAACATATGAAAAAATTGCTATTGTCTATTACATAATTTAGTACAAGAGTTAGAGTAGACATGGTGTTATTAAAAATATTGCATAGAGTATACAACGATGAACATGCTAGTTAGGTATGGGTTCCTTTCATAGAGATGATCCTAAAAGAGGAGAAGCTAGATTTTGGATAAATATTAAAGTTTAATTTCAAAATATGTTGGGATCACACAATACTAAGAGGGTGTTATAATATTATTTTTTAATTAGTGGACCTATTTTGTGCTTATCTCAACTTTACAATTCCATTTTCAAATTGGATACCTACTTCCACTTCCTTGGTGCATGTAGTTATCTCAATCTAATCATGGGATTGTCATAAGAGAAATATGTGAAGATTTCTATACCACTATTTACTTGTCCTTTCATAGTGTCATAAGGCCTAGAATTCTTTCTCACACACAAGAATCAATCAAAATCATTAGAGTTTACTTATACTACGGGGATTGTACCATTTCCTGAATGAAAGGATGTTGGAAACCTCCATTCAAACTACAAAAAAAAATTCCTAAAAGACTTGTTGCCATAAAGATAGCTTGGAAATTTTAAAAATGGCATTAGAGGTTGGTGTAAGAAAGTGTCTCAAAGGCCTTACCCTCATCTCAAATTTTATATGTGGAAATATAAATTCAAAACATATCTTGCATTGCAAAAATTTTCTAAGAAATATAGAAAATATGAAGACCTTAATGTGAGTATTTTCAAGAGACAAAATCCTCATAAAATGGCGGTTAAACACTTGCAAAAAATGATATATAGGTACCCAAACCCTTATGTGCATTCCCCTTCAGTAGATGAACATTTCACATGAATCCAAAAAGTGTGGAAGAGGTATTGAAAAAACTTAGAGCTGCATGTATTCTCAAAGATACACATGACGATAAAACTAAAAAATTAACACATCTTGGTTCTCCTGAGAATACATAAGAGGATTTGAAAATAATTATTTTAAGGATAGTTCCTACACTCCCTTCTCCAACTGCAAAGGCTGCAAATACAAAAAAAGACGTTTATGCTTCTACTCAAAGAAGGTCTTCAGGTCACATGACTCTAATGACTTCAATGCCTTTAATTTATACTCTTCCATTTCAAATGCCTATAATTACAGAGGTAAGTGTAACTCCTATTGATGTAGTGATTAATAAAGGAAAGGGTAACCAAGTGGATGTTGATGGTAGTTCATTCAGTGAGATAATTATTGGATCCCTTCCCAAGAATCCAAAGGGTCATGTTTCCATTACCTCTATAGTTGGTTTGGTAATAACTTCTTCCCTTACTTTTGTTTTGATTTGTGAAGATATTTATAATGTGGTTGTTTCCATTCCTTTTCATGATCTTACCATTTCTGTAATTTTTTCTCACACCTCCTCCTTCATCTCCCATTTTCACACCACCAACTGTGTCCACTTCACCCACTTCCACTTCTATCACCCTACCATCTTCACCCTCACTGAGTGTGATCATTTTTTCTGTCACTAGACATATGCCTAAGAGGACCCCTCAATAGGCCATATATATATTGGAAATGATTAATTCTAATGGATTGAACATATTTATGCCTCTTCCTTCACTATTTACTCCCCATTCTAAGTATTTCCTTCCTTTTGTTCCTTTCATTTTTAGGTTTCCCCCTCCTCATGTGCCATTGAAAATTATAGTGAGCCCACATATTGATAGTCTTATTTAGGCTTATACTTCAACCCAAACTATTTTTTCCACAATATCTTCCACCACTATTGCTAATATGATTTCCTATAATACTACAAAAACTATAGAGGCTCCTAAATAAAAAGTGGAGCAATCCAAAATAACAATGGAAACAACAAAAGATGATGAGAATATCCCACGACCTAGTTTACAAACCTCCTAAAGTCACTCTACATTATAAAAAAAGGAGAAGAAGTTACAAAATGTAACTACAAATAAATTGACCCAATAAGGCAGTGAAGATCAATCAAAATAAAGGAGGATGTCATTGGTGTATGGAGAAAGAAAGTAAGAGGAGATAAGCCAAAAATTAACTCATTCAAAATCATGGAAGCCTCTCTCAAAATAGACAAGGGAGTTATGTAAGAAGTTAAGGAAGAGGCTAGTTTAATTAGAGTATGAATTTATACACCCATACTCTTCTCTTTGAGATACAATGGGACCTAAAAGATCTGTTTGTTAATTTTAAAGAATATTAGTTGTCAAGGATTGAGCCAATATTGTTGTAGGGAAGTTGGATGGTCTAAAACAAGAAGTTAATGATACGAGGGTAACGATAGATTTGATTTCTAAAATTGTGAAGAATAATTTAATTCCAAATGCTCCTGTAATTAGTATTGATGATGTGATAAAAATTGATAATAAATTAGCTAAGAATAAAATTTAGTTTTTATAAGCTTCCCCTTACCTTGTAGTTTCAGTCAGGAACTTAGATTTATTTTATAATAATATCATTACTTTATTTGTAGAGGTTGGATTAACTCAATTGATTTTTTTGGAAGTTGGAAAAAGGTGAGGGTGTTCAAAGGACCCACATCATTTTTTACAATGGGCCCAAAAGGCCAAATAAAGCATTACAAAACATAAGTATCACAAAAAAAAATCAAAAAGAGACCAACATTCCAAAAAGAGCAAAAAGGCCCACAAACATGGCTGCATATTTATCATATTTTTAAGAACTTTAACTGCTTCATACACAAAAGTATCGGTAGTCTTTCCAGCAAGAGTGTTAGCAATAGTAATCAAATCCTTAAAACCATTTTGGAGATGAGGCCACGTTCCATATGAGTAAGCCTTCCAATTTTTGATAATAGTAAAAGTTTTTTTGATGTTACCAATGACACTTTGAAGCAACTCAACAATATCAATACTAGAATCCTCCGCAGTGGTAGTATTAACTTGATCCACATTGATGCCCGCAATAGCCAAATGAAACACCACCATATCATCATCCAAGGGGAGTTCAGCGGTGTTCACATTATCAGCTACATTGTCATCTTAAAAGTTCACATTTTACACTTCTGTATAAGAGTTAGAAGGAAAATTTTGGCTAAAGAGATCTGAAGAATTGGGATAGGCATTACTTAAACCAAGGAGGACCTTGGGAATGGTATCCTCACATGTTGGATTGGAAACATCCAAGTCCTCCAATGAATGTAAAGGAGTAAAAGGATGGGGGTTGGGCACCACCACGAAGGGAGAAACCTCCAATCAAAGAGGAGAGGAGTGGGGCAAACGAGCAGGGGGGATGAAGTGGCTTCATGGTGACCCGTGATTTCCACTTCTAGGTCAGACACAGGTAAAGAGTCATAAATAGGTGGAGGGTTGAGATGGCAATGAAGATGGTGAGGCAAAGAGTGGATAGGGGGAGGGGGAGGGGCATGGTGATGCACTGAGCAATCAACAGTTAGAAATTGGGATAAAGTATGGGCATCCACTTCAGTTTTGAAAATAAAATATAGTAAGCCTTGATGGAGTAGGGGACCCTCATTAACACGAGACTTCTTAATTGAAAAATCCAAAGACTGGAAAAGGAAGTTTTCCAAATTCACCTTGAGATAATTACAAAATGGGCTAAAACAAAAAGATGGGGACAAAAACCAAGTTTGTACCTTCCTTCCATCATGAAATAACGCATAAATTTGTCAGCAATGCGATCCTAGGGAGATTTCAATGAGGCTCTTTCATATCCAGATTGGTACTTATGAACACGTTCTTTTCTCTTCACCAGAAAAGCCTCCATTTCTGCTTATAATGGCCTCTTAAAGTAAATATCACCTTCAGTAGGAATTCCTGTCGTAGCAACAATGCTTTCAATAGAAATTTCAAAAATGGTTTTACCCACTTTCACCTTACCCCGCTTCCATGAGGACAAAATGCTTCTTGACATAATAACGGAATGCCCAGACAGTCTCTCCATAAACAACGTAACCCCCTTCTCCTCGAGAAAATTCCACACCTCCACATCCTTCTTCAAATCATCACAATTTACAGGTTCAATTTGCACTAAGGAACCCCCCATTGCTAATAGAGACGAGAAGCTTTGAAAAAAGGCGATGAATAAATGAGAAATAGAGTGGGCCTTAAAATAATGACAATCACCCCCATTGGCACGAGCCAACCAGAATGTAGGAAACTCACAATTATGATTAAAAATCACAATCAAAACATTAAAATTCAAGATCTTAGCTTCCCACGTGAGATGCACATAATTATTATAAAACCCTATTAAAAAAATAATTAATGCTTTCTGCGCTAATGGTGAAAAAGGGATAAGATCGAAAAAAGTTGCCAATTTTTCTTAGGGCGGTCATTGGAAAAGGTTTTGAGAAGAGGTTAAGGGAAATCCCCAATCCAAGTCTTTTTTTTCTTAATAGAAACTCCAACATTAGCTAACAAATTAGCCACTTGATTACCTTCCTTGTATATATATTGATAGTGAACATTGCAAAATTGAGATTGGAGCTGTTTGATATCCACAATAATGCTGCTAATGGTCCAACTAGAGTTACCAATATTGTTTAAAATATTGATCAAGTTAAGGGAGTCACTTTCAAAAATGATTTTTATTCTGGCTGATAACAAGCTCCATGCCTTTAATAATAACAAGGGCTTTAGCTCTATGATTAGTTCCTTTACCTAAATTGATATCCGTGGCTTCTATAGGTTGACCCTGCTCATCTCTAATAGTGTCACATCTGTCAGAATCTCTCGGGTTACCTTTAGCAGTACCATCAGTATTAACTTTAAGCCAACCTAATGGTGGAGGAGAATAACAAATATTAGCTCTTAAAACCACTGAACTAGGGGGCTGGATGGGAATTCAAAGCTTTCGAGACCACTTCATCTTCGTATTGAGAGAGATTTTGTATTTTTCTTGATTCTAGATACAACAATTCAAATTTTCTTGTAGCCCAGCCACCACCAAGTTACAAATTTCATGGGGATTATTGGAATGCTCTTTGAAAATTCATCTGTTTTGTTCTTTCCAAAGATTATAAACAGTATGGGGTAGAAGGAGTTTCCAAGCAAGGTTACCAATTTTGTGGTAGAAAAGGGGAACCCATTGGAAAATAGAATCTAAAATTGAATTGGGGAATACCCAAGATACACCAAAATTTTGAAAAAGCAAATTCTAGACAGAATAAGAATAGATACAATGTAAGAGAAGATGATTAGAGGTTTCAAGAGCTGTAAGACAAAGAACACACATGCTAGGGAGGGTATATCCTCACTGATTGAGGTTTTTTCTTAAAAGGAATGCATCCCTAAAGGCTATCTAAGTGTAGAGTCCAACCTTAGGGATAGCCTGTGGAAGCCCATATATGAGAGAGAGCAATGCCCCCCAAATGGTGGGGAAAAGAGAGATAGGCAACCTTGACTATAAAATTACCAGAAGCTGAGTGGGGCCAAATTCTAGCATCTTCCATATGTGAAGCAAGAAGATATTGTGACATCAACAAGTGCTTAAGTTTTTTAATCCACTGCAACTAAATAATGCTTGCCCCTTCCCAATTAGGAATTAACCAACCACTCATGGAGAGGAATGATCAATATATCCACTAAAGAATTTCCCACATAACCTTTTAAGAATGGATCTTATAGGATACCAAAAAGGGTCAGTATCTAAAGCATGGTCACCAATCCAACAATTAGTCCAAAAATTAATTTGCTTACCGTTACGATGTTTCCACCGAGTACTTGACTGTAACATATTTTTGGAACTTTTGATGGAGTTCTTGATGGCCGATCTATTCGGAAGATCTTCAACAAAAAAATCTCCATTAGGGTGAAGATATTTTTAAATTAACAGCTACGTCCAAGAATCCTTCCCCTTAATAGCTATTTCCCAACCCAGTTTTGCTAACATGGAGGAGTTTATATCAACAATTTGGCGCAAACCCAATCCTCCAAGAGCATTCAGTTTACAAACCACATTCTAGGAGACTAAGTGCATTCTTTTTCTTTCTTTAGCTCCAGACCAAATATATTTTTTGGATTTGTTCAATAGTAGATGCAACCGAGGTAGGCATTTTAAGAAGAGATATGAAATAAATAGGAAGGTTCTGAAGAGTAGCTTTAACTAGTTGTAGCTTACTTGCCTAGCTAAGGAGAACACCCTCCAACCTGCTAGTTTTCTCTTAAATTTGTCAATAACTAGATTCCAGAGTGCCTTAAACTATCTTATTTGAAAGAGAGGGAGGCCCAAATAAGAAGAAGGAAGATCCATGATATTGTAACCAAAAATCACTGCAATCTTTCTTTGTTTGGTAGTAGGAGTGTTGATAAAATCAATATTTCTCTTAATGAAGTTTATAAGTTGCTTAGAAGAAAATTGATAACAATCCAGAATCCTTTTCAAAACCTTTACTTCCAATACCAAAGCTACTCCAAGCAGGAGAGTGTCATCAAAAAATTGGCTATGAGTAGTTGCAGGTATTTTTGATGTAGTAGTAATGCCAACAATTTTTCCCTCTCTTTTGGTAGCTTCGCAGGATATGCTAAGAGAATCCTCCATAAGAATGAAAAGGAAGGGTGAGAGAGGATCCCCTTTCCTAATTCCATAGCTAAAGTGAAGGATCCATGAGGGATACCAGTTATAAGGATGGAAAATTTGGGGGTACAGATGTGTTTTTGAATCCACGTACACCGTTTCACCCCAAAGCCATATTTCTCAAGGATCCTAACTAAGAAGGGAAAACTCAATCTATCAAATGATTTTTGCATATCAAGTTTGATAATCATTTTTTCTTTCTTAGTGAGTGAGGCTGAATGGATAACCTCATGGACAGTAATAACACCACCTTGGATCAACCGACCATTGATAAACCCATTTTACTGCTATGATATTAGTCTTTCCATAAGGGGTTTCAACTTGGATTCTGAAAACTTAGTAATAATCTTATAAGACATGTTAGAAAGGCTTATAGGCTTGAAATTAGAGGCCAACTTATAACCCATAGATTTAGGGGCAAGGGAAACAACGTTTTTGTTCCATTCCCGAAGAAGAATGTCATTTTGTTTAAACTCTAGGATGGATGTATGTAAGTCTAATTCCACAAAGTGCCAATACATTTTAAAAAATGTTAAAGGGAAACCATCGAGGCTCGGTGATTTATCACCCTTCATGTCAAAAACCACTCTCTTGAATTCCTCCACAGAGAAAGGATTAGTGATTTTGGAATTGATATCATCAGAGATTAGAGTGGGGATGTGCTAAAGCATCTCCTGGAAATCCTCTTCACATGGGAGGGAGTCCTCGTGAAAGAGGTGGGTGTAGTAATTAACAAGCTCAGAAGCAATTGCATCATCTTTATTTAAGAAATATCCTTCCATGGTAATAAGCTCCTTGATTTTGTCCCCGCTTTTATGTTTGGTGGTACTAGTGTGGAAACATTTAGTGTTACGATCACCATGTTATAACCATATTTCTCTAGATCTTTGATGCCAATAGACCTCTTCCTCAACAAGAGCATTGTGGAAGTCACTAAGGAGGGAAAGCTCTTGTTGGTGAAGAAGAGGAGATATTCCACTAACTTCAATACTGACAGCAATCGTGACTAATTTCTCAGTAAGTAAATCCTTCCTCCTACAAATATCACCAAAAACTTGCAACTTCTAGATTTTAAGCTCCTTTTTGAAAAAACTAAGCTTCTTTGTAAACCTGTACATTACCGAGCCTTGAATATCAATCTTCCACCAATCAAATATAAGGTTATCTAAATTATGATTTTGAAGCCAAGAAAGCTCTAAGTGGAAAGGAGGATGTTTCATGTTCTTTATCTATGAAGCCGTGAGGAGAAGGGGGCAATGATCAGAAGCAATTTTAGAAAGAACCATTAGATAGAAATCATTGTAGATATCAATCCAATCCATAGAGACTAGAAATCTATCCAGTTTGATTTGTTTATGATTGCTTCCTAGCTTTCAATTAGACCAAGCGTAGGAAGCTCCATGAAGATCAATGTCAAAAAATTCTCCCTGTCTAATACAGTCAGGTAAAACATCTATTCTATTAGTGTTGATACTGGCGCCACCTTATTTCTATGAAAAGTACATGGGAGTATTAAAGTCACCAACTATTATACAAGGAAGGTGTTTGCAGGTATTATGGAAATCCAAAAGCTCCTTCTAAATAACTTCTCTACGATTTTCAAGATTCGGGGCATAAATATTTACAATAACCCATCCCACATTAGAACCAATTGCTTGAAAAAATATTATCAGAAAGTGGGGAGTTTTTAAAACACATTCACCAAAAACAGTCTCTGGGTTCCAAAAAGTGCATAAACCACCCGAATTACCAACAAAGTTTTGTGAGGAAAAGAAGCAATTAGGCCAGAACCTATGGAGCAAGTTGTCCTCTTTCAACTTAGTTTCTTGCAGCATTAGAATATCAAGACAATGTTTGAGTCTAAAGTATTTGAGAATTATCTTTTTCTGAGGGGCATTTAAATCCCTTACATTCCATGAGAATATCTTCATTTCCTTGTCCTATGTTTTCGTCCACACGACATAATAATCACACCCTGTGTACCTTGGGAAATATTTTGAAATGATTCCTCCTTAAGCTTGGCTTGATTGGAGATCCTTCCTTTTCATTTTTTAGGCCCCACATCAAAATTCTACTTGGTACTATTTTTGGTCTTTCTTGTAGTGTTATTTATTAATAGAGAGGTTGAGGAGGAGAAGGGAGTATTCTCTCTTAAAGGATAATAAGGAATAGAAGTGGAGACATCCAAAGAACCAATCGAAGCACTAATAGTCAATTATGGTAGCACACGAAGGGAAGGGGAAGAGGGGGAAGAAGAGGTGATAGGAGAATGACCAAAGAGAGGGAAGGTAAGAGGAATATCTAGGGAAGGAGAAGAGGATGATGATAGAGGAAGAAGGGGAGGGACAACTGACAGAGACTAGAGGGGGGTGGAAATAAGTAGAGCCGATGGAAATAGGAGGGAGATGGGAAGAGATAAAGCCAATGAGGGCTCCAACAGAGGAGGAAAAAAGATGGGGGGAAGGGTAGTAGAAGAAACAAGGATCTCACCCTTTTCAAGAAGAACATAAAAAGGATTGAAGGTGCTGATTTCCATAGTGAGTTTGGGTACAAACTTTCTTTTATTCTTTAGGGTGAAAATTTTCTCTTTAGCTTTTGGTTCTGGCTTGGAAGGAAAAGCTTGAGCAAGATGGACAATGATTTTATAAAAGGTACAAACCCGAGGAATATATTCATAGTCTATGGGCTGAACCCAAGTACCAAGATCAGAGTGAAGTTCAATGGAAGATGGTAAAGGAGAGCTGATATCAGTGTTAACACAAAATCTAACATGAATAAATCTGGTGCCAGCTTAGTTGCTTGATCAATAGCTATGAGGGAGTTAATGAAGAGTGTAATACCTTTAATGACATCTGAATGCCAAAAATCCAATGGGATCTCAGGGAGGAAAACCCAGATCAGGGCGTGGGTCATGGTTTCCATCTTATCATTGAACCTGAGAGTCCAACATCGCAGATAAAAGCCTCTCCTTCAAAAAAAATAGGCCCCTCCCAAAAATGTTCTCACAAAATCTTCCTTATGGGAGAAAATAAAGAGCATAAATCCATTTGAAAGGGCACCGATATCAACCAGACCATAGGGAGTCCATTTAATACGTACCCATTTTCGAATCTCCTCCAAAGGTAGCCTGGGTCCCATTATTTTATTGATCAGTGACAACTCCCTTGAAGCTTGCATAACTTTAGTAATCGAGGAGGGGATTTGTAAAGACAATATCCCATCAACTCCTTATGGAAGCAACTTCCCAAGTGAGGGGGATTTCAAAGATCCTGATGCCACATATTTCCAAGATCCAGACGAGACAACAATAGAGGTTTCAACGAGGTCAGGAGGAGGGTCATGGGATGGACTATTCAGATTCGACATAGTAGTAGAAACCAGTTACAACAAAAAATTCAAAAAACTTAGAGCAATAACTCTCAACAAGGAACTTGAGGAACTTCAAAAAAATTTAAACTTTGGATGGTAAATGATTTTATTATACCAAAGCTATGAAATGGAGTGGTGGAGGAGCAATTTATCTATGTGGGACATGAGGGTGGGCTTGGGTCCTTAATATCTGCCAAGCGATACGCATTAAGAATGCCCCACTATGTTACACTTGGTCCATATGGAGAAGCTTGACCCCTACCTCAAGGTTCCCCATGGCCACTTATTGAAAGCATCCAATGAACTCAATGGGAATGGAACTTGGGTTGATGATTAAAAACTACTTATAACTCACCGATAGCCCAAGACCTTGAGTTTGGATTAACTTAGTTGATTGATGTAGTGGGGCATGGTCATTTAGTGGAACAATTTGATGTATTATTACTTTAATTTATGGCTTCATTTGGTCAACAATTGGAAAATATGAGTAAGTCAAGAAATACAAAGGTGTATGATTTCATGCTAAAAATTCATCAAAGCTTGAGAAAGATAAAAAAATATCAATCTATTTTAAGAGGGAATGTTGTTAGACTTTGTGAGGACCATAGAAAAAATTGAGGAACCATGCAATCCATTGATCATAACCACTGCCGTTGTGGATGAAAATTATCAATTTTTTAAATCAACAAAATACTATGGAAAACAAGTGGTTTTACGAGTTTCTAATAGGTCATGCATGATCAAACTCAATCTCCATCATATATTTTAGGGACTTTATTATTCATGCATTGTGATATTTCTAGTCATGATCAGTTAGACTTTTGTTGGTTATTCTATAAAATTCAAAGAGCTCTAATTTTTAAGCAAATTAATGTAATTAAGGGAACATGTTACTATTATCCAAAATAAGCACATGCTTATTTTTGGCTAACTCCTCCTCCTTTTCCTTTGCTGGTACTTAAAATAATTTTTTTGCACACTTCAGGGACTCAAAATTTTCTGGGTATGATTTCATCAGATAGAGAATTTTCTCACCTTTCCAGAAAGGTAAAGAAGTCCTCTTAAGTCCTTATATTTTTTGAGTTATGGCTCGGCAGAGTTTGGAGGGAAAATTTTCCCTGGGCCGGCTCGCGGAGGTAAGGAGGAAAATTTGCTAGGGAATTTTGGGGTGGCAGAGTGGATTTGGAAAATTTTCCAAGGAAATTGGCAGGTTGGTGGGGACAGGGAGATAAATTTTGCACTTAGCCCTTTTGGGGTTGAAAGGTACAAAGGAAATATTTGGCCCGTAGGCTCGACAAAGGGAGGAAGCGCACTTGCGGGGCCAGGGAGAAAATTTTAGCGCTTAGCTTTTGGGGCGAAAAACTCAAAGTCAAAATTTAGCCTGCACACCTACGAAGGAGAAGAGAAAGATTTGGGCAACGCCTCTACGCCAATCAGAGGCCAACACGTGTCATTTTTATGTCACATCATCAGCACATCGACAAGGCATCGAGAGGCCTTGGAAAAGTTTGCACTTTTTCCCCGAAAGGGTGAAATGTTGTTTTGAGCCCGCAGATGAATTAGAATTTGACATGTGTCATGTAGACCTGAGGGGCCACAGAGATTTTTGGGAAATTTTTCCAAAAGGGAAAAATTTAAAGTTTGACCCCGCCGACCTTAGTTTTGACTCTGTTTTTACCAGTTTTTCCCTAAATCTTCAGAGGGCCATATCTTTCAAACCAGAGCTTAGATTTTTGCAATTTTTGTGTCATTAGAAAGCTATTGAAATTATCTACATGATGAACACCTCAATTTTGAGTTTTGGGAAAATTTGGAGGGAGAAAATTGAAGAAACGTGTTTGGAGTGGGAAAAATGTAGAAATGACATTCAACTACCAGATTTCAATGTGGTATGGTACCCATTCTTCTCCAGCATGGTAAAAAACATTGGGAAATGGGATTGTAGAGGTTCCCTTACCATTTTAATGAATTGTATAGATTGGTGGGTGTAAAAACTGGATTTCCCACATTTCTCTCTTCTCTGTTATATTTTTTTCATCGATTAAAAGCCAGTTTTTGCTCATTTTGTAATGGTTGGATGTTCTTGCTTCTACAAGCTCTTCTTTTCTCCTTGGTAGGAAGATTTGAAGGATTTTCAGACCTCCCATGGAGATTGTAACTTGTTTTTTGCCTCTTTACTATTGTAACGTATTGTATCAAATCTTGGAAATGATAATATATGTTCTGTGATCGATTTTCAATCCTCTCATGCAGTTATCATTGTCTTCTGATGCTTCATTGCATTCTAATAATCTGTGCATGTTTTGGTACTATAATCTTCATGATCTATGTCTAATTTGTAAAGCAAGGAGTTCAACACTCCTTTGGTGTATCACCATTTGTTTTTTTGCTTAGTTTTGTTTCCATTTCCATGTTTTTCTCTCAACCCTGTCTCCTTGGTAGTTTTAGAGTAGGATTTTGAATCAGAACCTCTACAAAAATTTCATGCATACACCTAAACAAAGGAGTAGGAACCAACCTCAATTTGGAGAGTTTTCTCACCTTGCAAGGTCCCACACCTTGGAGAAAACTCAATGTTGTGCAATCACACTAAATGACCCAATTCTGGACTGCAGATCTAAAGGTCATTTTGGGGGTGCTGTAGATTTACACTAATAGTTTTGGCACACCCGATGGGACCTAAGAGGTCTTCCACTTCATTTTTTGCAGGTTGATGTGTTCCTGTGAAAATTTCAGCCTTTAGAGGCACTTTCAAACACATCTGGTGACTCCATCTGATCAACAACCCATCTCTGAAGTTGCAGACCTTCTTTCCATTCATTTCCATTCATTTTCCATTTCATTTTTCCCTCCATATCTTTCATTCCTCTTTCATTCCATGAAGTTGTGCAATCATGACTTCATTTCCCTCATGGAATTTGCATTTACAACAACAACAATGTTTCCCACCTCCAACATGTTCTCCAAATCCTCTAGATCAACATTTTGAGCAGATTCAAGATCAACATGCATACCCATATGAGCAACAATTCCAAAATTAGTTTGGCTATGGATCTTTCCAAGAGTAGGGGTATGCATACAATGAAGAAAATCAAATGCAAGATGTAAATTCTTTGGAGAAAATCCAAAAAATGGAGATTTTCATGGTTCAGTCAAGAGTCATAACACAAATGAAGGCATTTCAGATTGGTTTCAGAGCACCCTGTCCATGGGGAGGCCCTTTTCCAAGACATTACAACCCTCAGGAGAAGTTGGACTTCATGGTTGAAATGTTGCCCCAACTTGCACAATGGACTGTGGAGATAGAAGCATATGAGAAAAGTCTGAATCAACCTTGTCAATGGGTAAGTCATTCAACAACTCCTTGTCTTTCTTTTTCACCCTCTCAAGATTTACCATTTTAGCAAGGTCAAGAGTGAAGCCCCTCAGTTACTACTCCAAGTGTTAGTTTCATCCCTCCATCCCCTAGTCTTCCACCTCACCTCAGTTTCTCTGCCCTTTTCCCTTTCAAATCCAATTCCCCTCTACAAGAGCCAAAAGAAATGCTTTCCCCACCCACCACTCTTCTTGCCTTCCCAAGTCCATGTTGGGAAGAAAACAATGAAAAAATAGCCAAGGAGAACATCAAATAGAGGAGCCTAATAGAGAAGAAATGATAGAAAATCTAAAGAGTTGGGCTGCTAAATTTGAGTTTTCAAAAATCCCCTTGATGGTGAAGCCAAAAGAGGAAGTTGGAGTTGAAGAAACAATGGTGGTTGAGGCTGAGTTTGTAGTAGAAGAAGAACAAGAACAAGAGGAAAATAATCAGCAGTTTGTTGGTGATGAGTTGGGTGTCCATGTTGGCACTTTTCCTAAAGAAAATGTTGATCCAATTTGCACTGCAAAATCAGTCATTATGGAGGAAGAAAAACCAGCTCAAAATACCACTTTTGCAGAGAAAATGGATGAGATCAAGTCAATTTTTACAATAGCAGAAGAAGGAAGCATTATTGATACATTTTTGCTTTCGTTTGAAGGGGATGATTTAATCGATGAAGCCATTATGGAGGTGAACAAAACAGGTCCAAATTGTGAGCAAGAGGCACAAGAGTTTTCATGTTTCTCTCCCACTTCATATCAACAAAAATCTGATTTTTTGGATGAGTTTGAGCTGCCAAGTTTCATGTTTGAGAATGAAGATAAACATGGTGAAAGAAATGCAGATTTGAAGGTCACCATGCAAGAGGAAGATGAACTTTGTTGCAGCGGGACAGTGAAGAGTTTTATTGTTTATCAGACTTAGAAGAATGTCTTGGATGAGGATCCAGCTGAAATTACAACATTTTCTTCTTCACCATTTTTTCTCCAACATCAAGAGCCTGCTGCCACAAAGGAGAACATTGAAAAACAACAGCCTGTGTTTTGTGACAGCCTTTTGGAACCAAGTTTGGAAGATTTAAATCTTCCATGTATTCATGGGAAAAGGAAGGGGAAGAGCAAGAGATTTTCATCACTTCTTCCACACCATCCACCCAAGAGGGTCCACAAGAAGACTCCATTTTTGGAGTTGAATTTCAGAGCTATGGGCACATCTAAAGGATCAGACTGTGCCCAATCAAGTACTTGGCTTCATTAGAGCCAAGGGAGAAGCCAAAACTAGTCATTCTTACTCTAGGGCATGAGGATGAGCATCAAAGTACCAAGGGTCATCATCAAAACCTCCAGGAGTCTAATGCCAGTCAAATTGAGGAGGTAATTCCCATTAATGTTGATACCTTGATGATTTAGGTGGAGGACAGGTTTAGAGTTAGTTTTTCACTCACACATGTAGCTATATTCAATATCAAATCATTTACATGGCTACCACTCTTGAGAAAGGGAAGCTACTTCTCCCAACCAGTTGCAGGGTTTGTTTAGCTTACCTTTGTTCTTGGTTAGAGTAGTGTACATAGGTTTGTTTTCAGTAGAATAAGTTCTTGTGCACACTCTACATATCCCACTTGGGGTATGTATGATTTTCATGTTTGTACATAGTTTTTGTGGTGCTGGTTTTTTCTCTTGCATAGTGCATTGTCTTGGCATTTGGTGAAGATCTGTTCAGTTTTAGTGGGTTTCCAAGTAGAGGGATCAGTTTCAGTTTGCATAGGCTATCTATCATGACTCCATGCCCAATGGATGCTTCAAGGTAGCTGGTATTTTCATCTAGTAGGCATATGACCCCTTTGAGTCACCAAAAGTGTTATCCAAAATAAGCCCATGCTTATTTTTGGCTAACTCCTCCTCCTTTTCCTTTGTTGGTACTTAAAATGAATTTTTTGCACACTTCAGGGACTCAAAAATTTCTAGGGTATGATTTCATCAGATAGATAATTTTCTCACCTTTCCAGAAAGGTAAAGAAGTCCTCCTAACTCCTTGTTTTTTGAGTTATGGCTTGGTGGATTTTGGAGGGAAAATTTTCCTTGGGCGGGCCCATGGAGGTAAGGAGGAAAATTTTCCAGGGAATTTTGGGGTGGCGGAGTAGATTTGGAAAATTTTCCAAGGAAATTGGTGGGTTGGCAAGGATAGGGAGATAAATTTTACACTTAGCCCTTTTGGGGTTAAAAGGCATAAAGGAAATATTTGGCCCGCGGGCTTGACAAGGGGAGGAAGTGCACTTGTCATGGCTAGGGAGAAAATTTTGGCTCTTAGCTTTTGGGGTGAAATTTTCAAAGTTAAAATTTGGCCCGCGCACCCATGAAGGAGAAGAGAAAGATTTGGGCAACACCTCGATGCCAATTAGAGGCCAACATGTGTCATTTTTATGACACATCATCAGTGCATCGGCAGGGTGTCAGGAGGCCTTGGAAAAGTTTGCACTTTTTCCCCGAAAGGGTTAAATGTTGTTTTGAGCCCGCAGATGAATTAGAATTCAACATGTGTCATGCAGACTTGAGGGGCTATGGAGATTTTTGGGAAATTTTTCCAAAAGGGAAAAATTTACAGTTTGACCCTGCCAACCCCAATTTTGACTCTATTTTTTACAAGTTTTGCCCTAAATCTTCAGAGGGCCATATCTTTCAAACCAGAGCTCATATTTTCACAATTTTTGTGTCATTGGAAAGCTATTGAAATTATCTACATGATGAACACCTCAATTTTGAGTTTTGGGAAAAGTTGGAGGGAGAAAATTTAAGAAACGTGTCTGGCACAGGGAAAAATGCATAAAATGACATCCAACTACTAGATTTTAATGTGGTATGGTACCCATTCTTCTCCAGCATGGTCGAAAACATTGGGAAATGAGATTGTAGAGGTGCTCTTGCCATTTTAATGGATGTTGTTAGTTGGTGGGTGCAAAAAATGGATTTCCTATGTTTCTCTCTCCTCTGTTCTATTTTTTTCATTGATTAAAAGCCAGTTTTGGCTCATTTTGTAATGGTTGGATGTTCTTGCTTCTTGCAAGCTCTTCCTTTCTCCTTGGTAGGTGGATTTGAAGGAGTTTTAGACCTCCCATGGAGATTGTAACTTGTTTTTTTCCTCTTTGCTATTGCAATGTATTGTATCAAATCTTGGAAATGATAATGTATGTTTTGTGATCGATTTTCAGTCCTCTCATGCATTTATCATTGTCTTCTGATCCATCATTGCATTCTAATAATTTGTGCATGTTTTGGTGCTGCGATCTTCATGATCTATGTCTAATTTTTAAAGCAAGGAGTTCAACACTCCTTTGGTGTATCACCGTTTGTTATTTTGCTTAGTTTTGTTTCCATTTCCATGTTTTTCTCTCAACCCTGTCTCCTTGGTAGTTTTAGAGTAGGATTTTGAATCAGAACCTCTACAAAAATTACATGCATACACCTAAACAAAGGAGTAGGAACTAACCTCAATCTGGAGAGTTTTCTCACCTTGCAAGGTCCCACACCTTGGAGAAAACTCAATGTTGTGCAATCACACTAAATGACCCAATTCTGGGCTGCAGATCTGAAGTTCATTTTGGGGGTGCTGTGAATTTACACTAATAGTTCCCACAATAGTTTTTCTTAAATTTAGTTTTAATTTTAGTTTTCTTTCTTTACTTATTAGAATATATTTCTTTTTTTAAATCTCTAAGGCAAGTAAATTATGTGGTTGCATCTCATATCTATATATACATTCAATTCTTAGAGTAAAAAAGTCTTTCCACATTGAATTCAATACAAAGAAGAAATTTTTGAGCTTTACATGGCTATTTTGAGTTAGTTATTTTCATATGTTGATTCATGTATTGATGCCTAGCCAATAAATCTATTTTAATTATTAAGTAGAGTTTTCACTTTTGATTTTAGTTGAATTTATACAATAATATATTGAGCATAGCTAGTCTCGTTTTCATGAGATACCATTTCTCACACTTATTTCCTTAGATGCGATTTATAATATTAGATAATTAAGTTACTTAGAGAGATATTAACACATGAATGTTGTAACACCCATGTCATACTTCAAAAAAATAAGGGATTTTTTAATTTATTTTATAAACCTTTAATTACCTTTTATTCCTTCAATGATTTTCAGCATGTAGCAAAATAAACCCAACATGGTAATAAGTTTACAAAATTCCTTAATTCCTTTTGTGTTGTAATGAATAACATTATTACTTAGCTCAAAATGAGTAATCCAACATTAATAACATTTTAGAATCCATCTTGACAACATAAAATAATATTTTGTAACTACAAAGGGTTCTAGATCCTTCTTGACCCCCCTTTAATGCTTCATATGAGCCAACATACATTTTATACCTTTGGTTAAACCTTTTTATAGGCTAAGAGAACCTGCACATCTTCTTAGTGTCAACTAGAAAGTCACAGAGGTAACCTCCATCCGACTCCAAACACTACTAGCAAAAAGACATGGTAAACAAACAATGTAATTAGTCATTTGCACTACTACGACCATAGTTATTTGGCATTGCGTTAGCAAACCAACTTCAAGACTGCACACTATCCTAAAAAACTTGTCTTCCCTTCACCACACAACCATCTCAACATATTTATCAAAATTATTTTCCATTGATTTAAATATTAAGTTTACAGTTAACCGTTTTAGTTATTTGTTTATAATAAGTAATTAAATTTAGTTATGAAGCTGCAGGGATCATGGCTCGATATTTAAGTCACATGAATCCTGTTAGTACCACCTTAAGATCCCTACAAGAAAGGTTACACTCACATAATGAATTATGTCATTACATGTTGGTTACCCTCCCCATAGCCATCCCAAGATGAAACAGAAAAGGTTCATATGACACGAATGTCGTTTCATGATGCCTACCCTTCCTTTACAATTCGTTATGCTTTCATCATAAAGAAAGGTTATACTGAGTTGCATTATGATTTCCAATTCATGATAGAGGTGTATAATAACTCATCGAGTCACCAATTAATGTAAGTACCTCATACTGCATGTCGTAAGACAATCTATATCATCCTATGATAGGCTCAATTGAGCATAAGAATAAAATAATTCATAAGATAAGATAAATAATGCCTAGGATAATTTGTAGTCTTTTAATCATTTTTGTATATTAAGATTAATTCGGTACATATGTAATTTTCTTATGGTTATAATGTACCTTCGTACTTTGTTCCATGTCGTTGTAATTGTTTTTCCCACTAGGGTATAGTTGAAACAAAAATGTTATTTAAAATGAATATATTTTATCATAAACATGTATGTTATTGCTGTTAAAAGAAAACATTATGTTTCTCATTGTCATTAACTTATAACTAATAACCATCATATTCGTGTATTTATTTTTACAACTACAGTATTGTAATAATTTGTTTCATTTAACTCTTTTCATCACTGAATTAAATGTTTCCAACATAATCATTAAATCATAATGACATCATTAAGCATATATGTTAACACATTATAACTTTAATTATAATAAACACTTAGCTTTAAACAAAGGTACATGCATATCTCATTTTACAATCATAATGATCCACAAAGTAGTCATTAATTTCATAATTAATAACAAAAATACATACTCATGAAGTGATTATTAAAGATAATCATTTAATACATTAGGCCCAATTTCCTTATACAATATGCAAAATGATACATTTGCTTTTAATCCAAGTACAAACATAACCATTACATTCATCGAAACGAAACAATACTAATCAATGCATGACGAGTCAATCATTATCCAATCCTTTAATTACTTCGTAATAACTACTCTATCTTGCATTTGATGAAAGATAAAATAGTTTGCATGGTCAGTTCATTGAACTGACTTGAATTATCAACTTAAACCATGTTGCATTATCATAAAATAAAGAGTATAAATTTGTTATTTATCCTCTAACATACTTAATACTTTATTCAATAAGTATCATAATGCTAAAAAAGTCACAAAGTAACCTTTACTGTCAAACAATTATGGACAACTGATTTAAAATCAAATTGACTAATACAAATCATACAAGCCATATTAAGTAACATTAAATAATGAAGTGATTCAATTTTATAACTAAAATCAATTTCTATTTTATTGTAAATTGAAATGTTTAGTCATTATTACAAAAAGAACAATTATAAGGTTCCTATAATTACATTCTCATGAATATGGGAATATATTAAATCATCAACAAAATTAAACACAAAGATTCCTATAACACGTAACTACAACTCAATTTAATATTAGGTTGAGTACAACAACCTAACTCTGTAGTTCCCTATGCCTAAAATAAACCTACTATAGCAACACCCACCCGTATATTATTTGGGAGTACATGTAACTATGAAGAAATTTGATAATAGTCCCTTAAGGGTTCAATAACACAAACCTATTTATTGCTAAAACCCAATGAACAATAATACCAATAAAAATGTTTGAATCTTACAAGATTCAATATTCAACAAGTCACCACCAACAAGTTATACAAACCTTCCTGGCTAAGAATTACTTTCATCCAATTAGAAAAAACTAAATTAGATTACTTAATATTAAGTTTGGCGAGTTCAAAGGAAATCTACACTACATAATCCAATGGGTTAAATAAAATACTCTAGAAAAGGATTATTCATCCTTAAAACACCGTCGATTATCCAATAAGGGTATTTTAAGCTAAAATAAGCTCTAATTAGCTCGAATGAGATATCAAATTTATTTGGTTTAACTTGGAAAATTCAGGTAAAATGTACAAGGTTCGTCGAGTCGACTTAAAAAAGGACAAACATTAAGAAAAAATACCTCTAGTATTCATTTAAACATATCAACTAGACCCATTTTGGCATCAAAAGTCTCACCATAGATAAATTATTAATTTCAGGTATAAACATTTTATAATCTCCTTACATTAATAAAACATAGACAACATCATAACTTCCTATAAGTATATCTTAATTGTTAATAACCAAAAAAGGTACAAGGTTGAAAAATAATTCCCAAAGATACATTCATGAAAAGTCAGTCATCAATGGATAGATCCTAAATAAGACATTTTCCGCAGTCACAAGTTCGAGCAAGGGAGAATTAAATTTTCATTACCTAATATATATCATCTAGGTTGCAATCAAAATAAACACATAAATTAGAAGGTGAATCCTTGTATGCATTTGAAAAGAGATGTCTATTTTTATCTTGAAATGACAACATACAAACACTGAACACGCAGTTCCTACCCAAATCTATTTGACCCTTGGAGATCAAAAACATAATATTGAAAAAACAAAAGTACTCCCGTACAAGACACTCTTCATATTTCATGGTTTAAAAACTCACATAATTCCCAAATTTACAAGAAGATAAATAAACCCAATTTATATGATATATTATAGGATAAAACAACAAACAAATTAGAATAACTCATGCTTATTAGCTAGTAAAATATTTGTTTTTTTCCTCTGTTTCTCCTTGCAAGCTCGGCAACCAAGTTGAATAACAAAACTCAAGAAATTCAAACCCCCAAAAGTCCCAAATCTTTCTCAGATTTACAAGTACATTACATTCCCTTAAAGCCCAAAACAAAAGCATCTATATTCAGTAAAAAATACCCATACAAATTCCCTTTACAAATAGCTTCTAGTTCATTCATGCGCAAATTTCAAAAAGGGAGCTTGAAGGATAAAAATGAAACCTATTTCATGCACTTAGCTTCTCCAGGAAGTTTGGCTATTTTTGAGAAAAACAAACCCACAATAAATGCATTATTTTTAGTAGTGCTAGTTCACAACATGGCTTGGCTTATCCACTATTTTTCCTCCACTTGAATGAGGGTGGAAGGTTGTTTTAAAATTAAACAATCAAAATTATCCCTTATCTACATGTATGGTGTTGAAATGATCAATCGAAGACATAAAATTAAACAATCAATTTCCTTGAATGCATGGTGTGGTCAATCGATCAAATTAATTTAAATAAAACATTCTCTAAGCTTATGATATGATCAAAAATCTCAAAACAAACAAATCACATTAATTTAAATTGTATGATGTGGTCTACTAACTAATTAATCATAATGTCATGTAATATGATCAAAGACCATGCTCATTAAAAACTTTGTAATGCCATCACCTTATGGTCTAAGACCATTTAAACACATAACTTTACTTCCATTCTGCCTAACCGTTCCATGGTGAAGACCATCAACCATAATTCAATTTTAGGGGCTTAGATGAAAAATATTTATAAATTTTTTACCAATTTTCTCATGATTCATGACGAATTGAGAAAACAAAACACATTACCTTATCAAATTAATATTTCCAATTGCTATAGTACGTGACTAGTTTTGATGTTATTAACACATTAAATGCAAGACACGCAATCAAAATAATACGTTTACCTTATCGTAGAACATAAACATTACTTGTATTGTAATGAAGACTCGTACTGTATTACGGTCCTTGACCGCTAAGGTCAAACACTAATATGGTTAGTCATGTCATTGAAAATTTATGAATTAATCCCCAACACAGAATAATGTAAATATAACCATGTAATAGATTTACCAAATAACAAATCATTACCTTCAGCAAGACAGATAAAACAAAATCACATAAATAGGTACATCAACGAAATAACTTACCAATGTTACAAAATCATCACACACAATAGGGTAAGGTAAATTCATACAACCCGGTACAAAAAAATAAGTTATAAATAGTAATTACTCCACGAATGTATGATGACGAGCATTGTTTTGAGGTTGGGCATGTAACTATGTGTACGTATATATATCCTTTTCTGGATACATGTACGTATGTATAACTGCAAGCTCAACTATACAATAGTGCTAATCCCCTTGCATTCATATTTCACTTCATATATTACTACTTATTCTTATGACAAAATAGAATGAAAATGAGGGATGTGATAAATGTGTTGCCAAAATTCAACCTTGTAGAATTTATTGGCACCCATGTGATTAAAACTCATTAAAATTGCTCGCCTTCTTCTATTTTGTATGCATACAAGCCAAATCAAAAGGAACATAGAAGATTCATTTAATTTTAAATGGATTTTTCCCTTAAAAAATTCATTTGAAATTCAAATCCTTTGGTTTCTCATTGAAGTAGGCTCGTCAACTTTAAATTTGTAAAATAGTGTTACATACCATTGAATCAAATCTCCTTATTTGGAAAATATTTTGGACTTAGTAACTTTTCATTGTTTTTCGGTGCATATGATGGATGATTGACATGTGGAAATAATAAAATTTATCACATTTTAAAAATTTTAAACTTGTATCAAGTTTATTGTTTTTAGCACCTTTGATGGATGACCGATAAGTGACATGAAGTAAATGTGGAGGAAATTGATATACAAGACTGTCTCAAACTTAATTTTGGTCTCCAAACCCTATAGAGCACTGATGACCAACAAGTGGCATGGATTACACATGGATGAAAGTAACATACAAAATTATCTCAAGCTTAAGTTTGGTTTCCAAGCCCTTACAGAGTACCAATAAGCGACAAGTGGAAGTCATTGTTACATTGGATCATCTCAAGCCTTAGCCTCTCACCTCCAAAATTTTTAGAGCATTGATGGAGGATGCATGAAAGTTGTGGATAAATGGAAGAGATTGGTGCTCTAAATTATCTCAAATATTTTCCCTCTACTTCCTCTCCTTTCCAAATGTTGAGACATTGATGGGTGGCACATGGCAGAAATTGGTGAGGTCTCAAATTCACTATAGTTTCTATCCACCATTTTAAATTTGATGGTTTCATAGGGAAATTGAAGCACATGAACACCAGTTGGGACAAAACAATAGAAAAAAATTTGTTTTTTCAATGATACATTTTAATAAAGAGCTCTAATTAACAAGTAGTTGGTACCGTTGGAAAGTTAATTCAGAGGGATTTGCAATGATTTTGGTTTTGAGAAAAATGGATAATGGATTTTTGAGAAACTTATGATATATTTTTAAGGTATTTGTCGGTAAAAAAATCAAATCAAATGGTTCTCCAAAATCACTCACATAGGCTTCTAAGTGTTTTTATTCTCTTGTGAAGATGCTTTTAAGTTTTATATTCCCCTCATAGCCCCACCCAAACACAAGTGAAGGAGTTAAAACAAGAAATGGATCAAAAAATGAGATTTCATATTAGCCCTAAGGGTGAAATCATTGTCATTTAACACATGGTAGTTTCATATTCACTCATTGTCTTAATCCCATGGGTTTTCCTTGATGCTTTCTAATAGATCAATTTAAAAACAAAATATCTACTTGTTTCCTGTAAATGAAGGCATCAAATAAAAGAGTTGGATTTTCTTACAAACTTACTAAATTTTTGTAGATAAGATTTGTTTCAAGACATCCCAAAACTATGATTAATTGATAATGGACAATATTCCAGTAAAAATCTTAAAAATATGTACAAGTGGGTTTGAATGCATCTCATATGAACCCTTTGATCTATGTAGAAGGGATAAGAATGAAAAAAGAGATATTATCTAAGCATATTCTCTATCCTATTATCCCCTTCTCTCTTCTCTATTCCCTATTCTATATAGGTCCTAACACTCTTATAAAGACGGATCCTATTTCTTGAATGAAAGTATACTCTTCTCTTTTGAGTTTCGAGCTTATGAGTGCCTCTGAAATATATTATTTGGCTTTGTATATGCATAAAATCCTTGGATTATGTTGATAACATATTGTTTATTTTCTATCTCTTAATACATCTATGATTATGGCTCATATCTTCCCTTTGTCTTTGTGTTAATTATCCCTTAACTCTTTGTTACTTTCATGGTTGATTATGTGTAAAATTTATAAGTTTTTATTCATTGTGTGTCTTATAAAGGATGAGAGTAAGAGTTAAATTTATATTCTAGTATCATGTAGTTCATATCTATACTTTAGACCTATATTTTGTTCTCTTTCTTGCTAACTCATATAGGGAGGGTGATCTAATTTTTTCTTAATGCATTACCATGTTTTTTCCCCATGCTTTTTCATCCTTTTTCTCCTACAACTTGTAGATTAAAGTAGAGTAATGATAACATATGTAGGTTAGATAAAAAATCTATCTTTCTCTCGAGGTATACCTTAAGGATCTAGGTTCACACACCTTAGATACATTATTGTTGTTGTTGTTAAGACACTAAGCTCTCAATTGGTGATTTACGAGTGCATATATCAACAAACCAACAATTTCTGGCACACCAGGTAGAACCTATGTGTGTTTATGTTGAAATATTTGCAATATTTTTAGAAACAAGGATGCATTTTTTTCTAATTTACAATTAAGTTTTTGTGTTCTTAGCTGACTTGGTTTCTGAACCATGTTTCAAGAACCCAATGAATCCATTGATTCAAGGATCCATTTCTCTCATTTTCAGACCATTTCCATCTATTCCATTCCTCAATATCATGAGGTTATACTTACATGGATCTTAATAGAGATCTTTCCTCCCCTATTTAGAACTCTAAGCCTCTCCATTTGCAAAAATGGGATGATATTCCCGAAACAACCATAAAAAATTACCCCTCTTTTATGAAAATTATGTTATATGAATTTTTGAACATATATAAGATATATCCAATAATTGTGCCATATATAGTATCATAGAAGAGAATATATTCCTCATATTACTTGCCTCTTATTTAATAATAAAAAATCAGGATTGGTATAAAAGCTTGGCTACACATTCAATTTCCATATGAGACTAATTAGGAGAAAAATTGGAGAAGAAATTTAAGGAGAATACACACATATTCTCTTTTGGAACACCTCAACACCATATAAAGATCCTTAGTTGAGTATGTTTTAGAATTCAACATCAAATTCAAAAGGAATTTGGAAATAATTCCTTAAGAATAAAAACCCCAATTAGGTATGAGATTCTTGTTTTATTTAAGAGCCTTTGATCTTTATCCTATTATTATGATTTAGTCCCTTAGTGGAAATGATCTTCCTTGTGCATATGATTTTACTATCTAAGTTGAGAAGATCCTTATTTAGGTTGGTAACAGGAAACCCATCCCTATTTCTCCCCTCCTTCCCCCACATTGTAACTTACCTCTAGCTCTCCATGTAATTTTGAGACCCCTCCCAATCCAACTCAGTTACAAGAGGCCCATGTTATTCCCAATACTCCATTTTCTTCCCAATAAGCTCCTTCTATCCCAATCATACCATATCTTGAGTAAAATTACTTCCCACCTCCACCTAAATCATTACCTAGATCCCAAAAGTTTTATTATGAAGCCTTAAAAGGCTATGGTATTTCATAGGATGTTCCTATCTATTATCCAACAATATTCAAGCCTAGTTACCCAACCATGATGGTGGATAGAGGTGTTTTTCAATTATTATAAGGCAGAACACAACCTTGATTAAGAAAAAAATGGATAAATAGATGCCTAAACCTGATTGCGATGTAGCAGTAAATGAATAAGCAATTAAGTACAAATAGACCCAAGTAAATTAAGCTAGAAATTCTGAAACCGTAGTTACAAAGAGGAGATAGGATGAATTGTTTGTTTCGTAATTAATCTTGGACTATGCCAAAGTGAAATGGTGATGAGAAAAGAGGGATACATATTACACATATCTTTACAAAAATGTGCAGATGGAGAATCTGCCTGGACTTGGGTGCTTGAAAATGGGTAGGCATACCTGTGGGCTCCCTAGACCTACTATGGGTTCCCGTGACTACTCAAAACCTTAGGAAACCTCCTTCACAGGGTCGCAAGATGTTCACCATCCTTTGCTTTATGTCGCACAATGATCCTTGATGTCATTGATAACTTGCAGTGAAATATTAAACGATAAAATCCTTAAGAGTGCATCAAATCCCTAAAATAAAAAAATGCAAATGAAGTGTCAAACAGATCTCAACTATTAAATGAGTGAAAATACAACTGAGTTTTGCACTACATTTTATACCCAATGTATTTCTAGGTGTGTGTGTGTGTGTGCATAATTGTGCCCTAGGTGGATCTTGTGCATGTTACACTTGATAGCGAGTAAATAACTAGATGTAAGTAGATGTGTGCATGAAATTGAATGAAATTCCTCTCTTATGAAGTGTATGTAGAATAATATAGACCCTTTCCCTTGAATGGATGCTTGAATTCTCTTGAATACCCTTTGGATGCACCTTAGGTGGTGATAGTTAGTGCTTAGTGTTTGGTCCTTTATTATGATCACATAACTTTATATTTATATGATTCCCTTCCTTGAAATTTGTAATTAACCCCAAAAATACCGACTACCAAAAAGATAAGATTCCCAAATGGAAAAAAATTACCCAAAATATGCGAACAAAGTACAAAGAGGTCAGGGCACCCAAAGGGGATAGGGGCACTTGACACTGACATCCTGGCTGGGTGCTGGTTTCCAGGATGAGAAATGCTTTTCTGGGCTAGAAAGAGTGTAAGATCAATAATATAATAATAAAGAAAGAAAATATGGCCAAAGACATGGATTAATTAACACTTTTATTACTTAGGAATCATATGAATAATAGTATGCAATCATGACTAGATAAATACCTAAAGTGTGTGATTTACAGTCTACAATTTCCCCCACTTTATGTTGTTGAGAAAAAGCTTGATAACATAAAGTAAAAAGAGATGCATATATAATAACCATGTAGATCGATGGAAAAAAGTGTTCCGAGAGATAAGGAAAAGTGTGGAATGATAAAAATGTGAAGCGTGGAATCTAGAGAAGAGGAAGTGAAAAGTGATGATGATGATGATGAACCTAGGGTGGTAACGCATGTGTAGATGTCACCATTATACCTGTTGTTGATGTTTATGTTGATGTGATTGATTTTGTTGATGTAGGATGATGTTGACTACTTCTTCCCATAAGGACAAAACTTTAAAAGAGAAGAACAAACAAGTAGTCAAATACACATGTATATGAGTAAAAAGTATGTAAAATGTGAAAATGTGAAAAAGGAACACGTGCACTTGATCTGTGTTGAGGAAAAACATTTACAAAGGATCCTGTAGATGATGTAGAAGAACAAGTTTTTTGGGTGATCTCATGCCAGTTGTGTTGAATGCTAGTTTTTTAGGTGATCTCACACTAAGAACTAGAAGAAGTGTAGGAAGAAAAGTCTAGTGTCATACTCCAACCTTTAACTACTTCTTGAAGTATAGAAAACAATTGTAGATGGTCTGTAAAAATCCAATTTGGTTCGACCAATTTTGATCCAATGTGAAAGTAGAAAATGTTGTGTAGTGTCTGTATGCTCAGTGCTAAGGACTGTATGCTCTGTAAAAGCCAATGTGTGAAGTGTTGTAAACTGTGTTACACTGAAGTATGATGTGTAACTTCCCCCTAGTCATAGGTGTCTAGGAAGGGTCAGGGGCGCCCATGTGCTACTGTTCTGGCTTGGGCACTAGTGATTGTGTTGTGATAAGGACCCAAGTTAGATTCTGATCCAAGTCTGAGACTGATGAATATGCTATACCAGTACTAAAATGTGATTAAGTATAACTGTAGACTACTGTATGGGGTGAATAATTCACCCAAATGATGCCCCTCGTTTGGGGTGAATGCAACGTCGTTGAGGAGAAAATGGCCTAAAAGAGAACTGATTGCTATGATATAATTCAATCCCTACAGGGGGAGGGAGTGTACTTGGTAGAAACTAAGGCACACATAAACAAAGTGGCTAGGAAATAAGTGCTAGTACAAATAATAAAAACATGTATGTAAAATGTAAGCTAGAAAACAAATAGATAATGTGCAAACTAAGAAGTAAGAAGACAATACACAAGAAGACAATGTAGACCACGAAAAGTGGGTTTCAAATAGGGGACATCACTCATGATTTTGTAAGTCAATGAAGGATGACTAGGAAAAAAGTAGACAAGTGTGTACACAAGACAAAGGGAAAAAGCCCACAAACAGTGGCAAACAATGACAAACAATGTAATAGATAACCATGGAAGCAAATAGGTCTGAAAGAGAAATTATGCAAATGAAGCACCCGTTAGCATGTTAGGAAGATAAAATGTATGTCAAAACATGTATGATATGATAATAATTTTCTATAATAAATGAAACTATAACACCTATAGTGTATAAAAGTGGATGCCTCCAAAGGCTGCTTGTGGGACTGGTAAGAGGTATTGTACCAAAAATCCATGCTGTGTGTGTGGATCTTTAGAATTTGTGATCATAAATAGAAATTAAGTGAACGTGTATGTGTGTATAGAAAAATATTATGACATACAATATATATATCGAGCATGTATAGTAAGGTGTGCATGTAAACATAAGTAAGCAAGAGTAAATGCGACCAAGATATGCAACATGTTGTGGATGAGATGGAATGGAATGCAATGTGAGTGTGATAGGAGTTGTATACATCTTGAGTAGATGTGTATTAGAATATATGTGACGAGGTTTATTTATAAATACCCCCTCAGTAGTCAAGAATGAACCATAGAACAAAAATGCATCATCAGGAAATAGTTAGAATTGTGTGAGCTAGAAATATATGATCGATAAATCATAAAGCCTACAGAGTGTGTGAGTGAGTGATTTATTGAGTGTGGTGAGGTCCATTTGATTTTTATACCCTCACTAGTTGAGTATGGACCGCGAGACTAGAGTGTGTCATAGGGAAATGTGGTGTGTTGATTGTGTGAGAAATGTGTGCATGATAGAAAATATGTTGTAGATGTGTCATTTGTGTAATATGTTGTGAATTTTGTTTCTTGTGTTGAATGTTGTAAATATTTTGATTGTATAGTATGTTGTGTTGGATGTTTACAAAAGACGTTGATTGTGAACACATTGAGTGTGTGATGTTGTGTGTTGAGAGATATGTTTTGTGAACATGTTAGAGGAGTATTAGGTTGTGTTGCATATGAAAGAGTCTAGTAGGAATTATGCTCATGGATGTGTAGATTGTGTAATATGTTTGTATTGATTGTGCACAAGAGATTTTTTTCATGTGATAGAAAAGAGGTATGTCATAGGAGCACTAAGAGTGTAGTATGTTGTATTGAATGTGCGAAAGAATGTGTCGTAAGTGTGTTGATTTTGTAGTGATGAATATTATGTGTAGTGTAGTTTATGAGGTTCATGTGTATAGGATGCCCTCAATAGTCAAGTGTGAACCAAAGCATGAGAGTGCATCATTGAAAAATGATGATACTAATGTATCAAGATGCACACATTGTATGTGAGATATTAGATGTGAAATGATGAGGATATAAGACACATGTCGATGCTATAGGGGGGAGAAATAAATAGTGTGATGCCCCTTAAGTGTGTGATGATAAGAGAGATCAAGTAATGTCATTTAGGAGGTTGTCATTGTCATGATCAATACCAAATGGTGAAGCATCTGAGACTTGATAAGTGATAGTGTTAGGTTGGTTAAGTAAGGAGCCATTGAAGTGTAAATTATACATGCCTATAACATATTCTTCATCGATGAAAGGAGGAAATGGAAAATCATGCACATACTAGTGAGTAAGAATTGGTGAATAACAAAGAAATGAGTAATTACAAATGAAGATGCAGAAAAATGGCATGGGGAATGATATATCAGTATGATCAGGGTCTAACGTGCCCCCAATGTAATTAAGCCAAGATTGTTCAAGTGTACGTTGAGAAGTGAGGGTATCACATGGAAGAAATACTATGAGATAAAATAATCAAAGACCATAAGAAGAGATAATGCAAAAAAATCCATGGTACATATGATGATCATGAGGTAGAGGAAAGATGTCATCAATTGTAAAGCCTAGCCAAGCCAACCCATCATGTGTGCATATAGTATATGAGAAAGAAAGATCAAATGGAATGTGCTCCCAATAAAATTCATTCATAAAAAATGGGCATGTAAATGGAGGACGTGATATTGAAGGTTACACATGAAAAGGTGAAGGAGATGGAATAATGTCCAATGCCTGGACAAGAACCTGATAAAGAATCATAGCAATAGTATAAGTAGGAGGAGGTGGTGGTGTAGATGATACAATATCTAACATGTAAATAACACCTTCAAGTGGTGGTAAATGAGCTGGAGTATCCATAGGTTGTGATTCATTGGTGGTAGCAAATGTTGGAGCAATAAGTGTAGTGTTGGGATCATGGTTCCAATAGTTGAATGGTTGATGATTGTTAGGAACTATGTATTCTAGACCCTCATGTAAGAATTTGACACATCGATGTACCATAGAAGGAACCACTTGCATTGCATGAAACCATGACATACTAAGTAAACAGTTATATGAAACCTGGAAATCAATGAAAAAGAAAACCGTATTAAGAGTTTTTGGCCCAATAGTGATAGGAAAAGTAATGTGATCTATGCATGGATGAATAGATCCATCGTAAGCACAAAGAGAAAGAGATGATGGAATAACATTAGCAGTAGAAAGACCAAGATTTTCAAGGAATGACATAGTGCAAAGATTAAGCTCAGATCCATTATCAACGATGGTGCATTTTACACCCACATTATAAATGTAGAGAATGATGTATAAAGGTGGATCATTATCAATAATAGCAAGATAAACATTAGGATTAGAAGGAAAATAAATGTACTGATAAAATGCATCTGTGAATGTATTACATACTAAATTCAAATGAATATCAATAGGAATGAGAGTAGTAGCTAAGAGAGTTATGATTTTATCTCTTAATTCAGGATTAATGAGCAAGAATTCATTAATAGAGATACTCATGATGAGAAGATCCTATGAAGATAAAAGCAATAGAATTATGAGGACCCTAAGAGTGTTCAGATCAAGTTTGGGTTCACCAAATGATTAAGAAAATATTGGATAAATAGATGCCTAAATCTGATTGCAATGTAGTAGTAAATGAATAAGAAATTAAGTATAAATAGACCCAAGAAAATTAAGCTAGAAATTATGAAACCCTAGTTGCAAAGATGAGATAAAATGACTTAGCTATTTTGCAATTAATCTTATATTGTGCCAAAGTGACAGGGTGATTAGACAGAGAGGGAAAAGTGTCACACAAAACCTCAAAAAAATGTGTGACCAAAGAATCTGCCTAGACTAGGGCACATGGAAAGGGGTAGGGGAACCTGCAGGTGCCCTAGACCTTCTTTGGGCACCTATGACCACTCAAACCCTCAAGAAAACTCCTTCACATAGTCATGATATATTCATTTTCCTTCACTTCCTATCGTTAGTATGTCACACAATGATCACAAATGTTGCTGATTACCTGCAATGAAAGATCGATATGTAAAACCCTCAAGAGTGCATCAAATCCCAAAAAGAAAAGATTGCAAATTAGGGGTTAGGCTATCCTCAACTTTCAAATGAGTGAACTTATGAATAAGTGTTGCACTACATTTCAGACCCAATGTAGTTATAGGTGTGTGCGTGTGTGAAATTGTGCCCTAGGTGGATATTGTGTGTGTTGCACTTGATAGCGAGAAAATAACTAGATGTAAGTAGATCTGTGCATGTAATAGAATGAACTTCCCCTCCTATGAAGTGAATAATTCAGTCCATTGCCCTTGAATGGATGCTTGAATGCTCTTGAATAACCTTTGGATGCAACCTTAGGTTGTGATAGCTAATGCTTAGTGTTTGGTCCTTTATTATGATCACATAACTTTATATTTATATTATTCCCTTGCTTGAATTTCATAATTAACCTCAAAAATTCTGACTACAAAAAATATAAGATGCCAAAATGGCTAGAAAGGACCCAAAAGATGTGAAAAAAGTATAAAGAGGTCAGGGGTCTCCAGAGGGGATGGGGTCATTTGACGTTGGCGTCCTGACAAGGCACTGGTGTCTAGGATGAGAAATGCTGAAGTATAAAAATATAAACTCAGATAGAAAGAGTGTAAGATCAACAATATAATCAGAAAGTAAGAAAAAATGGCCAAAGACATGGGTTAATTAGTACTTTTCTTACTTAGGAATAATATGAAGAGTCATATGTGATCAAGACTAGATAGTTACCCAAAGTGCGTGATCTAGTGTCTACAAACATGTAACACTCCAAAAAACCCCTAATGCCTAACCATTCAATCACCTTGTAGAATTACTAATGGAAAGAGAAGATCATATATGATTTTATTAATTTCACTCATTCCTTGTGCCCGTAGTGGCCCGGTTTTGACTTCAACATATTACCATATTTTACTTGCAAATCTAATGTGTTTGTGAGCTAAAGTGTAGATAGATAGGGTCATTTGTTTCTTACACAACTCCCAGATGGGTTATCAAAACCATAACTAGTGAAGTTTCTAGAGGATGTCCTCATGCTGCAATATTGGAGTGAAGACCCTCAATACCTAAAAAGAGATCAGCCCCTGGTTATTTACACAAACACTATTCCACCCAGAATAGACACTATCACTTGGGTACTCCTTCCCTCATATATAGGTGGATTTATTACCCTGCATATGTAAAAAGTACTTGATAACTCATCTTCCATCACATTCCTGACATCAACTCCCAATCAGGATTCCATAGAGATCACAGGGATTGTCCTAGGTACCTCTAGATTGGCCATAGAAAGGGTTCAACTAAGTCATCTGGGAGAGGGGTCTCTCTCAAATTGTGGGCTTAGATTTTTATGACCATTGAATACTTCAGCATCTGTATATCACTTGTATAACACTTATTATGATTATTTAATATGAAATATATATTTAATATAATTTGAAATTAAATCATTTGGTGTAACTTAAGTTCCTTACTCAAACTCGTTACCCTAGGAGTCCAAATCGCTTGTGGCTAAAAAAAAGGTACCCATCCCCTAAGTCACCACTACTGACCTACTATGAGTATGCAACCAATTTTTTCAACCATGTTAGGAAAGTTGGATACGTAATGGCCTGGGGTGAACAGGAGATGAAAGTTAACTAGGTGAGACACACAACGGCTAAGATAAATACATAAAAGAAAGGTATAAGGATGATAAAAAATTGCGAAATCACCTATGTGGGATCCATGAAGAGAACAATCCAGGTTCATTTTAATACCGATTCTTCTTTGAATGTTTTACCCATGCATGGGTAAAAATTAGGGCAGGTTAAGTTGAATAGGGAAATACTCAAAAATGTCAATGAGGACTACAAATCTCAGGCATGAAAAGGAAGCGGTCAAGCACAAGCTCAAAAATGACTCTTATAGCAGTGAATTGGGACAAGTTTACATGAGGTGATGTAGAGTAGGGACAATGTAGGAGCCAACACGCAGATAACTCATTACCTTTGTTGCTATGACATTATATTTTCAGGGGGTGATCTATGTGTATAGAGTTATTCTAATTGAGGTAATGATGAGCCACAAGAATGACGTCAAGATCATACCAAGCTTAGGTGATTTTCATGTCCAAGGATTATGGTATCTGATCAGGAGATTTGACATTTATTTGCCATCTTGGTTCATGACCAACTTCATGACCGAGTTGGGCCTGACAAATATTTTACAGAAGACTTAAACCTCATCACAAGCTTCTTGATGTCCTATATTTACCTACAATTGCCACATGCAAACAACTATACTTTCAAACACATTGATCTCACCTTTTACTCTGCTTCACACTGATGGTGTGATGTGCACAATGCTTCATCCTCATGAAAGGAAAATGAGCACAAGGTTGGGCATGAAATATGAAAATCATCATTTTCCTCATCTTGAACTTACAAAATTCATCTCCATGATGGAGATACCTCCTTGAGTAGAGTCAACTTCATGAGAGTCAAAAACCTTGATCCATTTATGATACTCATGTGAGATTGAGGAAGGTCATCTTCTCCCAATGAGAAGGAGTAAGCTTCATATCCACAATCATAGTTCACTCGAATTGAAATCCTCATGCTCGGCCTTGAGAACATGATTGGAAACTTGGGTGCCCATATGCCAAGAATAAATTTGATATCACTCTTCCTTCATGACCTGCAAATAAAGGAAATCATCTCGGGAATGTCTTGTTGTAAGTGTAAGAGCCATCCATACGTCCTCATCATGGACAAGCAGAGAGCATGTATCCATATCCAACGAGAAGTACACACTATCAAATTCCGGACTCCATCAAATCATCATGATGCTTTTCCACTAGCTTAATCGACACTTGGCTCCCATCAATATGGGCAGATTGGCATCTTCCTCTGAAGTTATGAAAAAATATATCATATAACTCCTAATGCCATGCCTTGAATCTTGATAATAATATTCCCTCACACTAACATTTGGTTTTTGAACCAAATATTTCATTTTTCTAATCTCAAGGAGTTTCTTCATTTTACCATTGATGGTATGGTGGCATATTCCAATCCATCTGATATATCTCCACCAACATCCCGAAGGCAAGAAACTCCGTGTGTTTTAGCAACATCACATACGAAGCTCAAATTTCTATACAGCTAGGATTTTCACCTTGAGTGTCTTGTCAAGAAAATCCACAAATGGTACTTGTTTATGCATATTATTATTTTTGGCCAACAAGAGGTACTTATATCATTTCCAAGGATATAATCACAAACACATATAGTGGGTGTCTAGAGTGAGACCGATGCATTAGTTAAACTTTGGCGGGCATGACATTGTCAGAGGTACTAGAATCAATAATACAATTACTCAATTTATACTCATTGATCAGCAAGGAAAGATAGAAAGGTTCTACTTTCCCAGAAGAGGAAGATGTTGAGGCAAGAAGGTTTTGAGAAGTGGTGGTGCTAGGAGTGGAAAGTGGTTCTTTGGTGCTAACATTTTTGGAACACGAATCGATGAACTCAGATTGTAAATCCTTTGATAAACTATTACAATTTTACCCCAAAATGTCACTAGGTCCAATCCTTTTCAAGTACTTGGATTCATTTAAATTTGAACCTTTGGTTTCTTAACATGGTTGATGATGTCAATAAGATGAGGAAGTGATAGGCACATCGGGAGTAATGGCAGCCTTGACATGAGTAAGAATTTGCATTCTTAGGAATTCATCCATTACCATTAGCAGAAATTGGTTTAACAAAAGGAGACAAAGAGACTTACTCAAATGAGCTACATGGAACCTTGGCTGAGGTAGTCTCAGGCTTCTTATTGCCTGTACCCCATGGAAGTTTGCAACGATGATCCTTCCTTTTGTTGTTTTACGGTAGAGTTGCCATTTGAGGATTCAAGTACTTATGTTTAGGCAGCGGAATAAGAGGCATCTTTCTCTGTTTGTGAGCGGGTGAACACTGCACAAAAGTAACCTATTCATATCAGTCATGGGCTCTTCCGGATCTTAATCAAATTTTAGTATTCAATGAATACCCAATATTTCTGCACCTATCCATCTTCTTCTTCTCTTATCAATTGTTCTGATTTTCACAAGTTCTTCTCCTGTCATCTTCATAGGTTTCACATACTACATTAATCAAGATATGAGCTTCCAAGGCAAGCCTTTGGGTGCTCTAAATCAATTTGATTCTTGTTTTATAGTTTGTTATGAGGCATGTTGAGCAATTTACTATCTATCAATGTAGTCAAATCATTGACCAGATTTTAATATTAATAGATCGGTGCCTTCATCTTTGGAGTTATTGACCTTACTCTTAGTTGAATGGTTCTAGTGACCTTTCCTGACATGATACAGATCATCTTCATACTTTCAACATTTAAGTTCTTGAGCATTGTCCAAAGTGTTTGGTTGCGCTCTCCGTAGTATGAACTCAACCATAGGCAACTAAGCATTTAACTAAAGAACCTCTTCTCATGATCTGTAGTAAGACGAGCACCAGCAAGCATTTTGTTAATCAACTTGTTAAATTTAGTGCCACAAATTCTCTCATGTGCTCTTGCAGTTCTTAATCTTCACCTGAGCTAATTGAGCAAGGAGGGCATGGGCATCTTCTGCAGTCTTGAATCTTGCTTCAACCCTAGTTTTCATGTCTTCCCAGTCAGTAATGGAATTGAGGTTGCATTAGTAGATTTTTCTAACCATTCCACAGTAGCATCTTGTAATGATCTCTACAAATAGTCGAACGGCAACATCTTCATGTTCCTTATTCGAAGTTGTTACACCGCATGTTGTGATTCAAAAGTTTGTGAATCATGCATCATCTTACAATACATTGCTTTCTATCTCCATAGAACTTGGGAATGTTCTTTATCAATCCTTTTGGTAATTCATGCAGTGGAGGAGCCATAAGCTATCAGCCCTGTGTTTCGATCCCATTTCTTCTTCTTGGTTTTTAAGGTGTTGCAACCAATTCTCCAATGGAATCTTTCAAGAGGAAAGTTAGGATCAAATTCAGGGAATGTAATTCTTGCCCAACTTGTCTTGTTGCCCCATAGACAATAGCAATTCTGAAATTTGCTAGTCGTTCTTTGAATGCAGGATCAACAACGCCACTTGCACGATCAGTTTAGGTATATCTTTTTTCTGTTAGTTTTACTCAGAGAGTTGAAATAGGAATACAACCATGAAAAGTGCAAAATTTTCAATAGGATTGCAACAAGGTTTTCAAACATTTAGATAGTCATTGATATATCCAGGTAATTTTATTTTCCATGGGTAAAAGTTGCAATAAGAATTTTTTGAACTACTAGCATTGATCGGATTCAATACGGTGCTCGATGCTATAATGTATCCCCATTAGAGTCTACCATAAAATTGACAGTATTGCGAAAGCTATTTATTTTATTAGCGGGACTTAATTAGATATTTTTTTATGCTACGAGTGAATATGGTCCCTAATTAATTGGGTATGGGGAGGCTCCAATTTATTGAATGCAAGGACTAATTAAAATTGTGGGGTGGCCGTTAGGCCAGGGATCACACATGAATGCTTCACTATTACCTGTGGCAATGTGCATGATCCCATGGTCTGTTTCAACATGAGGATATTTCCACTTGGAGAGAGGTAATATAAGGGGATGGAGAAATGATTTTTCCAGGGTTAATGTTGTCAGCAGACTTACAGATTTCATTATTCTCTTTTAATTATGTCTAGAATATACCTGATTGAACCCCAATTTTAAACTCACATGTTTCAGTAGCATTCTCTAATAAAAATTGTAACGTCTCTTTCCCTTAATGTTAATTAAAAATAGTAATCCAATTTTTAAAATTTTACTAATCATTGCCTTGGTAAGGATATAGATTAATAAATGCATAGGTATAATGAAACATATAATTAGAAAAATGAATGAAAATTAACTTGAGTAGATAAAACTTGGTAGTGAAAAGTTATTATCATTATGTGTAGGTTTTAGTCCCACAATTTGTTAGATGAAGCTATTGTAGAGTCAAGAATTTCGTGCTTGTTACCTGTCCAAGTCAATGCACCAAACTAAACACAAAAAACCCTGAAAAACTCCAATGAAATCGATACCTGATGAAGATGTAGACGGATGAGGAAGCCGATGTAGACAAGACGGGCGCACACGAGCAATTTGCACAATAGATCCGAGTAACCTGCAAAACACCGGTGCTTGACAGAAAAAGATGGCGTTAGAAGATATTTGGGTGGACTGCCCGAGAAGCGGGTCCGGGAAGCGATAAGCTTCCTTGGCGGATGTCAGTCCACGTTTTCAATAAAGAAAAGAAGCATACATGATAAAAGATGTAAATAAAGACTAGATTTTCTGATTGCAGTAATAAAACAGAAACTGAACAGCAGACAGAAAGTACATAAAACAGGGAACTGGGAAATAATGCTGGATTTGTGTTACCTGTGACCTTTTACCTGTCTGCAGGGAAATCGGCGTCGACTGGGTAGAATCGGCAGCGACTGATGTGATCGGCGTCGACTGGGTAAGATCGGCGTCGACTGAAGGTAGACTGACCAATCAGGGACTGTGCGATGAGATTCGGGGATTGGAATATGAATGTGGTCTGCTGGATGTGCCGAAGATGGAGAGACACTGGAACAGAGTCACCAGATGATAGACGGTGGTGTGTGATGTTGATATGATACAGGCAGAGTAACGGTGCTCCTCTCAGGGATTGATTCAGGACAGGATCTACCCTTAATTTGACACCCTTGATGCTAAGAAGATCTCTCTTTCTCTACAGCCTATGTCTCTCTCGCTCTCTGTTCATGCTTAAGTCGCTTCCTTTTTAATCATCTTCTTCACTTTTTTCGCTCTCTCTTCGGTCCTTAGAACTGAGTTCTGGGCTTGCTTTTATAATCGGCGCCGCTCCTAGAAAATCGGCGCCGACCATATGGGTCGGCGCCGATCACGGAATAGACTCTCGAGGTGGCCTAAAAATGAGCGATTTCAAGAAAGATAAGACTTATCCCTGAATATGGGAAAATATCCCGCTTAGGGAAGAGGAAAAATAGATGTGATACATGGGTAGAATAAATTTGGGGTGGATAAGTGATTAAGATGCATGGGAAGAAGCGTAATTAAATATTTAATATTTAATCACTCATGGGCAAGATATGATGGGGTTGAATTAAATTTGGAACAAGTGATTAAATCACAAATTGGATAATATCCCTAAGGGGGATAGTTGGTGACGTAAACGTGCTCCAGGTTACCTAGGCAAGTAAATGGATGAGAAGGGACACTAAATTGAGTAACCAATTTTAAGTGTCTACATTTTGCCCCTTTTTGTCAAGTAACTTACGATAAGCAAGGTTATGAGACAAAAACAAAGGGATGGATGAAGAGAAGAATGTTGTGGTGATGTGATCCCCCTCAAACTAGGGATGGGATGGGTGATAGAACAGATGATCCCGAGTTTGAAAAAGGTAGATGAATAATGCAGGATGCCCCAGTTGGATGGCTGGAGTAGATCTAGATACATTGATGACGCATAAAAACAAATAACAAGGGGCAGCAACCTAAGGAATTCACATTGGTAGGGACAAAACTAGACGGTCTCTTACATGAGCCCGCTTAACGTCTAAGTTGTCAAAAAGTACCCAGTGTCCCAGTGTAAAGGAGAACAAACCCGAAATAGATGGCCAACATCGAAAGAGATGTGCACATTGGTAGGCAATAATTCAGCACGGTCTACAATGATCAGACGACGATAGTGCCTACAGACCAAGCATCAACACTATGCTGCCAACAAAGGTATGGAAAATCCCACGCAAAAAGGCAACCAAACCTAAAATCGGCGAGGACTATCTAACAAGACGCGCGTCAACCCAAGGCAAGATTCGGCACCGACCAATCCAGGCATCATATAAATATGCAAACGGAAAACGTAAACGATTTATTTTCAACGTGACGATTGATTCAGAGAGAGTCAGAATCTGATTTTGAGCGCCATGGAAGCCTCTGGGAGCGGCCAGGAGAGACAGCCAAGTGCAGAGGAGGGTGGAGGAGATAGTGTCCTCCATGCATCGGACTTTACTATATAGAGATTGATAGATTTTGTATCTGTATAGTGATGTATCCTCGATTGGAAGGAATTGTATAGATGGCTTGATTGAAAGCCACCCATTTTTGTACAGACACACATGTCTACATAGATTCATCATGTTATTTGTAATTGTGATGGATATATGATATGACTGATTGAGGATAAAAAATAGATGTGATGGCTAGATATAGACGGATAGATGATGAGAAATAGATGTATTGATAGATGAAATGGGATAGAATATAGAATAGAGTGATTGGATAGAATCGACTGATAGATGATAGATGTGATGTGGATAGAACTTTGAATAGATGAACATGAGGTAACCTAGGACACACATGTGTTATAAATATGTTGAGGGATATATAGACAGATGGTGTGATGTAGGATTAGATAAAGATAAGATGTAATGTACCGTAGATGTACCTTGATGGATAGGATTTAGAATAGATAGATGTAATTTTAATGAGAAAGAAATGACTAAAGATAGAGTGTTGATAGATAGAGAATTTGATTAGAAGATAGATTTTGATTGAGAATTAACAGGTGAAATGTCAACTTAACAGGATTGCAATCCAAAGAAATGGAGAATACTCATTCCTTTTGAAAGAGCCAAAATTGAAAGCGGAAGGAAGAAAACACCGTGACTTAGAAGAGAAGATACTCGGAGAAGAAGAAAAATGATAAGTTGGACTTCCAACCGACCATAGATAAAATCCAGAAAGGAAACCAAAAGACCAAGCATACAAGGCCCTAAATAAGATTAAAATAAATCTGACACTAACTAGTCGCAAACCAGATCTAGGATAGAAATGGGAAAAAGTAAGTATCTTGTTGGAACTTACAAGGGACATAATACATGTCTATAGTGGGGAAATAGGATTCTCCATATGATCGACAAAAGGTCCTAAATCTCAGCTTCATGACTTTGACAGATAGGCAAACTGATCAATGCGGGAAGTTTGCTTGATATGGAAAGACTGATCGATGCGGGAAGTCTTTCAGTGATGCTATAAACTGACTGGAAGGCCGATTAATTACAAGAAGCCTTGAATTTTTCTTGGAGAAACAGCTGTCCTTCAAGGGAGCGGTCTGTATTGTGAATTTTAATGATAGCCATCCTTCGAGGGTATGGTCTATTTTCTTTTTGATTCACTTGATAATGTATGGATAGCTGTCCTTCAAGGGATCAGTCTATCTTTTGGATAGCATCTTCTCTCTCTCTTTTTTTTTTTTTTAGAAACTTTTTGGAAGAAGCTGAGTTCAGACCTAGATAGATCAGATGGATGGGAAGAGAACATAGAAGAACATGCCCTCATGACCCGAGTAGATCCGATGAAGATAAGTACTTGGGACAGATGAAGTGGTGATTAAGGTATTCCTACCATGAGGAGGAACATATCCAAAAGAAACGTGTAATGAGTAGAGCCGCGATACTCATATTGAAGGTAGACGAGGGCAATGGCGGAGAACCACACAATTTCAAATCACCACGAAAGTAGATGACTGGTTATTAGGACGGATGGAAGATTTGAGTTGCGACTAGATTTGTATAAGATAGATTTTAACAGTAGAAGGGCCATAAATGCAAGGCATTAAGAGGTTCCGCTTCAGGGATACCATCCATGGAAGATAAACGATAAGCCCCAGACCCATATTTATGAGTGATAATGTAGGGGCCCATCCAGTTGGGAGCAAACTTACCACGTTGACTTCTTTCGAGTGTAGTGACATTTTGATTTTCCTTAAGAACAAGATCACCAATTTTGAAGTCACGATGTTGCAAGTGCTTGTTATAAGCATGTTTGACACACTCGAGATAGACCTGATGATGATCAAGAGCGTTAAGACGCCGCTCATCTAATAGTTCGAGTTGTGCTAGACGATTTTGACGATAATCCTCATCGGAGACAAATTCTCTGAGAGAAACACGGAGAGATGGGATTTGGACTTCCAAAGGAAGGACAGCCTCAGACCCATAGACGAGAGAGAAGGGAGTAGCACCAGTAGGAGTACGAATGCTAGTCTGATAAGCCCAGAGAGCAAAAGGGATATGTAGATGCCAATCCCTACCAGCTCGACTAGTTACCTTTGCGAGGATGCTACGTAAAATTTTATTGGAAGCTTCGGCTTGACCATTGGCTTGAGGGTAGTATGGAGAAGAAAAATTGAGCTTGATATTGAAAGCATTGCAGAGATTCTGTAAATCAGCGTTTTTGAAAGACTTACCATTATCTGTGATTAGCTTGTGTGGAACGCCAAAGCGACAAATGATGTGCTGATAGATGAAATCAACTATGGGCTTAGCCTTTGTTGAAGAAAGAGGGATAGCTTCTACCCACTTAGTAAAGTACTCAGTGGCAGTAATGATAGAATGGTGACGTTGTGAAGAACGAGGATTGATGAGACCAATAAGATCAAGACCCCACTGTGAAAAAAGGCCACAAATCTGCGGCGGGTTGCAAAGCTTGACTAGGGATGTGCGTGAGATTGGAATGCTGCTGACACTTGACGCACTTCTTAGTGTATTCACAACAATCTCGATTAAGAGAAGGCCAATAGTACCCCAAACGTAAGATGCGCTTGGCTACAGCTAAGCCACTAAAATGTCCACCACAGATACCGTCATGGACCTCCTGGATAGCTTTAGAAGATTCATGGGTTTTGAGGCATCGAAGCAAAATACCATCAAAGCCACGTTTGTAAAGAAGGCCGCCTAGAATAGTATAGCGATTGGCGCGTTGGACAAAAGACCTTCTACCATTGGGAGACAAATTCTGGAGGAAGGACCGAATGAGATAGATAATCAACTATCTGTTGATACCACTCATCCTGAGAATGAGTTGTGACAGTATTGATTGAAGTTAGTTGTTGAAGATAAGATGGTTGATCTAATCGTTGCACAGCCACATAAAGACGCGAGTCTTCGGTAAAAGGCGGGATAAGGAGGCTAAAGAAGCCATGGTATCCGCGAATCGATTTGCAGTACGAGGAATGGCTTGGATAGTGTGAAGTTATCGAAAGATTGGAGTTGGGCAAGAACGATGTTGCGATATTTCTGAAGGATATCATTCTTGCATTGATAGACACCCGTGACTTGGTTAACGATGAGTTCAGAATCACCAAAGATGTCAATATGGCGAGCGCCGAGAATAATGGCATTTTGAAGACCTAAGACAAGAGCTTCGTACTCAGCCATATTATTGGTGCACTCAAAGTTTAATTTATGTGAGACTGGGATAGGCGTACCCCAAGGAGGAATCATCACGAAACCCGTACCTCCCCCTTGTTGGCATTTGGATCCATCAAAGAAGAGTTTACTTTAAATGGAGATGACCAAAGTCAATTTGTTGGATGTATTCATCGGGGAATTGAGTAAGGGGGTCACGAGTGTCCGGAAGAGGAGCATCAGCTAATTGATCTGCAATAAACCTGACCCTTGATAGCCTTTTGCGGGATAAACTCGAGGTCAAACTCTGTCATGAGCATAAGCCAACGAGTGATACGATCATTATGATAAGGCTTTGCATGAATTGTCTTAAGTGGATTGACACTTGTGACAATGTAAGTTTATGATTAAGGAGGATAATGACGAAGCTTAGAAGTTGCAAAAAGAGAGCGCAACATAGTTTTTCAGCCCCGGAGTAACGTGTCTCATACTCATGGAGGGTGCGACTGATGTAATAGACAGCTTGTTCTTTACCACAAGTGTCCCGATGCGAGATCATGGCTCCCAGAGCATGGTCAGTCACAGAGACATAAAGATAGAAAGGCTCTCCCTTGCGTGGAGATGTAAGCACGGGTGGGAAAGAAGGAAGCTTTGCGCTCATCAAAGGCCTTTTGCAATAGCTCATCCCATTCGAAATGAACATTCTTACAGAGAAGTGGTGAAAAGGTTTACAACGG
>CM034151.1:273307873-273325091 GCA_019776745.2 Taxus chinensis | reverse complement strand
CCAAGTCTCGATCTAGAAAGAATTGAATCTTCAGATTCCCTCCTTTGAATTGAACCTTTTCCACATAATTATTGTAATTCTGGGCTTATCAAATCTTTTGATTCACTCCTTTAACTTGGACCTTATCCACCCAAGTATTTTACTTTAGGACTCATTGAATTATTCGATCCTCTCCTTTGACTTGGACCTCATTTGCCCAAGTCTCGTATCTTTAGAATCATAAAATCATTTGATACACTCCTTTGAGTTGGTCATTACCTACCCAAGTCTCGTATCTCAAGACTCATTGAATCATTTGATTCACTCCTTTGACTTGGCCCTTATCCTCCCAATTCTCGTATCTCTGGACTCATCAAATAATTTTATTCACTCCTTTAACTTGAATATTTTCCACCTAAGTATCGTATCTCAAGACTCATTGAATCATTTGATTCACTCAGTTGAATTGGACCCCATCCACCCAAGTCCCATAAATCAGGACTTCTCGCATCGTTTGATTCACTCCTTTGACTTAGACCTTGTCCGCCAAAGTCTCGTACATCAAGAGTACTTCAATTGTGGATACATTGAAAATATCTTTATCTAATCCATTGACTTGGATGTTTTCTACCCAAGTCTCATAAATAAGGACTTCTTGAATCTTAGGATTCTCTCCTTTGACTTGGATTTTGTCTGCCTAAGTCTCATAAATTCAGATTACTTCCATCTATTTTTTATCGAATCTTAGGATTCTATCCTTTGACTTGGATCTCATCCACCAAAATCTCATAAATTAGGACTTCTCAAATATTTCAATCCTATCATTTGACTTGTATCTCATCCACCCAAGTCTCGTAAGTCAGGATTATTCAATTTTAATAAATATGGATCTCTCTCCTAATGATTCCATCACAAATCTTCATCCACCAAATTTTTCAAAAATAAAAAAACATACAGTGAGAATAAAAATTCATCTCAAACCTTTCCTTAACACACTATTTGAACATAAAAAATAGGAAGTAGAATTTTTTTTTTCCACATGTTCTCTCTGTACTATGAAGGTTGTTTTCATGGTTAACTCATAATTCAAAGAATTTTAATTGTTTCATCCATTAACAAATATCTTAATCATACCATTATCATATCTTCACATTCTTCACCTCTACGACATAGGTTAACCTTTTTTCCTATTGGGATTTTTTTGTCTCATCTTTGTTATGGTTCTTACCATTTCAGATATTTTTACCTACGATTTTGTCTCAAAGCTTACTGATGGCAACTTATCCTTTCAAATAAGTTCTCTCTTTAACAAAAATATCTAAAATTATTTACCCATAAATTTTTATCATCCATCTCAGTCTGCGGTGTTGAACCCTTGCGTCCTACTAGTCGCATGCGGTTGAAACTTGGGGGTAGAATGTTCCTTCCCAACAATCACACTATCAATCAATATGGTAAAATCAATTTAAAAATACAAAAAATATCAATCAATCATTACACATTTTTTCCTTCGCGTCTTTGGTGATTACCCCATACTTCATACTGGTAGTTTGAGAATGGGAATGAAGGTAGGTGTCCTTACTCACCTACATTTTTTCTTCAGTGTTGAGTCCTTTTCTCTTACTAGTGACATGGAGCAATATGTAGGATGTCCCTTTAAAAAAAATCAATTAATCAATAAAGCCTTTATCAAATCTGAATCAAAAGTGATGTTAGATCAGAAACTCCCAAAAGTATGTAGCTACTCATTTTAAAGAGAGACAATAATTCCTTCACTCGGATATTTCTAATTAATAGTTCGTCTATGGATCTAAGTCTAGTCAAAACCTATAAAGTCACAATAAATCTTAGAATTCGGTGGAGAGTAAGTGAGGAGTAGGGGAGTACCAAGGTGGGTTGCGTATAGGGGGATAAGACGTGAGAGAGGGTCTGCGTTTAGGGGGGTGTGATGAAGAGGTTTGAGTTTGATTAAAGGGAAAAGGGGAGGGTTGTGAGGGTGGGATCAAAATATGACTGAGGATGAGTTACTGTTCCTCACATGGATCATGGTTCAAATTGTGTTCTTCACATCAGTTAATCCTTCACTTTCCATATCATATTCCCCAATTTTCACGTCCTTCTTGGCTCTTGGTGATGAGCCCTCGCATCTTCCTAGTTACATGGAGTCACGAGTGGAATGAGACATCCTATCATTATATTATCTACATTTCTGCCAATGGAATAGAATGATTACAATTTTTTGAACATGAGTTCAAACTGTATAACCCTTTACCGAGTCTATAAAATACAAAAAAACATTCAAATATGTTTCAAAATAAAAAACATTCAAATATGTTTCTTAAAATTACAAAAACATTCAAATATGTTTCTCAGCACAAAAAATATAAAAATGTTCCAAACTCCAAAAAAATAATATAAATTGTTCCAAAATCCAAAAAACAATATAAAACTATAACAATTAAAACATTCCGATAATGTTTGACCAACTTTCAACAACTGAATAATATAGTTCAACACTTTTTTCATTTGACGACGCTCTTCATGATCATTCCAGATCATATTTTGCTAATCACTTTTCCTACCCGTGGTGTATATGTATGTTCGAGGCAATAATTTACCCTTTTAGAATATAACTTTTCTTGGGGCACACATGGATTAAATCCAATACAGATCAAACTTCATTGGGATTAGACAAGAGTATATTTTGCAGTATCTATGCATCACTCCACTTTTAGGAGTGATCCAATCCTCTCAAGTTCTAAGCTATCCTTGGGGGTATTCATATTTGTCTATTTCTTTAATGTGGAAAACATTTGGAGTGTCCTAACACGTCGTTTTTGTAAATTGTGTTGTATTTTTGTGGTTTGTCAACATCATGTCGATGCTTTTACTTATTTTAGTTTGTTGTACTTTGTTTACCTTTGTTGTATACCAATTACATGATAATTCTTGACATCTTAGTTCATACATAACTTTGATGTTATTCATTCCTGTTCATATTGGGTTCGTTTACATGCTTGTTTCGTGTCTTTTTGTCACTTGCACCTATTTTTTATCTTCTTGGATTACTAAATAAGCCATGGTATGTTTCCATTTTTGCTATGTATTCATTTTTTTTACATTTTTTTACATTTCTTTGCATTTGTATTTCAAAATTTTCAAAAAATCATAAAAATCCAAAAAAAATCATATATTCAAAACAAAAAATTGTATATTCAAAAACTCATAAATATTTTTCAAACAAACATTCACTTATCACAGAAATCCTACAATTAGAAAACCCTTGAAGTGTATATTTCAATATTTTACCATATTCTTGATAAAGTTGTACCTTTATCTACTACCCTCGTGTTCATTCCCATCTTGCGAATATCAATTTCTTGCCTTTGTATGATTGCTAACTCTGTTTGGGGCAAGTCAAAAAATTATTTCCTTTGTGATATAACTTCACATGGGGAAATTTTTCTCAGATCATTTACACAAAGGATCCAACAAGAGTTTCATAAGGAGTAGCTTTACTCCACTCTTCAATATGATCATATTCCCACCTTGGGAGCATTTACATCTACATAATCATTCATTGTGGTATGCATTAGGGGCATAACTGACTGTATTTTTTTATAAATCTATGTTACATTGTTGATGTTTACCTTCTTGGAAAAATTTCAAGTGGTGTGATAACATCTTGGTTCCTTTATAACCCTGGTACCTGTACCTACTGTTCATATTGAGTTTTTTTCCTTTTTATCTTTTTTCGCTGTGTGTGTGTTTGTTTATGCACATCTAGGTTAACCATCTTGATTATTTTATAATCACGGTGAAAAATTTATTATGAAACAACAAAATAAAGGTTGCTCTAAATTTTACTCTCTAAATGATGTTCATGCTATGAGGACAATTCCTACCATCCTCATTGTTCAACTTCCTTGTCTCTTTCCTATCAAGTGGCCGTCCACCACCTTGCTGTGTCATCCTTCTGCTTAACGGGGTAAACCCTTTCCATTCTAATCGTTTGGTCATCCAATGTTTTCATCTTGTTTTTTCCGCTCCTTGATCTCACATGTACTATGATATTTACTCCCTCCTTCCTTCGCCACTCCCCACCCCTTCACTCTTGTTACCATTATGTCCCACCCCCCTATAATCCCTCCCCCTCTGTTTCTCCTCCCCCATCTTCAATTATTACTCACCCTATGCACATATGATTATCTCACTTACGAAAACTCCTGTTGGGTGGGGAGCACACTTCCTTATCGTGCGTTCTCCGGAGGGTACCTTTCTCCATCGTGCACGCCGTTGTGCTTTATATCCTTCTTGGGGGGGAGTATCACTAGAAACTTCTTTCGCCGGCCGGGCGTTAAGCGATGTCTCGTTCGTATGGTGATGATGGAGATATGGGATCTTGCCTGGTTGGTGCCGCTGCCCCACGTCATCTGATTGCCTTCTTCCCCTCCTTCGCTTCTCCCCATCCAATACTCTCGTTCCATCATCCCCCTCTATCTTGTCCTTTACCCTCCTTACTCCACTGCCCTGTATTTGACCTTTAAGGAACTTCACCCGTTTCCTTTATGAGGTTGCTGTCACCTGTGGAAGGGGGACCAGCTTTGCCAGTATACTTTTGTCCCGCCCTCGGGCCGCGCCCCGGGAACGATGGCCCGGGCTGCCGGGGGACCAAAATTGCGCCGATCGAACGGCCGCGAGTTGGTATCGCGCATTGGGAGGGGACCCCGGGAAGCTCGGATCGCTTCTCCCGGGTCCAATTATCTTTCGGGTCGTCATGGTCACCAGTGTTCTTTCGCAAGTGGGAGGGTCGTGGGCCCGCTTACGCGGAGGCGTCTCCTGGTCTGGGTTTTCCCCGTTCCCTTCTTCTCCCCCATTACCCTCCCTGGTTCCCTTCCTGCCCCCCCTCCCCCCCCTATGACGCCTAAACCTTCTTCTCCACTTCTGGTTCTTACCTTGTTACCCGACTCGTGCCTGATCCTCCACTCCGTAAATCTCGTTCAACACCTCCTAAGTTTGCCATCCCCTGAGGCTCTTTCGTCTCAGATAGTGCCTACTGCTGCCTTTTGGACCACGTTATATATGAATGCATCCATTCTCTTTATTTGAGGTTTTCCATATCAAGTTCCAGATATAACGTCCAGCTATTTGTTCCAAAAATTAGAATTTCCCTCTTTCGCCCTCTACATCTTCACCTACGTATTGGTCCAATTCTACTTGCTAACCTGGGTGATTCAACCATTGACGTTGAGCTTAGTTAATGTCAAATCCACCTTTCATGGCTCTACCCTAAGCTATAAAAGCATGTAATTTTCTTTATAAATCTATCCCTAGACCTTTGAAAAAATTACGTCCAACTTCTGCCAATTTGACATCTACATCCTTGTGAAATATGCTCGTAGCATTTACAAATACCTTTGGAGAAGTAATATCAAAGAGTATCCACAATCCAATTTTCATCAAGATCAAACAAGTTTTAAAGCTTCTACGATCTTACTTGAGGTTGTCAAGAATTACCAATAAGGTATAATATCTATGTTTTAGTTATTTATCTTCATTTGTTTGTTAATTTCCCTTGTATATATTTTATTCCCTTATAATTCTACTTGCTGGGGCATCTAAATGCTCCACTACTTTCTGCTTGTTGATCTGTATGCGTATATTATCTTTAAAGCATTAGTACTTCACAATAACACTTTACAGAGGGGAAAATGTAGACACCATTAAAATAAATACATATTTTTATCCCTCTTTTATCTAATTAAAATTAATTAAATTAATTCTATCTTACTGCAATACACACTTTCAAAATTAATTAAATTAATTCTGTCATTTAAATATACCCTTTTAGAATTAATTAAATTAATTATATTACCTAAGCTATATTCCTACTCTTTGGAATTAAATAATTTAATTCCAACACACCTTTGGAATTAATTAAATTAATTTCTACACCCTTTTAGGTAATATAATAAACATTTAATCAAATAAATGGTTAATTATTCCCTTACAATTAAATTAGTTATTTAATTAATTCCTCTCCTTAGTCAACTCAGCGTGAACTCCACTTTTAGATTCCTAGAAATGAGGGAGCTATAGAGTTGTACATGCAATTCAATTGCTCTATATAACTTCTATCATTCCAAATGTCCCTCTAAATCTACAACTACTGTTGCCAAGTCTACTTGCTAACCTGGGTGATTCAACCATTAAACTGGAGCCTAGTCAATGTCAAAGCCACCTTTCATGGCTTTACCCTTAGCTATAAAAGCAAGTCATTTCCTTTGTAAATCTATCCCTTAAGATTTGAGAAATTACATCCAACTTCTACTAATTTGAGATTTGCATCCTTGTGAAATCTACTCGTAACATCTACAAATTCCTTTGGAGAAGTAATATCAAAGAGCATCAACAATCCAATCTTCAACAAGATCATTTTTTTAAAAGCTTCTATGATCTTACTTGAGGTTTGCAAGAATTACAAAGAACGTATAATATCTATGTTTTATTTTTTTATCTTCATTTGTCTGTTAATTTCCCTCGCATACATTCTATTCACTTACCACTCTACTCGTTGGGGCATCCAAATGCTTCATTGTTTTACACTCGATGATTTGTATGTTTCTACTATCTTTAAAACACTATTACTTCACAATAGAAATTTAAAGAGGAGAAAATGTTGACACCATAAAAATACATACGTATTTCTATCCCACTTCTATCCAATTACAATTAATTAAATTAATTATATCTTTTTGCAGTACACCTCTTTGAAATTAATTAAATTAATTCTACCATTTAAATACACCCTTTTAGAATTAATTAAATTAATTCTATTACCTAAGTTATATTCCTCCCCTTTGGAATTAAATAATTTAATTCCAACATGTCTTTGGAATTAATTAAATTATTTCCTACACCCTCCTAGCTAATATAATTAAACATTTAATTAAATAAATAGTTAATTATTCCCTCACAATTAAATACTAATTAAATTAGTTATTTAATCAATTCCTCTTCTTAGTCAACTCAACTTGAACTCCACTTGTAGATTCCTAGAAATGAGGGGGCTATAGAATTGTACGTGTAATTAAATTGCTAGATGTAACTTCTACTTTTCCAAATGTCCATTGCCCCTCTAAATCTACAACTATTATTGTCAATTCTACTTGCTAACCGAAGTGATTCAACCATTAACCTAGAGCTTAGTCAATGTCAAATGCACCTTTCATGACTCTACCCTTAGCTATAAAAGCAATCCATTTCCTTTGTAAATCTATCCTCGGAGCTTTGAGCAAATTACATCCAAATTTTGCCAATTTGACATCTGCATCCATGTGAAATTTACTCATAGCATCTGCAAATACCTTTGGAGATCTAATATCAAAGAGCATCCACAATCCTACCTTCAACAAGATCAAAAAAGTTTTAAAGCTTATATGATCTTACTTGAGGTTTGCAATAATTATAGAGAAGGTATAATATCTATGTTTTATTTATTTATCTTCATTTGTTTGTTAATTTCCCTTGCATAGAGGAACAATATAAAAGATACAATTACTGCCACTCAAATAATGAAATCTCTCTCCTTCACTCTGGATGCATGTACCAACGAGCCATAGTTTGAGATCCCCATCTCAATTCTATTCATAGTTTTTGATGAAGTCACATAAGGATTGGGATTCACCTTTGTAGACACTTTCCAAATGTTAGAAACATACGCTGGGGATGGAATCTTAAAGATGACACATGAGGTAGTGCAACAAAACCTTATAAACAACTAGATATCCTAGTTCAAAGAGAGAGGGTTAAGTATTTAGAAGAAAAAATCCAATACTCTAAGGAAATGAATTTTGAAAAACTCTTCGAGGAATGTCAAATAATGAAGTTAGTTGGAGAAATATATGCAGAAAGATTTAATGAGTTAGTGCATAAAATTGTACCACATTTATGGAGAAACCAATAGAAGATCAAGTTCATAGCTAACATAAAATTACTAATATATTTGGGGGGTATGGACAAATTATGGATGATATATTTTGTCTCACTCATTAAACAGAGAGAGTGTAAAGAGTGATAGAAATGCACTATAGAGTAAGTTGATGAATTAGAAAAAATAAGAGTTCTCCCTTGTACTGGATGAGGATAAGATGAAGACTATATGCAAGAGATTCAATACAGAGCATCGTAGAAATAGGATATTGCAACCAGTAGACAAGTATTTAAAAGTGTAAAGTATCTAGCTAAATTCACAAGTAAAGCCAAGAAAAATCTTACTGTGTGCATTATTTTAAAAAACTAGATCATTTTATCAAATGCCTTGTAGGATATTGATAGCCTTTATAACACTGACTCAAGCTAAGGACAAGGGGGGAAAGAATGCATACTCCAAGATATTGAGAACCTAGAGGAAGAGATTAGTGCCATGAAATTAAAAAATCAAACTATGCTTAGGACAATTGAGGAAGCTAACTTAAAAATAAGAAAGTGTGCTTGATGTTACAAATACACGAACAAGGAAAACCTCACATAATAACTACCATAGCAATGTGGTTTCAGTCCCCCCAAAATTAGATCAAGGATTCCTTCAAAATCTCATCGTGAAATGTGGGAGATATGGGCCCCCCTCCATTCAAAATGAAGGAATATAGGGAATCAATTAAAGGTGCATGAATATATACTGAGGTAGGAGGTCCCATAAATTTTTGAAGAGGCATAATAAAAAGGGTATATCCTAAGAGTGATGGCTCACATAGTTCAGTCACTAGATGTATGGTGATTGAAAGCAAGGAATGCCAAGTTTTGTATAATAACTACTAGTAAATCCATATGTATCATTTTTAGGGATTGTAAATCCTATTGAAAATCAGATGTATGGAATGATCAAGATCAGATTTATAAAATGGTCATGAGTGATAGGACTGCCCGTGAATCCTCTGATTGAAAAAAGAAATTTGGGCTATACACAGAGTTTTTAGTACATACAAGAAACAATACTAGTTCATCCTTGTGAGAATAATCATCCATCTACATGCAACACCATAGTAAGCTGTACATGACATTTGTTGAATCCAGGATACATAGGGAGTCAACTAAAATTAATGGAAAATAATCATGATAGTGATGATAACGAAGGATTAAATAGTAAAGAATGTGTAATTTATTTATGATGCTTATGATGAAAATAACTATCAGTTTATAATGTCATCTCATGGTTGGTGAACCTGGAAGTTACTGCAAACAGACCATCAAGACTTCCATAAAGTGGGTATATAATGTTTCCATGCAAAATATAAGCTAGGATATGGCTACATGTGGAAGATACGCCATGCCACCTCAATGTAATATTTAACTCATACCCGTAGAACTCAAGTGGGTGTACTTATAGACTCAAATTTAAAAGTTTAGTTGAGGGAAAGTCACCCAGTTTCTAGTATTTATAGGCAACCTATCATCGAAGCATTTGAAAGCAATGAAATAGATTTATTCAGATATGTAGAGAGGTACTTACTAAATATGGTATCAATTTCATAATAGAAATGTGTGAGTTATGGTGATATGGATAAAGATAAAATTATTATAGAGTCACTAAGTATTCTTGTGTGAGTATTTATTTATAATCCATGTTTAAGCTTATTTCTATCACATTCGGAAGTAGGTAGGTTTCATGATCATCAAAGAAGCAAGCTACAATTTCTTTATCTTCTACTCAAACTAAATGATAGCTATCTCATACATCTCTCACTCCTTGGGTGAGACAATATATTTGGTTCCTACCTGAATACTCCATAGGGCGACATTTTAGCTAGATGCTTCATAATTTACCCTGAAGCACTAGATTTTTAAGTGGTTCACACATGCCAGGCAATAATAAGGTGTCTAAGAATCCAGATTTTCCATGCCAAAACCCATGATCATATTGCGACTCAACTGCATAATTTTATCAAATACTTGGTCAATGATAAACATTTTTTCATTGAGCATGTGAGAATTTAAGATCAATTTTATAATATTTTCACCAAGGGATTACTAAAAAGGATTAACATGAAATCACTTTAGAACTATTTTATATGACAGTTTTTCTCTTTATGCTCAAAGGGGGGAATGCTTGAGTGTGATGCCAATATGGGCACCTAATTAACTACTGTCAGAATCGGTTTTAGTTTTATTTATCATTTTTTAACTTGAAACCTTTGAAGTCATTTTTTGCTAAATATGTTGCTTTTTTAGCTAACATGTCATTTTCAAGGGTAACTACATCATTTTTCTAGATGTCATTCTATTTTTAGTTGGAAATCGTGTCAGTTAGTGTACAATTCACTGAAATGTGCACTTAATTGATGTTCAAACAATTATCCATTCATCCCCAAGAGGTGGGTGTCATTTATAAGTATAGATCGAATTGAGATTGTAGTCTTATGCTTAGGCCATTTATGTTTTTAACCTGAGAGTTAAACATGGGCACCTAGTTTCACCCAAGGTGTGCATGACTTGGTTGTGCACGTGGGACAGTTAAACTCCATAGAAGGCTTCGAATGCATGTTGAACTATATATTATTAGTGGATGAACACTTATCATAAGTTAAGCTCCTATTTTACAAGGGAATATTGGAAGTTGGATTTTACATTAACTCAAACTATATTTTATTATTAGTTTTTGACTTTTCACTGCAGAAATAGATAATGGATCTCTCTCATAATGAGGAAGATTATCTTTATTTGTTAATTATATTCAATACAGTAATGAGTGGGGTAGAAAGTTTCCACATATGGAAACATTCATTTGAATTTCAATTTCATATCTACTATATTTTTTGGTGAGACACAGATTTTTCGATATGGAAAATTAGGTTTTTTCAGCAAACGCTCACATGAGTCTATGCCCATAAATGCATTGAGATGGTGCAGCTCCATGAGGGAGAAAGTGCAAGTAACATGGAAAATACGAGCCATCAATACAAGATTTTTCGTATAATTATCATACCGTGGTACAAATGCAACAATGTGATGAGATTTCATGAACAATGAGTGCATCGACCATAGGTGACCATGAAAAGAGGTCTGAAAAGGGGGAAGAGCCTCATTAATCCAAAACTCTTTGACACTTTCACTAGATATACAATCAGGTGTAGGATCCTAAAGGGTTTTTTGATATTGAGTTTCACCTTAGTGCTAGTAATAATGACCTCTCAAGTATGGAGAGGGGGAGTTACATTCCACGTCAGTAATGGAGAGAGCCAACCAATTGCCATGAAGTCTATGATGCACTAATCACGATTTAATGTTTGAATATCAAGTAATGACCTCTAAATGATACCTAGACCTAATGCACCTCACCTCAGTGAGATGACCTGCCTAAGTAATGTGGAATTTTATGACTAACACCAGATTTAACCCTCCTGGTCATTGGGAACGTAGGATTCAGGTTTGAATTGAGTTAGGCAAAAATTTATTACAATCTCTATGGGTCCTAGCACTGATTTGTTATCTAATTTAGGTACCCATGCATCAACAAGATGTCCCAAGAAATGTGAGGAATAGCGTGAGTTTTGAAAAACATCGTACTTTCACAAGATAAAAACATGCTCTCTAATCTAATAAAGATGCCAAAGACTGGGTTCCTAGCTTCTCATGATCTGTGACCAGCCTGATAAGGTTTACGGGCCTCTTCTTGTACAAAAGGGAAATTATACTCACAAGGAAGAAGAGAGAAGAGGACCCTTCGTTGTTAGAGTGAGAGTTGTTTACGCAAACCTCATGTTCACATAGGTACAGATCTGAACTTCTGAAACTTTAGGATCAGTCTCCCAGAAGAGTGTTGATGATGTGGTTTATCTTACCTCTAAACTGAAGAAGAGCCACCCATTATCTTGAACTATGTAAGCCTACCCTTAACTGCCTGGTATCAGAGTAGGAGATTGACTAGTTTTGACATATCGGTCTTGATAAGTTTTATTTCTCGTCAAATAAATTATTTCCTATGATTCAATATGGCCTTAGGATAGTTGCTTAGTATTTGGTCTTCTGTGTGCATTTTTATGCAAGAACAGAGGCATTCTCATTGGACTACACGAAAGGTCTATGAGATATAACCCTATATGATATGGCTGTAAACTCAACCATTTCAGGATGCAAATCATTTTTCAAAAGTTTTTATGTCAAATTGCATGCAACTTATTGAATGTAAACATACTAGATTCGCCTCAAGATTTCGTTTCTTGGATTGGATCAAATGGTCTTATCGTTCCTTTTATGGTATGCAAAGCAGTAGCATGTTGTAGACAGTTTACGTGTAGGAGGTCTTTACTTTGACAAATGATGTTGTCTTATCCTTATATATGGCAGGGGTTATTACGGATGTTGTGCCATCTTGCATTTTTACGCAAAATCTACAGGGATACATTGGATTTTGAAGGTGGTAAAGGTCCACTTTCAGCACAGTCCAGAAATCAACAGTTTTTACCAGAAGAAGCAGTTCTTTTGATGTGACTTTCTTGGTTTTACCAGTGTTACACACCCCAGGAAGGAGTAGACGTATAGGTCACACACCCATTGAAATCCTTAGCCCTTGTGAGTCATATGGTATGGTCATATGAAGAATGGGTTCCTAAAGCTTTCCGTGATATCATACTAGTAGGTGCTTAACTTTCAACTCCCTTTGCAGAGTTTATAATTGTGGTGAAGGCATTTGACGATTTATGGATTAGGGGATTGTTAGAGTTTGAAACTAAAATAAATAGTACAGTTTCATAACATTGAAAAACTTGTATCTTTTGATCGGTAACTCGGTTTTGAGTGCCATTTTTTGTAAAAGTGCATAGTTTTGTATGCTCTGTTCCCCTTGGATAACTGTTTATTTTAAGAATCACACTATAATTATAAAGTGCCATATTTGTAACATGCACTCAATTATAAAGTGCCAAAATCTGGGGGGGGCTCTTGCTGCATTGTTTGGGGGTCTTGTTGCATTGCTTGGTTCTTGCATTTTTGGTGATTTTTGAGAATGGCATCTTTATCTACTTTTGCATTAGATCATGTTGATACATTAACAACACATAATTACCACACATGGAAACCAAGAATGGAAACAATCATTTAATGCGAAAAGGATTATGGGCTTTAACTTCTTTAGAATAACCAGTGTTCAATAGAGAATATGAGGAATTTCAGTACTGAGTGCAAATTTTATGAGTGTATGGGTTTGATAGGAACTTATGTAAGTGACAGTTTTTTTGTTTCATTTAGAAATGACTCTCCTTTCAAAATATGGGAGAATTAGAAGATGTTTTTAGTAAGGTGGATAATATGAGAGCCATGAAACTTGAAACTGAGATCAGCCTCTCTTAATCCTAAATATTTTCCATATCAATTATAGACTATCTTACCAAGTTAAATCATTTTTTGACACAGTTGAAGGGGAGTGGAAGAGATAAGAAAGATGAAGAGTGTGTTTACTTGATTCTATCCAAGTTGAGAGGGTCCATTCCAACTTTTTGCTTTTTACCTTTTTCTCTAGCATGTATGCCTTAGGTGATGCACCTTAAAAATGCCTAACTTAGAAACATTTTGTGAAAGACTTACTAGGGAAGAATCCAAATTATGCTCACCTTGAAGTCTTCCACCTCTCAAAAGGCATTAGTTGCATCTAATCCTAAGGGCAAGGGAAAACCAAACAGGTAAAACCAAATCCACACCTTCTCCATCTCAAAATGCTCCTAAACCCAAAGAAAACAACTCAAAAACCCAAGGAATCTTCTAAATCCAAGAATAAGTCTAGTCGTTTCATGCTCTTTTTGTGGGGGTAGTAATCATGAATAAAACTAGGTGTTATAAGCGAATGCAAGCCTTAGAGGATGCAGTCAAGAAACAAAAGAATTCTATCTCTACTCCACCTCCTTCTAATCAGCATGGAAAAGCACTTATTGTTGTTTGGAAGATCTCAGTCACCACTTGTAGACAATTGGGTTATAGATTTTGGTGCTTCTCATCACATGACTTCTTCCAAGGAGTCTTTTGTTTCTCTAGGTTTGAGTTATACTTCCAAAATTGAGGCTGGAGATTCATTCCTTTCTTTCTATTGAGGGAAAAGGTGATATACAACTTGATGGTGGCAAGCATCCAAGATGCACTATATGTTCCTAACATCACTACAAATTTGCTTTCTTTATATCAAATTTTTCATTTTGGTCAAGGGAAGACATAGTGACTTTTACACCACATGGGGCAGAAGTAAGAACTTTGTTGGAGCCTTATTCACTTGTTGCTCAGGTTATTGTTTGATCATAGTTCTAGATTATATCACTTTGAGGGTTTTGATGACACTTCTTCTATAGGGATATGATTTGTTTCTCATTTAGATTCAGTAGAGTAAGCTTTGGCATGAAAGATTTGGACATCTCAATTACAGATATTTGAAGGAGTTGAGCACTCATGGTATGGTAGATTGTTTTCCTAGAGTTTATTGTCTTGAGGGAGTTTGTACCCTGGTTGTGAATTAGGGAAACAACACCAAGATCCTATTTCCTAATAATTTGTCTAAGAGATCTTCTTCACCACTTGAGCTTGTGCATAGTGACTTAATGGTTTTTTCCTACCGCCATCTTTCAATGGAGCTAAGTATGCACTTACATTTTATATGATAATTTCTCGAGGCACGTACTTGGGTTTATTTTACTCAAGTACAAAAGTGATGTTTTTTTCACACTTCAAATTCTTCAAGGCTTTGGTCGAGAAACAATCTTCTAGTAGCATAAAGAACCTTCACACTGATAATGGGGGGAGTACTTCAGCAATGAGTTTTCTAAATTTTTGGAAACTCAATGGTATTATTTCACCAGCATTTTGTTCCTCATACTCCACAACAAAAATGGATTATCAGAAAGGAAGAACCAGAACTTTGAAGGAAATGGGCTAATTGTATGATGCATTCTAGAGATATACCTCTTATCTATTGGGCATAAGTAGTTAATTATGCTAACTATATTCAAAATCGCACACCACATAGAGCACTTGAGAATTTGAATCCACAGGAAGCTTGGTACTAACACTAAGCATAGATGTCTCATTTTTTTCCAAGTCTTTGGGAGCCATGCTTGGGCCTTTGTGCCAAAAAAGACTAGGAAAGCCTTGGATAAGAAAAGTACACTCTTGATATTTGTAGGCTATTTGTGAGGACATGAGAACTTATTGATCTTTTAGATCCTAATACACATGATGTTATTTTTTTGAAAACATGTTCAGTTTGATGAGCGTTTCACTCCTCATGATTTTTCATCTTCTTCCATTCCTACTTCTTCTGTCATCTCATCTTTTAGGATCCCTTATCTTTGAGGAGATTTACTGAGGGAGGTTATAGATGCTGATTGAGGATCATATTCCCACTGATGTTGTCACTATTCCTAAGTGGGCTCGTCACTACAGTTTCTGAAGGCATCACCTTTCATAGAGGATCTTCCACCCACTAGGCATCATCACGAACATTCGACAAGTTCTAGACTTTTTTGTCATGAATTTTCTGAGGATCCACAATATTTTTCAAAGTTTCATGGGATACCAGGAGTGCGATGATGTGATGTTAAATTGAGTATTCTTCTTTGATGAAGAATCATACTTGGGATTTGGTATCTCTTCCTAAAGGAAGAAAGATGGCTAGGTGTAAGTGGGTATACTGAAACAAATACACAACTGATAGGTCCATTGAAAAGTATAAGGCCTGTCCTATTACAAAGGGTTTTTCCCAAGTCAAAGGTATTGATTACTCTCAAGACTTTTGCATGCAATTGCCAAGATGGATTTTGTACATGCCTTGTACTTGTCTATTGCTGCATCATAGGGGTGGCCCATATACCAGATGGACATGAAGAGTTCCTTCTTACATGGAGATCTTATAAGAGGAAATATACATGGAGGAATATGGCTGGATTTGTTCAGGATTCTTCTCTTGTTTTCTAGGCTCCCAAAGGTCTCTCTACGGTCTCAAATAAGCCCCTCGGGCTTGGTATGAGAAGATGGATTATTTTCTTCTATCTACTGGTTTTGTTCATTTTTCATTCCGATCATACAGTGTATCTCCAGCATGTTGGTGAGGATATTCATGATACTTGTCTTGTATATTGATTATCTGTTACTTACTGGCAGCTCTTCTTCCCACATTTAGAGTATTTAGAGAGCTCTTTCTATGCACAGTTTGACATGACAGATCTTGAGTTATTGTATTATTTCCTTGGTTTGTATATTACTCAGTTAGATTCAAGGATTCATTTGAGTCAACAAAAGTACACCCATGATCTTCTTCGTAATTTTTTATATGCCCGATTTCAATTCATATCCATATCCTTTTCAATCTATGGTTACTCTTACTTCCACATGCACCACTCCTCTTTATGATCATACCTTGTGTAACTTGTTGGTTAGAAGTCTGATGTACTAGAACAATACTCACCTTGATGTTTCCTTTTTAGTAGAGCTTGTATCTTGGCTCATTATCCTCATAGTATCCACTATCAGGATATTAAAAAGATTTTGTGATATCTGTAGGGCACTTCACACTTTGTACTACACTACACAAGAGGTTATACTCATTTGGTTGGATATAATGATTCAGATTGGGTTGGTTATATTGATGACAAGTGATCCAATTGTGGATATATTTTTTGACTTGGTTCTTCTCTAGTTTCTTAGGTGTGTAAGAAACAACGTGATATTGCAATTTCATCTACATCGACAAAGTACAAGGTAATGGTTATGGAAAGTCAACAAATTATTTGGCTTCGACATTTATTGATAGAGTTTGGATTCCTATAGGATTCATTAACTGTACTTTGGTGTGAAAACCAAAGTGAAATTCACATTACTTGAAACTTTGTTGGGCACCAGTGAACCAAGAATATTGAGGTTCACATGCAATTCATTCCTCGAAACCTTTAGGGTTGAGTTCTTTTCTTAGAGTACATTTTGACTCAGCAACATGTGACCAACATCCTTACAAATCGTTTTGCATCACCTCTCTACCATGAGTTACATGGCATGTTTGGGGTTTCAGAAGTTGCCTTTGGGGGTGTTCATGAAGACATGTTCCTTATTATTTCTCTTACTTCTAACATGATTTTATTTCCTACTTTTGGTTCGATATTTAGTCATGGATATATTGTACATGAGTACATAAATGATCTTTGTTTAGAGGACTCATATTATGGATATGCCACTTTTAGTTTGGGCCCCTAGCTTCACTTGAAGGGGG
>CM034151.1:273277962-273307373 GCA_019776745.2 Taxus chinensis | reverse complement strand
ACGAGCTTAAATTTAACGTCTAAATGACTATCATACTACTTTATGTTTGGTCTACCGTGATGGTCATTTGACCATCAATTTAATGGAGCCAAAACGTACTATGTATTTCCAGAATTTATTCTTTTGTATATAAACTATAATATTCTTTTTTATATTAAAAAGTACATAACCCTTATTAAAGGGGTTTAAAGGACATAGAACATGTTAAAAGAATTTTACCAGGTGCAAGTACATTTATGAGAGTACAAATTAACTTGCATATTTTACAGAGGGGACAAGTAATTTCACCCGCCCAATGAAATAAATTGAAATCCCTATTTTCATGAACCTTGTCTCTTCCCTTCATTTAATCTTAATTTTACCTTGCACACATTTGAAACTATGAAAAGATTGAAAAATATTTGATATAATTCCTGTAAGCTAAATTTTTTATAACTTTTATGTGGCTATAACTACTAATATTTTAATAAATATTTACCACACTTCACATGGGCCACCAATAAACTAGTTTTTTTTAATTCTCCATTTATACCTAGGAATTCTACATTTATACCTGAAATATTATCCCATTTTATTCTCCACTCCCACGCTTATATAAAAGAAAACCTTGAAATAAGTTTATTTATATAGTTTTCATAAACTATAAGATATAAATCAATGGGGTTGCCCCCTTACATGGATAATATAAACGGTTAGGGACACACGTTAGGTTTATGTTTGAATACTTATTTTTGAAAACTATAAAATTATAGTTATTTTGTTATATAAATATATATTTTTGTTAAAAATTAGAGGATTCTAACTATTACAAATTTAATAACCAACACATTAAAATATTAATATAAACCATAAAACATTAAATGTTAAACATTATGTAATGTAATAAATAAAATTACATAACATATTAAATAAATAATACATACCAAAAGTAAGAACACAATGACACAATGTTTATAGTGGAAAAACCCAAACAGAGTAAAAACCATTGTGAAATAACCTTTTATTTTTCAAGAACCAAATTTACATCCGGTAACTTTCAACTCCTTGTTTCAACCCTAATCATAAGGGTAAAATAATATTCACCTTTGATATTTATTTTTCAAACATATCAAAAGATGACCTAAATTCCTTTTTATATTAGGTGATCAGGTATGTCTCCCGACCCATCTTTTCAACCTTATCGGTTGACACATATACCTAGGTTTATAATATTTAATATTAGAAATATAATCATTTAATGATATTAACTATTTAACCAACAGTATATACCTAGGTTAACATATTTAATAATAGAAATAGAAATATAAATATTATTAAATATTAACCTATATATTAGTGATGGACCCATATACATTAAGGGTTGGTTATACCACTTTGTAATTATGTTCTAACATATATGATTTGTCTATAGGGTTCACACACGTCATTTCTAGGTCGCATCTCACCACTACACCCACACATTCATCACAGTGTGTTAGACACAACATCCTACTCAACCATTTCCCGATGACACACTATTGTTTACGGTTCATTCTTGATTGCTGAGGGGGAAAACAAAATGAACCTCACTGCATCGCTTCCATTCACTCGGGGGCATGTGGCTCCTATCATTCCATTCCATCCATCCATCTACAACATACTGCATCCTCTTTGGGGCATTTACTCTTGTTTACTAGGGTTTTACATGATCACTTTACTACACATGTTAGATTGATTTCTTATATGTCATTATCTATATCATCCACACATATGCATTCATGTCTTTGTTTAGTTGTGATCGCAGATACATATTTGTTACATGCAAAATGGATGTTCACCTTTTACCCTTCTTGCACTGGTCGTTGGGGGCATCCACATTCATTTCTTCTAGGTGTTATTATTTCATTTTATACTTAGCATTTTATATCACTTCATTATTCATGATTTTACATATTGGTTCTTTCTCTAACATGCTAATGGATGTTCCATGTGAAACACTTGTTTTGTAGGATTACATGTTTCCATGACTACTTCTTTGTTTGTACTTGTTTACTTTGTTTGCTTCTTGTATGTGTGCTTTGCCCTATGTTTTGTGTGCACACTTTCTTCTTATCTGCGGCCATGATGGACTTGCGTCTCTTGCAACATCGTGAGTGATGTTCCATGTTTGTAACCCACTTTGTGTGGCCTATTTGTCTTCTTACGTGTTTACAGTACTATGCATAGTAGTTTTTACATTATCTGTGTACTTTACATTTGTCTTCTTACATGCATGTGTTTTCGTACTAAAAATTGTGTTGGATAACCATCCTTGTTTGTGCACACCTTGGTTTCTACCAAGTGCATTCCCTTCCCCATACAGGGCAGAGTTATAGAGTGCATGCGGTTGGTCCTCTTTTAGGGCCACATTCTCCTATTAGTAACATCACATGCATGCCCAAAGAGGGGGACATCATTTGGGGTTTTTCTACATACTAACATAGAGATTCTACACTGGTTGGTTTCACTCATATACAACGAGTGGGTTTAGACCAATCTATGAACCCCATACACACCAATTTTTACATGACATGGTGTCCTTAGCATTCTGGGAATCACTTATAGGCTTGAAGGTTATAGTGGGTGTGCCTCCCTACACTACTTTGGCCAGTGGCGTTGGATCACCCAAAAAATCAGGATGATACAGATATCTCTTCACATAAATTTAGGGAAGCAGTTAGATCTTGGAGGAAACAGAGTGTTTCCTCCCCACACTTCTTTGGCCAGGGTGGCATGAGATTTCATAAAAAAATCACATTACAAGATATCCTTCTACACTCTCTTTCTCAACATGGATCAGGTGCACATGTTCCATTTACTTTTTCATATTTTACATTTACATGCTTTAATATACATGTGTCTTTTACATTACATTTTTACACTTACATACATACATATTTGACTACTTTATCATTTTCTCCTTGCAAGTCTAGACGTATAAGAAACAAACAGTCAAATTAGGGGCAAAAACAATAACACTTCGCGACAACACACACTTTACTAACCATACAGGTACATTAAAAAATGACGTAGCTACACATGTGTTTCTCTATAGGTTCACTCTCATCACTTTTGCTTTGTGCATTTTTCATCTTTAGTTTCCACACTCCATATTTTTTGACATTCCACGCTTTTTTCTATTCATCCGATGTGTTTCTACTACACTCTTCATGGAAATTAGGTACGCATATCTATCCACTTTATGTTACTGAGATTTCTTCTCACTAATATAAAGTGAGGGAAAAATGTAGTCACAAAATCATGCACTTTAGACAACATTTATCCTGGTCTCATACTACTATTTAGAAGGTTCTTTAGTGAAGAAGGTGCTAATTAACCCCCTTCTTTTGGCCATCTTATTTTATTTTAATTCTTCATTACCACCCCTTTTCATCCACATTCTTAGTTTGTTTCAGTCATTTCCTATAATTTTAGCCTCGACTGGGGCGCTTGAGCTAGTACTGGGGCACCCGTGGGCACCCTAGTCCCACCAGGGGTGCTTCGGTCCCTTTTGCACTTTTCCACCACTTTTTGGGATCTTTCTAGCTATTTGGAATCTTTATCTTTCTTATGGTCAGCCTTTTTGGGGTTAATTATGAAATTATATCAAGAGAACCCTATAAATATAAAGTCATGCGACCATAATGAGGGACTTAGCATCACTTACTACTATCACTCCATCTAGAGTTGCATCCATTTATTGCATTGGAGATCACTTGCATCCACATAGCTCCATCATCAAGGCATAAGGCTAGGACATCTGCATCACACTTCATAAGGGGAGGGATTCTATTCTATTCCATGCACACATTATACTACATTTTATACACATAGTTATTACTCGCTACTTCAGAAAATACAACTGAAACAAGAGTAGCCTAGGGCATGTCTACACACACTTGCACATAGAAATACATCGAGTCTGAGATGTAGTGCAATGCTTAGGTAGTAAGTCCACCATTGTGGTAGTTGAGGTCAGTCTAACTGCTTCATATGCATTATTATTTTTTAGGGTTTGATGCTTGTTTTGGGGCCTTACAGGTATTTCTTTCATCTTAGACTATTGGTGACATCTAGCGGAGGACAACAAAGTTGATATGATACAAAGGGTTTTGGGCCATCTACCAAATTGGTAAAAACTAGTTTCAGATCTTTTGTACAGACTAGGGTGCCCAGAATGCAGACTAGAGAACCCGCAGGTGCCCCATTCCTCCTCCAAGTGCCCCAATACAACTAGATCCTATAGATCCATCCTTTTCGGGAATTCTATACAGTCGTTCCTACTCCTGATTCTTCCAGTTAGTTCTTCGACACTCTCTGATAGGCATCTATTATCAACTGAGTTCTTTCCTCACTCTCTTTTGCATATTAGGGTTAACATTTCCTTTTGCATAGTTGTTAAATTCATTTACATTCTTGTTTCCTACATTTATCTACGTTATTACCATTTTTCATATCTTAAATTAACTATCTATATTCTACATAGTTAGTCCATTTTTATTTAATTAGTTTGTCATATTTAGTCCTCTAGTTGGTCTTCTTCATCAACTCTCTTTCGATTTAGTTCTTGTTTGAGCTAGAATGATTATTATAGTCACTTACTTTGCATTTCCGGATGTGGAACTCCCATACATGACCCATTATTACTCCCTATGGATATTACATCTCATAAAACCTCTCGTCAGGGTATTCTTCAATCTCAACTTCTAGTTCCTTCTTCTTTCTTGCCACTATGGGTGCTCGTTTGGGTGCCATACTAATTGTTGCGCAAGATTCTAAATCATCTTATAATATAGTCATGCTATAGGCATCTGAAACCCTTCTTACTATTAATCCACACCAATAATGCAATTTTTTATCTTCCTTTCTTCTAAACACTTGTCGCTATCTGCAAATAACATTGCCTAATTTGATCCCTTGTTCTTAGAAACCTTAGTCCACAACCCTTCTCGTGAATCCAAATCTCCACGACCTTTGGCCTCAAACTTCCCCACGATGGAGATCTATAATATTAGGTTAAATATTATTCACCTATTTATTAATTATGCATTTCATATTAATTAATGTATTTATTGTTTATATGGTTATATTTAATTATAAATCATATTTTTGTTTTTTTTCAAACATTACGGGTGTTGTTATATTGTTTTAACAATATTATTATTGTGCTTCCCAGATGTAATATTGGAAGCTTATGTAATCAAAAATGTTTTTGCTCCTATGTAACTTAGTTTCCTGTTTGTATTCAACTGTACAATACCTATAAGTATTGTAGTTCAATCATATGTAATTTGGTTAATTGAGTTTAATATATTTTATCAGGCTTCTACCCTTGTTGCTCAATCTACATATAGTCAGCCATGTATTTTACTCAATCTGGTTTGCTAAATTCACAAAAACTCTCAAAAATACTCGCAAGTTTGCTCAAAGTCACTCAAGTTTGCACTCTGTAATTTCTTAAAATATTCGCAAGGTAAAGAATAATACTCCTCCGACATATTTATTTATAGATTTCCAAAAATCCCCCGCATTTATTACTCACCAACTACCACCATACCGAAGCTTTAATTATGTTTTTCTTATTTTCTTCATGCTTTTTCCTCTTCTTTCTTTCGCCTCACTTTCTGTAGTAACCTTTTAGCACACATATCACTCTTGAGCTGTAGGCATCCTCACACATGATTCCTTGCACCACATCACATTTTCCCTTTACACATCATACCAAGTACTTCCTCCTACTGTTTCCTACCTCACGTTACACCACACAAATTTTTTTCATGTGTGGTCTTCATTTTGAGAAATTTCCTCATGTACATCATCCTTAGAACATGTATCACCTTTATCTTGCAAATAAATCTTTCTGAGAGCATCCTTCATGCCATTACCCATATATCTGTGCTAACCTTCCCAAGCGCCAATCTACTTATAGATATGAATACCAACATGTCCCTTTTTCACATGTTTGTAGCTTGTTTACCCCAAACTAAAATTATGCACGGTCCTCTACACATGAAATCAAATGTATTGACTAGCTTCCTACTTGCAAGCATGCTTATTATAACAAAACAAGGAAACATAACAACAAAAAAACAATAACTAGAAATAAAACATGAAAAGGAAACCTAATCTAAGTGGAAATAATACCTTTTTACAAACACCAAGAAGATTTATTTATAGTAGGGCTTCATCCTACTCCATTGAAGTAACCGAGTAACATAATGAAATATAATTCTTGTAATTGACATGCACCTAATTCAAGTATCTTGGTTATGGAAAAAATATCCCAACCAATGCATCTTCAATTTCCCTGGGTGGTGCAAAAACTTGGAGTCATAGAGAAGGACCATCTTACCAACTGTAAATGCCTTTTTATTAATGTGCCTATCATGTTAGGCCTTCTGTCATGCCTTCTCATTCTTTTGGCTCCAACACACAATGACACACCACTCATCCTATTTCATTAGTTTTTCAATGCGCTCCTCAACAAATTTCTCATCATCTAATCCCCCTACACGCACAATACACAAGGATGGTAACATGAATTTAAATAGGAGCACAACCTCTACGCCAAACACCAATTGAAATGGTGTGGCCTTATTCAATATTTTATAAATGGTCTTGTATGCCCAAACTACAGATGATACTTTATCATCCCAATCTTTTCTTCCAACATCAATTTTTTTTTTCAATGTTTGTCTTAAGATATTGTTGATAGATTTTGTAGTACCATTAGCTTGAGGGTGATAAGGGGTAGTTTTATGGTTTGCTACCATAAATTTTTCCAATAGAATTCTGATTGTCTCATTCAAGAAATGAGTTCCTCTATCACTAGTCTAGCTTGATGGAAAACCATACATGCTAATGATATTTGCCTAGAGAATTCTCATTAATGTGGCTGTTGTACAATCCTTTATAGGTGTTTCCTCTGCCCACCTTGTCAGATAGTCTACACAAGTGATAATGTAACGTGCACTAGTCCTACACCTAGGTGGTGCAATAGGTTTTACAAAGTCAATAGTGCATTTCTCAAAAGGATTTGCACTCGCTATAGGTCACAAGGGCATCTCATCTCTATAACCAAGATTTCTAAGGAATTGACAATGATCACATACCTTCACATATTCCTTGGTATCCTTGTATATGACTATATCTTCCAAATATGTGGGAACGTGGTTTAACCTGAAAAGATATGCATTTGGCATAGTGTCTTCATTTCTTTGTGCATCCTCACTAGAACTAATCGTTGATAGATGGCGAGGATCTAGATTTATCTTCTCAAGATTTACAATGACTATGAAGTCAAACTCCTGAAATAGGAGTATCCACCTACAGACGTGCCCTTGCAAAAAAAGATTGTTGACTAAATATTTTAATGCCATATGATATGTATAGAAAATAAACGAAGTGGCCAACAAGTACTTTCTAAATTTGTGAAGTGCGTAGATCATAGATAAAGCCTTGCGCTCTGTTGTATAATTATGTTCCATGGGTGTTAACTTCCTTCTTATAAATCAAATGGGATGATCTATAATACCTTCCCTTAGTTGTGCCAACACTGTGCCAATTTCCATGTTAGAGGAATCAACATGAACATGAAAAGGTTTGTCCCATGAAGGAAAGTGAAAAATTGGTGCAGTGCTAAGCATTTCCTTCAATGTTTCAAACGTATGTTGTTGCATGTCACCCCAATAAAATTTACCTTTAGCTTTGATAAAATCTTTCGAGGGCACAAAAATATTTACATATCCCTCAATAAATTTAATGTAGTAACCAATATGGCACATAAATCCACGCACTTCACTATGATTGGTAGTTTCTTCTAGACCCAAGATCACATCTATCTTGGCTGGGTCTACTAATGATCCTTCTTTGTAAATGATGCACCCAAGTAGAGTTCTAAAGGGTGTAGAAAAGATAAAATTTTTAATGTTAAGAGAGATGTTTAACTACCTACACCTATCAAACACGAGCCTTAGATTGTCACAATGATATTTGACTAAGCCATACACAATCCAGTCATCCAAATAAACTTGCAAGAACTTATGAATGTAGACAAAAAATCATGCACTTTGGGTATCTATTTAGTCATGATTACATACTAGTATTCATATTATTCATAAGTAAGAAAAATACTAACCAACCCATGTATTTGGCCACCTTTTTTTGCTTTCTGTTGCCACTTTTGGTCTTGCACCCTTACTTTCTTAGTATTCCTTTTTATATCCTGATATTTATCATCCTGGACATTAGCACCCATCCAGAACGCTAGCGTCAGGCGCCCTCGTCCCCTCTAGGTATCCTTGACCTCAATATACTTTGTTCACATTTTTTGGGTCCTTTCTAACTATTTGATCATCTTATATTTTTTGGTAGTCAGCCTTTTCATGGTTAATTACGAAATTCAAGCAAGAGAATCATATAAATATAAAGTTATGTGATCATAATAAAAGACAAAGCACTAAGCACTAGCTATCACCACGTAAGGCTGCATCCATCAAGCCTCTAAGAGCTTCACTGCATCCACGTAGCACCATCCAAGGGACACAGGGGCTGGTTATTCTACATACACACTTCATAGGATGGAAGTTCATTCTATTCCATGCACACATCTATTACATTTCTTTACATCTAGCTTATTTTCTCACTATCAGGTATGACACACACAAGATCCACCTAGGGCATGATTACGCACACACACACACATAACTACATTGGGTCTGAGATGTAGTGTAGTACTTAGTTGTAAGATCACCATTGTGATAGATGAGGTTAGTTCGAATCCTCATTTTTCATATTTCTTTTTTAGAATTTGATGTCTCTTTGAGGGTTTTGTAGGTCATTATTTTATTATAGGTTTCCTGTGACTTTGACGATCATTGTACAACCTTATAGTGACCAAAGGAGAACAACAATGAATACCTTGCAACCACTTAGAGGAGGTTTCCTAAGAATTTCCGTAGACACAGGTGTCCAGAAGTAGGCCTAGGGCACCCATAGGTGCCTTTGTACCTCTACAGTCACCCTAAATGAGGAAGATCATTAGCTCACACACTTTTCTGAGGTTCTATGTGACACTCCTCCCTCTTTATTTATTTGGTCAGATCTTCTGTATATTCTGAGAATAATTGCAAAAAATTTAATTCATGTTACCTCTTCTTTGCACTTAGGGTTTCATACTTTCTTTCTTAGCTTGCTTGGCTTAATTTTTATACTTAATTGCTTATTTGTTTACTGTTGTATTAGCAATTAGATTAGACATATAAATTCACATTTTAGCTTAATTATTTCTGTGAACTTGATCTTTGAATCCACCTCCTTTTGAATCTTATCCTATTATCACTATGGCTCAATCTTATGGTGAATTCACTAAGACCCACCTTAAATACCTTAATGATCATATCACTGAGAATCCACAGAACTTATACTTGCTTTTATTTCCTATTCATGAGGAAACCACCAACCTAACGAAGCTTAATGATTCCAATGTTATTCCCACCTCCATTTCTACTCAACCACCTACTTATACTCTTCTTCCCATTTCTATCGTCCCCATTTCTGTGCCTACTCCCACTAACCGCTTCACTCCTCCTCTTGTTTCACACACAAAGCAAGTTTCTTCAACAGAAAATAGAGATTTAGCCTCCTTTTATCAACACTTTCAAGCACAAAATTTTCAACTAAAACATGTTACTTCTCGTGTGTCTCCATCTTTATATTCCACTTTATTACTACACAATCCATTCACATTTGCCATCTCCACTTACTTGCTTCCTCCTAATTTTTTCACCCCTAAGATTCCCATTTTTAATGGGCATAGTGACCCATAAGAGTATCTTGTAGCTAAGATCTTTCCTCACAGTCTCCAGAATTATGTGATGCATTGGTTCTATGACCTACCTTTCCACTTGGTTACATCTTTCACGCATCTAGCCGATGCTTTTATTACTCATTTTTCTATCAACATCGGCTCTAAGATGTCATATGTGCAACTTGCACAACTTAAGTAAGGATCTAATGAACATTTATCGGACTATGTATTATGATACAAGAACAACCTAGCTAAGATGTCTAACGTTCTTGTGGAATCTGAGCTTCAATATTTATTCATTCATAGTTTATTGCCGCTTCTGTAGGGGAGTGTTCTTTTTGAGAAAAATATGGCATTTGATCAACTATGTCACACTCTTAAGATACACGAAACAAAAGTCTTATATATAGGCAAGCTTTAGTATCAGGAACAAGCTTCCTTCTCTATACGCTTTCAAAGTAAGTCACCTTTTAAACCAACCACAAAACCTACTAAAGGTAAGGTCATTGTCAACATTGTCTCTAACACTAAATAAATCCAATCGAAAATACCTAAGTGTACATATACAAAGTTGACTATTTCTCCACATCTTATATTACAAACATTTCTTGAGAAATCTTATTATGCTCCCCCCTCCTTCAACTTAGATCCATCTTGTCCTAAAGGTAAAAATTATAATGATAAATTTCAATGCGACTATCATCAATGTCTCAGACATTCTAGTTATAGGTAATTCAAACTTCACACTATCATACAAGATCTTATTGATGATAACAAACTCGAGCTTCCAGAGCATACGACCTCTACACTAGTTAATGAAAATAACAAGCTCAAAATATTCAATAATCCACTTCCGAAACATGAAAAGAAATCAAATGATTCCTCAGCTAATCATACATATCACATTGTTCCTCTTCCTGCATTGACAGATATTGATTTCCTAGTTGTTCATGCTGACCTTTCTCCACCAATCATTTCTTTCTATGATCATGATTATCATTCTACATTCTCTTTTGATCACTTGCACATCAACACTTCTATCAGATCCATCTCTATCAATAACACTAAAGTTGATCCATCATGGAAAATCGACGTGTGTTATATTCCACATTTTATTGCTATTGGCTATCCACTCTTACAAATTTCCTATCCAATGCCTAAATCATATGGGGTTTTCAAGCTTCAAGTTACTATCGGTCCTCTCACCATTCTTGTGCCCTTTCTAGTAGCACGAACAATTAAAGGGTGTGATATGCTCTTAGGTATCAATTGGATTTGTAGGTCTCAATATATTATCTCCATAAATAGCTTGCATATGAATTTCATTCACAAAAACCAAGTCATCTCTATCAATGGTGTGCCTCCATCCACTCCATGGTCAGAACCTCCTCTTGAGGTTTCCATTGCATCCCCTAGACCATCTAGTTACCCATGGCCTATCAAACTTAAATCAAAATCCTCTCCTAGCTCACATGTTCACACACAACCTAGATGGTCTTATTGCTCTTCTAGTCTAGTACATCAGTCTAAGTACATCACCGAGACAAATCCGATATCTAGGCATACTTCACCACCTTGTTTCACTAAACATAGGTTTTTATCACCTTTGTGCTCTCCTTCACATAGGTGTTCATAACCTTTGCATTATGTATCTCATCAACACTCATCATCTCCACAATATACTCATAGGTCACATGTATATAGTCTCCATCCACCTGCACAACATCTATCTCATATACCATCATCCTTAGAGCATGTTCACACATCATCATCTCTACTAGCATTGGGTGGAGGTCCTTCATATTTAACTTTTATCAGATAATGCGATCACCATAACATGCTCGAGGGGCATCACACTTATTCTCTCCCCCCTCTAGCATCAACACGCGTATTATATTCTCATCACCATATACATCTTGATACACAATCGTATCCTCGTTACCCTATGAAAAAATCTATTTATATGTTCCATACTCAACTACTGAGAGTCTACATATCAAATGGACCTCATCAAATCAAGCGTTAAATCATACACTCACTTGTTCACTTACAAACTTACATTCTACGCATTGTACTTTGACAACCATATCTTTCTAATACACATAACTCAAACCATTTTATGATGAAACACTCTTGTTTATGGTTCATTTTTGACTATTGAGGGGGCATAAATAAATGAGCCTAATTACATGCATACACATCCACTCAAGGGGCATGTTTCTCCTATCATTCACTCTACATTCCATTCCATCTACACTCCGAAATATACTAGATATCTTGGTCACACTTAGTCTTGCTTACATTTACTTGTTACATGCACACTTTATTACACATGTTAGATAGATATCTTGTATGTTACTATATTTCCATACACACATGTGCATTCACTTGTTTTCTAGTTGTGGTCACAAATTATATAGATCTATACACTCAAAATGGATGTTTGGCACAGTACCTAGTACCAATCTTACAACGGCTCTTGGGGGTCTACTTTCATACATTACAGGTGATATTGTTTCATTTTGTTTCATAGCACATTATTTAACGGATTATACATGCCTTGATATAATTTTTATGTCTCTAAAATGCTAACGGGTACTTCATGTGCAACATTTGTTATGCAAGAATATCTACATCAATTGTTATTTGTTACATTACTTGTCATTGTTTCATCTTTGTATGCTCTTATATGTGGGATTTTCCATTTTTCTTATGTGCACACTATCTGTTGTTGGCTTCATTGGCCTCAATTGTCTTGTGACATTGAGAGTGATGTCCCATGTTTGTAAACCACTTTTCATGTTCTAATTTGTCTTCTTGTGTGACTACATTGTCTTCTTGTGTCTTAGCTTACACATTATATGCCTAAATTACATTTTTTCTTATACATGCATATTTATCTTTTCTTGTACTAACTATTTTCTCCTATCCCCTTTGTTTGTGTGTGCTTTAGTTTCTACCAAGCACATTCCCTTCCCTTATAGGGCACAATTTTAGCACAACGGTCGGTCCTCGTTTAAGCCACATACTCCTTCAATGACATCAAATGTACCCCAAACAAGTGGGGGCATCATATGGGTGAATTAGTCACCCCATAAAATAGTATAGAATCGTTACACATCACAACACAATACTGGTATGACACAATCTTCAGTGTCAGACACCAGAATAAGACTTGGGTCCTTAACATAACACAACCACCCGAGCCCTACCTGAACACCTATTACCAGGGGGAAGTTACACATAATTTGGAAGTTTAGAAGAATATATAGAACTCCACATATCATCTTTTACAGGGTACACAGTCTTTAGCATTTGACATGCATGCACTACACACTTTCATGTGGGATCGAATTGCTCAAATTTTACACACCATCTGCAGTGGTGTTTTACATTGTGGGAAGCAGTTAAAGATTGGAGGATAACAATGGAATTTTATACCTACACTTCTTCCATGACTTGGCATAAGATCACCCTAAAAAATCATGGGCAATGCAACTAACGTGAGATCGCATGAAAATCTTGTTCATCTACAACATCTTCAGGATCCTTTCTACACTCTTTTCTCATCACGGATCAGGTGCACATGTTCCTTTTTCATATTTTCATATATGTAACACACTTTTTACACATTTCAATCATATCCATGTGTATTTGACCACTTTTTTGTTCTTCTCTTTTACAAGTCTGTCAGTATGGGAAGTAGTAGTCAACATCATTTAAACATCACTTCACAACATCCACAACAAAAATCACAACAATCGACATCAACAAGAGGCACACTGCAACATCCACACATGCATTCTTTCCCAAGGATCATTTTCATCATCAAGTTTTATACTTTTTCCTCCTTAACATCAACACTTCACACTTTTATCACTCTAAATTTGTCTTATCCCTCGACATGCTCTTTCTACATCAATCTATGTGGTTATCAGGTACACATATCTATCTACTTTATGTTACCGATATTTCTAATCACCAACATAAAGTGGGGGAAAATTTAGACACAATCACACACTTTGGTTATCTATTTAGTGATGATTGTATGCTATTATTCATATGATTCCTAAGTAATAAAAGTAGTAACTAACCCATGTATTTGGCCACCTTTCTTTACTTTCTGTTTCCACTTTCAGTCTTGCACCCCTACTTTCTCAACTTATATTTTTATATCCTAACATTTATCATCCTGGACACCAGTACCCAACTAGGATGCCAGGGTTCTCTTAACCTCAATATACTTTGTTCACATCTTTTGGGTTATTTATATTTATTTGAGCATCTTAGCTTTTTGATAGTCATCCTTTTCAGGGTTAATTACAAAATAAAAAGAAAGGGAGTTATATAAATATAAATTTATGTGATCATAATAAAGGACCAAACACTAAGCACTAGCTATCACCACCTAAGGTTGCATTCATCAAGCATCTAAGAGCTCCATTGCATTCACATAGCACCATCTACGGGACACAAGGGCTGGTTATCCTGCATACACAATTCATAGGAGGGAATTTCATTCTTTTCTATGCACACATCTATTAAATTTCTTTAAATCTACCTTACTTGATCACTATCAAGTATGACACACACAAAGGCCACCTAGGGCATGATTCCACACACAGAAAAATAGAACTACATTGGGTCTCAGATGTAGTGTAGTGGTCAGTAATAAGATCACCATTGTGATAGTTGAGGACAACTCGAACCCTCATTATACATATTTCTTTTATAGGATTTGATGACTCTTTGAGGATTTTGTAGGTCATTATTTTATTGCTGGTTTCACGTGACTTTGGTGATCATTATGAGGACTTATAATGACGAAAGGAGAAAAAACAAATACCTCGCGACTACTTAGAGGAGGTTTCCTTAGAATTTTCACAAACACATGTGTTTTGAAGTAGGCCTAGGGCACCCACAAGTGACCCTGTCCCTCTCCAGGTGCCCTAGACTAGGCAGATTGTCAGCTCACAGACCTTTCTGAGGCTTTGTGCGATGATCCTCCCTCTTTTTTTATGTAGTTAGATCTTCAACATAGTCCAAGAATAATTGTGAAACATCTAAGTCACCTTACCTCTTCTTTTCACTTAGGGTTTCATACTTTCTTGCATAGCCTACTTGCCTTAATTTTTGTACTTAATTTTGTATTCATTTAATATTGCATTAGTAATCAGATTAGACATATAAATTCACAGTGAATAAAGTTCTAGAATTCTTGCACGATGATGCATGAGAATACTACCGACGTATTTCTCAATCTAAAAGGTGTAACTATATATGAAAAACTTCCCCATTCAGTGGTGAGGGTTGTATTCTCCTAATATTTCTTAGCGATGCACACCTAGTGATAACCTAAAAACCCCATCTATGAAAGAATATATCTCGTGCCTAACAACTCCTTCAAGGATTTCCTCTGTGAAAGGTGTGGTAAAAGGATCTATAACACATGAAGCATTAAGTTCTCTGTAGTCTACACATATCCTTATCCTCCCATCCTTTTTAGTGCTTATAACCATGGGGCTAACCCACTCAGATTATTAAATGGGCTCAATAGTTCCAGATTTGAGTGTCTTATCAATTTCTTCTTTCACCTTCATGCGCAGGTTAGGATTCATCCTATAAGGCCTCTTCCTAACTAGGTGCATGCCTTCTTTCAACTTAATCTTCATCTCACCTAATAAGGGGTGTACTCCCTTAAAATCATGGAAGCCCCTTGGAAATAAGTCCCAAAAGTCGTGCAAGAGTTCAATAATCTTCACAAATTCTTGATCTGACTAGTAAAAAAAAATAATGACCTCCTTAGGTGCATCATTTGTGCCAATGTTAACCTTTTTTGTCTTCATCGGTGAATAGTATGCGCGTTCCTTTTTATCCATAGTGTCCATCACCTCTCGCGCACCTTCAATGTGGCTAACATCCAAGTTTTCAACTTCTTCTTCATCAATCATATATACCAATTTACCTTTTTCTTTTTCCTTTCAAGAACGACCCATTTATATCTCATTTGTTTCTTCATGATCCAGGCGTGCCTCAGGATTAGGTTCACTAAACAATTCTAACATGAGCTCTTCATCCTTAACAATATCCCCTAATGTGATGCGCTTCATCATCTACAATGTTTCATGGATTGGAGGCTTAGTATAAAATTAATCAAAAGTTTGAGTCATACCTACAATTATCTCATGCTAGTTTTTTGTTTCTCTTTTTATCTCAACATGGACATACCATGCGCGCACGCATCCACACAGTGTGGAGTAGAATTTATGTACCTGTAGAGATGGTGGTAAATCCTCTTGGCCTTGTGCCCATAGTATCTCATAATTATGGAGATGTACTGAAGCCAGAGTCTTATCATGATATTCACATATGTGCATAGGTACATTGTTTTGAGTAAACTTGGTGGAAAATGTGATTCTCACTTCTCACCATTCTAAAAGGATATCTATATGTATAGCTCACCATCATATTTTTGTCCCTCATAGGGTATAGAACAACATGTTTCTTCTATCTCCATCATTTTTCCACTGAGTTTTCATGGTGTGCAAGAATGTATCGGGATCCCCTTCACCAATATACCTTAGTACCTGAGTTGAACCTAACTTTCTCACCATGCATGGCCTAATCATCATGGTGACTCATCCTTTAACTTTGTGCCTAACTATCTCATATGTTCCGTGGGACCAGTTGTCACAAGAAACACTAGTAGTATCACTTACAAACTGTATGTTTTCCCATTAAAGTATGCTTTCCTTTGATGCTTCCCCATGTTTTGGATCACACATTGTCTGCACATAAATTTCATTAAGCTCTTCTTCACTCAAGGAATCAACATAAATCTCTCCCTTCTTATCATGAAAATGTATGATCATGTGCTCATATTTGTTCTCAAAAATTATATATCTCTTATTAAAGTGCAGATCGTAATTGTTTGCATAACACTAGGGCTGTCCAAGTAATGCTGGAAATTTGTCTACTTTAGCAAGCTCTAATACCTCAAAGTCTCCAGAAACTTGGCTCCCTAAATGGTAATGGATACATCCTTTAGTACCCTAATAGGAATTTCCCTACTCTTGTTCACCACATATAAGACATTTTAAGATGGATGTAATGTTTGTCTCCCCATCTGATTCCGTACATCTAGAGTCAACACATTCACCTTCACACCTGTATATATCATAATATTACTTAATAGATAAGCATCAATCATTACATCAAGTGTGATATCCTTGTCGAATTCATGGCTCTGAGGTGGTAGAATTTCATGAAGTATCTACCTCTCACACTCACCTCTAATGGGCGGTACCTTTTCATGTAGTCATTCCCCTAAGAGTGGGATGATATTCTCTTGGCGCAACATTCTACACACCTCTTTCATGTCATCCACATCCTTTTGGGGGAACTCAATATTATTTCCATGTTCCCTCACGTGTGACTACTCTTTTAGACATTGTATTTCACCTTGCAAATCTCTGATGAATCCCATAGTTTCCTGGTAAACCTCCTTCTGGTGTGCCACATTTGTATACTTAGCATGTATTAATTTCTCCCTTGTGATGAGTGGTTTGGACTTCAAAGGCTTATGTTTGCGCTCAACCTCAATGCATGTAGTGACCAACACAATTTGTAATTCAGGGTCATACATCTTCTTAGGCATCCATTAATCAACATTCACACATTGGATCTTGATCATCCTCGCACCCTTATCCTTCTTGTTTTTACTCATGTGCTCATATAGATATGGGAAATCCTCTAACTTATGTTTCTTCCTACACCATGGGAAAGTTTTATGCTGAGAACAATCATGCTGAAAATAATCAGGGGACCAAAAAATATAACAAGTTCCTCGAGCGAACCTGCCTCTACTACCACCATGATCTCAGCCTAGATATTCTCCTCAGAAGCCCCCATTCCTATTATCCCCATTGTTATGCCCTTAATTATATTATCCTTCTAGTTCCTTGGATATTTTCACCACACTATTATGGCACACCCTTGTCTCAATGGCTTTATGGATATGATCAATCAATCTATAATCAATGGTTTTGTGAGTATGAACATGAAAATATTATAATACATGGACACCTTCTTCTTAATTGTGCACTATAAAAGATGGAAATTACACACATCATGGTCCAAGTGACATACTTCACAATATAGTAACAATGCACACACTCACTTACGTGGGTAACTATCCTTAGTGTGTCCTTCAAACTCATAATCAGTGCACCATATACCACTGTGCATCTCGTGTGCTGAGTTGGCAGAAAGATTTTCCAATTTTTTTTCCATGGCTATAATTTGTTCCTCTAAGAATGAGCTCACTATAGTATATACACTTCCAACCACTTAAGTGTGTAGAGTTACTTCCAAAGCCTCACGCGAATCAATATGCGTATTATGAGATAAAGTTATATGAAACAGAGTCAACAATCCTCTAACGAACCATTACACATGTTGAATTTGATGAATGCCATAAGATAATTTGGATAATATAGTCTTAAAACATACATCATACTCCCTTACGCTTTTAGATAAGCATTACATGATGTCCTTGAGCATGCTGATGCTTTGTTGTTCAAATTTTGGAATGTGAAACTCTACCAAAAATGTAGTGTGTAGAGAATTATAGTCCACTATATTCTGATGTGGCTCATACTTCCTATACCAACTATGTGTGAATCCTTGAAGAGTACAGGAAAATTGACTTGAATTCCTATTTGAATTTGTAATTCCCTTAGCATGCCATAGTAGTTTACAATTTTGCACATGTTTGGTTACATATTCAATACCTCTATACTCTAGCAAGTGGAGAGACATCTCATAGTCAAATTGAGGTGCTAGATGAGGGTGTAGAGTTTTCTGGGGTGGTTATTGTGGGTGTGGAACTCATCCACCAGATCCAGAACTAGAACTTCCACTAGTATTCGCTCCAGGTGTTTGCCCTGATCCTCCTGAACCTCCAGAGCCCCCTGCTATGGGCTACAGCCCAGTTAATGAAATCCCTTGTGTCCCATTTGTAGTATTAAAATGGACATTGATTATCTGTGTGGTTACAACACCCACATAATTCTCCCAATGGTCTTCATGCCATTATTCTGTCCTGATGATGTTCTTAGAAATAACCCTTCAAGCATACTCCCAAACATTGGCACTTGTTGTGCTGTCATAGGTGTATTCATAGTATGATGCACTTCTTGATTCAACACAAAATGATACCTTCTCATGTCTAATTTCCTACCTACACTAATCTACTTCTCGATAACCACCTCTGGATCTGGAACACCATGCGTAAGGGCTAGGTGGCTAAGTGGGATCGGATGTGCACATGTGGTCCTCATTATTTCCTCTAACATGCTCTTATATGAAGCTGAAGGGGATTCTCTATTACACTTTCCCAAAGTTGGGAGGACCTCATGTTGAGGTTTCTTGTCTTCCATGAGAGCTTCAAAACCTTCACGATCCATCATTCACCTCAACCTGAGTGACTCCTCAATGTCTTACACACGTGATATGTCCCTCTCTCATGCTTCATTAACCTTTAGCCATTTTTCCTCTCTTTGTCTTTCTATCACCATGTCTCCCATCCTTCTCCACACCTACTCTTTCCCCTGCATGTGGTGGGGGTTTAGCTAGCCATAGGGAGGCTCTCTTAATCTAGTTCTGTAATCAAGATCTTAATTATTAAAGGTATAATGCATAGATAAGATCCTATGGGCTTGCGTAAGAATATGAATTCAACTTCTTCTGGACACAAATAAGTATAAATAATGTACTCCAGTGTATAATTACATAACACACCATCCCACCAGTAATCTATAGCTCTATTCCACTCCACATTTGTATCAAAAAGAGTCTAATAATCCTCCTACATCCAAAGCTTTGGGATACTAAACTATTAGCCATAGGAAAGATAAAATATCAAGAGCGAGCATCATCCTCCATACACTTTCAAAGTAAGCTGCCATCCAAATATTCTGAAACTAAACCCATGGAAAAAAAAAGCACTATAAACGCAGTCTCTACCCCTAGGGAGCTTTGACCACAACCATACAGGAGTAATTTTATTAATATTAGTACACCATTGAGCGTTTTGCTACCAAAACTCATCGATAGTAATCTTATTACCTTACCATCGCTACTACAACTTGATCCATCTCGACCCAAAGGGTGTAATTTCAATGATAGTTCTTATTGTGATTATCATCAATGTATTGGACATTCCACCGATCAATGTTTTTGATTATGACATCTCATCCAAGATCTGCTTGGCAATGGTCAAATTGAGCTTCTGAAATCTATAACATCCACACCTACTAATGATAATCATAAACTTAAGATTTTTAACAACCCCTTGCCAAAACATGATACGAAAACAACTGATTCCTCTTCTAATTATGTCTATCACACAGTACCTTCTTCCCCAGGACCTCTCGAATTCTTAGTTGCTAACACTGAAGCTTCGTCACCAATCATTTATTTTTCCAACACTGATTTTCATGCTACATTTACATATAATCACTTACACATCCATGCATCTATTGACTCGACCACCATCAACAATACTAAGGTTGACCCCTCATGTCCCATTAGTGCATGTTCTATGTCCCTCCTTAAGGCCACCATCTATCCTACATCACAAATTAAGTACCATTTCACAAGCCCTTTGGTGTTGTTCAACTGCATGTCATAGTTGGCCCTCTTACTATGCTTGTCCCTTTCCTCGTTGGCAACACAATTGAGGGATGTGACATGTTTATTGGTCTTAATTGGATTCATCACTCTCAATCTATCATTTTTATGAATCATTTACGACTTAAGTTCATTTACAATATACAAGTCCTTTTTATTGATGGTGTCCCTCCATCTCCTCCATTGGCATCAACTCCTCATACAATCGCTTGTGTTTAATTTGCCTCTTCTAACACATCTCATCCTATATTTCTCAAAGCATAGTCTACTCCTAGTTCACCTACTCAAGTACCATCCACATTACTACATCATTCTATTGTTCTTACACATTGGCATAGGCCTATTCCTAGGGAAGTCACTACATCTCAAAGTCAATCATTGCTTCACTTTATTTCACATAGTTTCTCATCACCTTCGCATTCAGTATCACATAGATCTCCATCACCGACACATTTTAGTACATCATGACCTTCATCCTATATTCATTCATCACATGCGCATAGAATTCATTCACCAACACAATGTTTGTCTACGATACCACCACTACTGGATCATGGTCCTAATCTTTCATCCTCACAGACATCGGGTGGAGGATCTTTTTCCTACACTGTCATTGGTTAGTTCACTCATTTTTATATGCTTGGGGGGCATATCACCTAACCCCCCCTATTTCATCATAACATCTATCATATTTGAATTTTCTTATAGGAAAAATTCATTACACGTTTGAGCATCGTCATACCCGATGACACACTCTTGTGCTTCGGTTCACACTTGACTGTTGAGGGATTACTACTACATTGAACCTCACACACTATACTATAGGTCTTACACATTTAATCTCATCACACATTCCACATCATACACAATATATTCTGCATTTAGTCTACAACATTTCCACATTTAGACATTTACACATCATACATCATACTAGTCTTCATCACATAGAAGTTTAGCATTAAATCATCCTACATAATACATTACTAGGCTATCTACATACATTACATGATACTTTATACAATAAATTTTACACATTCTACACATCACATATTTAAACATTCCAGTCATTACATGGTCATATTTCATTGTTGCATAAACTACATTTTCTTCTATGCACTACATTCATTACTTGATGATGCAATCTAGTTTGTTGGTCCATACTCGACTGTCGAGGCTTTATCAATCAAATGGACTTTACACTCATCACACATGTGACAATCCTAGGCTAGTGACCTATGGTTTAGGCTAAATAGTCATCTATTTTATCATTTTTTAGTGGTATACACCTTAGGTTACATCACCACTCCCTCCTTTTCATCTTGGAGTGATATACGATTAGGGATAAATAATCACTTATCCATTCATTTTGTAGAGATATACGGTTAGGCTAAATCATCACTTATACATTCATCTAGTTGTGATATATGATTTGGATATAGGGTTCATGTACACATCATTTCTAGGTTGCATCTCATCACAATATCTACACATTCATCACAGTGTGTTAAAAACAACACCCTCTTCGACCATTTCTTGATGACGCACTCTCATTTACAGTTCATTCTTGACTTCCGAGGGGGAAAACAAAATGAACCTCATTGCATACATTTCCATTCACTCAAGGGTAAGCAGCTCCTACCATTCCATTCCATCCATCCACATCATATTACATTGTCTTGGGGGCATTTACTCTTGTTTACTAGTTTTTTTCATGATCACTTTACTACACATGTTATATTGATTTCTTATATGTCATTATCTATATCATCCACACATGCACGTTCATGTATTTTTCTAGTTGTGATCGTAGATAAATATCCTTCACATGCGGCATGGATTCTCACCTTCTACCCTTCCTACATTGGTTCCTAGGGGCATCTACATTCGTCTCTTTTTAGGTGTTATTTTTCCATTTTGTACTTAACACTCTACATTACTTGTTTATTTACACTTTGACATATTGGTTATGTCTATAACATGATAATGGGTGTTCCATGTACAACACTTGTTTTTTAGGATTACATGTTTTCATGGCTAGTTCTTGTTTACTTATTTATTACATTGTCTTCTTTGTTTGCTTCTTGTATGCGGGCCTTGCCCTATGTTTTGTATAAACACTTGTTTTTTGTTTTATGCCATGATGGCCTTGAGTTTCTTATGAAATTATGAGTGATATCCCATTTTTTGAACACACTTTATGTGGCTTACTTATCTTCTTGTGTGTTTACATTACTATGCTTAGTAGTTTTTACATTGTTTGTGTGCTTTAAAATTGTTTTCTACATGCATGATTTTTAGTACTAACACTTATCTTTGGCTAGCCACCCTATTTTGTGTGTGCTTTAGTTTCTACCAAGCATATTCCCTTCCCCTTGCAAGGAAGAGTTACATAATACATGCAGTTGGTCATCTTTTGGAGCTGCATTCTCCTATTAGCAACGTTACATGTGCCCCCCAAAAGGGGGGCATCATTTGGATTTTTTCTACATACTAACACTGAAAATTTATAATAGGGATGAAAGCCTCACAATTTTATTAATATTCAGGAAAATCAAGTTACAATAGTCAGGCTAAAATATTTATAGATATTGGACAACCATGTGCAGACTAATGAGATGTTGTAACAATGAAACAATAATTATACACATGTACACAAAATTACAAATAATTAGTTTAAACCATATGAAAACTCTAAAACAGGCTATGAGAATCTATTCCGAAAATATAATTAAAATATGGTTTATAACAACTTACAACAATAATATAATTACCTAGTAAAAGTAAAATTAACCTAGGTAATCTATGATTTACCTAACATCCCCCCCCCTTAATTTTGCATTGTCTCAACTGATGCGGAGAGGAACTCTCTGAAAAAATCAAACTTGTCACGTGTAAGTGACTTTGTGAAGATATCTACTTGTTGTTTGTCTGTTGGACAAAACTGAAGTTGTATATTGTGTTTCAAGACATGCTCGCTTATGAAATGAACTTGTACTTCGATGTGCTTTGTTCCTCTCGTGAAAAAATTGGATTGCGAACAAGTTTGATAACACCTACATTGTCTACATACAAGGTGGTAGGTTTTTCCTATGGTATTCCAATTCCTTCCAGTATGTGACGTAGCCATATCAGTTCAAAAAAAACTTCACTTGAAACATGATATTCGGTTTCTATAGAAGAACGAGAAACAAAGTGTTATTTCTTGCTTCCCCTTGATATCAGTCCAGATCCGAAAAATAATACAAATCCTGAAGTGGATTTTCTGTCATCAATGTTGCCTGCATGATCTATATCTGAATATCCAGTCAAGAAGACTTGATCACTCTTCTAGTATTCTAGACCAAGATCTACCATTTCCTTGAGATATCTCAAGATTCACCTTGCTACCTTCCAATGAAAAACTCAGGGTTCCTGCATGAACTTGGATAGATAGCTCACTACAAATTTGATATCTAGTCTAGTGTAGGTCAGGTAAATGAGACTCCCAATCAACTGCTGATAGAGAGTTGCATTTACCACATGAGATGGATCTGAACAAGATAACTACAATCTGTTCTCCATATGTGTAGCAATAGGTTATGTAATCCATCATCCTAAATTTCTTGAGTGTTGTCTTGGTATAAGTCAACTGAGAAACAAAGATGTGATTCTCTTTCTGCCATACTTTCCAATCCAAGATAGTAGTGCATCATCCCAAGATCTTTCATGTCAAACGATCGGTTCATATCTTTCTTCATTGCATCGATAATCTTCATTAAACTGTTAGTGATGACTAGATTGTCAACATAGAAAATAAAAATCACAATCTCCCCTCCTTTTCTTTTGAGGTAGAGATTGGGATCATATGGATTTTTGACAAATCCATGTTGTACGAGATGCTCATCAATTTTGATGTACCAAGCCCAGGGTGCCTGTTTAAGGCCATACAAATATTTCCTGAGTCTACATACCTTTGTTTCTTGACTAGGTACAACATATCCCTCAGGTTGAGTCATGTAGACTTCTTCTTGTAGATATCCATTTAGAAAGGAACTTTTTACATCCATCTGATGGAATTTCCAACCAAACTGTGCAATTAGAGAAAAGATCATCCTGATCATTTTGATATTAGTTGTGGGACAAAATGTCTCCTCATAGTTTATGCCTTTTTTTTATGCATACCACTTTTCTACCAGTATTATTTTTTACTTATCTATGGTCCCATATATTTTGTACTTTGTTTTGAATATCCATCTACAAGCAATGGGGTTCTTCCCTCGTGGAATATCAACAAGCTACCAAGTGTTGTTTTTCATCACTGATTGATACTCAACGTCCATGGCATCTTTCCAATATTTTGACTGTAGGACTTCCTGGACTATAGATGGCTCATTAGATTCAATAACTCTACTCATCAAAGAAAAGTTTACTTCTTCTCATGTTTTATTGGGATTCCTAGGTCTAGTGATGGATGTATCTGATGGAGCATCCAATTTTACATCTCGTATCATGCTAATATACCACTTGGGCATATGCTAAACTGCTCCCATGGGTCTTGGTTCTATCTGATCATCACCATCATCCCCATCATCACTATCATCATTTGCGGGAACATCAACTTATGTTTTTACAATAGGTGAAAAATATACATCAGGTGAGTTCGGAGGAGGAGTCTCTACTTCCTTCTTCTAAAAAATCTCAACATCTTTGCTGGTGTAGACTTTCCTGGTCTTCGGATCCATCAATCTGTACCCAAGAGTCTCTTTATTGTAACCAATGAAGATGAGTTTTTGTGAGTTCATATCTAAATTTTTTCTATTTTGCTTAGGTATGTGCATGCATGCTTTACACCCAAATACTTTGAGGTATGCAACAGATGGTTTCCACTTCAACCATGCTTCATATGGTGTCACTCCATCAAGAAAAATTGTGGGAACTATGTTCAACAAGTATACAACTCTCTTTACTACTTCTGCCCAAAATTTCCTCATTAATCCATAATTATAAAATATACAATGTACCATTTCCATGATAGTACGGTTTATTCTCTCAACAACACCATTCTGCTACGGTGTGTGTGGAGGAGGAATTTTTTGACAAATATCATGAGCTTGTAAGTAGGTTTTGGACTCGTTACTGTTGAATTCCCCCCCTCGATCTAAGTGGAGAGATTTGATGTGTCAACCAATCTCATTCTCTACAACCACTTTGAACTTTTTGAAGGTTTCAAAAGCTTCACTTTTCTTACGAAGACAATATATCCACATTTTTCTCAAATAATCATCAACACAAATCATGAAGTATTGGAATCCAGAATGACTTGGTTGCATCACACCATAAAGATCAACATGAACTAGATCAATCTTACCATGAGCTCGATAGGTACTCTTCTGGAATGAAGCTTTGTGTTGTTTTCCTACTAGGTAGTGAGGACACTTATCTATATCCTTTTGGAGAGATGACAATCCTTTTACCATATTATACCAAAAAAGTGTTTCAAGATACTTGAAATTGATGTGACCAAGTCTCTAATGCCACAACTGTGTGGAGGTAGAATTCTTAGCCACAAGTGCTTGATCATCTCTGTGGACAAAATCAAGCTGGAACATATGTCCCACATTAGAGGATTTTGTAACTATTTTTTAGCCTCGTGATTTGTCTCGAATTAAAAAAAAATTCTTTCCAAAATGAGTATCAAAGTCAATCTTCAGATTGTGATCTAGAAGATGACTAACTGATAGTTGAGTTTTTGTCAACCTAGGGATATATAGTACATCTGATAATCTACAATTGTGTGAACCGGGAGGTATAGAAAAATTTCCAATCCCTTGTACTATGTAAAAAGAATCATCACCTAACAAAACATGGGTTTTCAAAGGTGTATCCCTTATTGAATTAAACTAGTCTTTGTGGATGATCATGTATCAAGTGGCTCCCAAATCAACATACCAGACATCACTAGATGATGTGGAAGGTTCACTTGATCAAGTAGTGTACAAGAAGTCTTCATTATCTAAATGTTCTTCTTGTTTAGCTATATTTTCTTGTTGATGGGGTTTTCTTCACCAGTTCCCCTTCTTATGCCCTTGATTGTAGTTAGAATGTCCCTTGTGAGATTTCTAATTTTGAGGTCCAGAATGACTTGATGAACCTTTCTTATAGGTATTGAACCAGTAATATTTTATATCATGTCCTCTCTTGTGGATAAGACATTTATTCTTATTCTTATTTTGTTTTTCCCCATGTTGATGTTGTGTTTGTGAATTTTGAGAGGAATTATATTTTCCTTTTCCTTTTCTTTTCAATTTCTGATGAGAAGAAAGTTCCTTCTCCTCTTCATCATATTTATTATACAAATATTCTTCTTGTTGCATTAGATTCACTAACTTGTCGAAACTGACTGTCTGATATGACAAGTTGAGTGTTGTCACAAAAATGCAGTATGAAGGAGAGAATTCTCTTAGAATAATGGGAATGAGAGTTATATCAGTGACCTCGTCTCCCAGAGCTAGAAGTGAAGCCCTTAATTATGAAACTCTTCTCAAGAAAGCTTATATTTTCTCATTTTGTTTAAACTTCAATGTGTTTAACTGAATCTGCAAATTTAGTATTGTATTCTTGTTCTTGGCCACGTACACTGTGCTCAATTTATCCCATGCTTCTTTGGCTGATTTGGCATCTCAAATGTGGGGTTACACATCATCAGAAACTGCAAACAAGATTATCATCTTGGCCATCTAATTGGATCTATAAAACTATCATTGTTGGGTTATATCAATCGTTGATCTGGTTAGAGATCCATCCACAACATTCCAAATCTATTTAAACTCAAGCTGAATTTTGATATTTTTCTTCCATGTTGCATAGTTATCTCTTCTTAGAAGTTGAGAATCTGGAAGAAAGAATTTGGGGGCATTGGTGCCCATTTTGTAGAATCAACTGATAAAGGGTAAGGCTCTTATCACTCTAGGTATATGGTCTCCTAATCTATATACTATCATTATGATATACTGAACCTTTCTATATACACACCCTTCTAATATACCCATCGGTATGTGGAAGAAGCTCACCCTTTCTATATACATGGCAATACCTGAAAAAGGTGTTAATGTATGTGAAAGAATCTAATACGTGGTGCCAAGATAGTAATGAAAGGAGTCTGTGTGATTATTGACACCGGCTCAAAAAAATATCCTCATACATGCGCATAACTTCACTATATACTCAGATAATTTCAGTGTCTGGATTTAAGTAATGTAATCGTTCACAGACAGATGAGCAGGCTCAAAGTGTATGTACTATGTCCTTATTACTCCCCATTGATTTAAAGGGTCGATGGCCATACAACGTTGTTGCAGCTATATTAGGCATTAAGTGCAGTAGTAGTCATGATGAGTTTACCCGTAAGCACTTCCTAGAGGCAATGTTTATACTGAACGCTACGAAAGAGATTCAAAGATCTCGTGAGTTTTTTAGAACCTAATTTTTTCAATGATTTTATTTACAATGATTTTCCAATTTTTAGAAGTTACAAAGTTTGTGGTTGAATATGGAAACTTGCAAATTAGTACAATACACTAAAATATAAAATTACATCCAAAATTCTGAAAAAATTGAATGACAGACAATTTTTTTTTGTTTTACAAGGCCTTGGTGGCCTCCAGAGTAGTATACAACTCTTAGTGTAAGAAAAGCACAAAATAATAGCTAAAAATGTAGTTTTCAAGCACCCCCATTTGGAAAATGTTTCTCAGAATGAAAAAATAAGTGATGTGGGAGAATTTTTTTAACCCTCTAGTAGTGTTTTCTCCACTAAGTTTAGGGTAGGGTTTAGCTGTGACTAATCGGTTTAGCAGAGGTTTTGTTCCTCTATGTTTGACATTCTGTGCTAAAATGGATGCTAAATGCAATAGTTTTAAAAAACAAAGGTTTTTGTAAGGAGTCAAACCCCCAACCTCTGCAGGCCAAACGTTTTAACAACTCTCCACTAGCCACAAAGTGCTCTAAGCGCATATACAAGGAAATGGAAATACTTATATTTAAAGAAAAATAATTCAACTAACCTTTGAAAAATAATGACGTGGATTTATAGGAGGGTCTATGTGGTGGTCTGAGTTGGAGTGGTGGTTTAGGATTAGCTGGAAAAATTGATCAGACTCCACTTTAAGGTTATTTCCTTCACTTTTTCTTTCCTAATCTCCTTTTTTTTTTGGCCACCACTTTTTTCTTTGTTCATAGGTTTGTTGTGTTATATTCTCTATCTAATTTTTTTGTGGTTGTATTTGCTTTCACCTCTTTTTGCTTCTGTAGGTTCTAGCTTGGTGTTGATGGATACCAAGGCTCGCCGATGGAGGTGTACCCAGAGCTTGAATTCAACTCGGTCGAAGGTGGTGGCTCGACCTCTCAAAAAGATCTTGACCCAATGATTTTTGGGCTCTTCCGCTTGTAAATAGCTTGACCACCGCTCTAAATGGTGATAAAGAATGAAGACCCAAAGTAATTTGGGCTTTTTTTAGATGTTTGGATGCAAAGAAGGCTCGCTGTTTGACTCGTTGTATTGTAATAGAACATTGGGGGATGGGCTCGCCAATGTAAGGTTGGGAGCTATGCATGCCTCATAACCAATGATCAAATCCCCTAACTAATGTAAGGAATGGCCCCCAACTCTGTCACATAGGGACTTTATCTTGCCTAACATTCTACACAGCTCATTCTGGCTCGGTCAGGGGCTACCAGTTTGACCTTTAGCACTCAGACCTCCAAATTTTTACAAGCTCCTAGTGTTAGTTGTAGTTAAAACTGTCACTATATTTAATGACCAAACCCCCAATGAGGATTTTTTTATTGAATTAAATCTTATTTTGGAATTAGAATGGCTCCAGATGTAAAAAAAAATTCCTAGTGTAGGGGCACC